>JAOWBC010001542.1:0-17551 GCA_028566105.1 Hypoplectrus providencianus
TGTGAGGTTGTCTATGGAGGATGGAGGCTGCAAAAATGAAAAAAACTCAATATTTATTTATTAATGCCATGAAATATCCCAATGATTAAAATTGATGCCTACATGAATGTTTATTTATTTTTATAGTACTTCATTAATTATTTAATTATTCTTCTTATCCGTTTGATTTCTATATATCTAAATATATTTATTTAGAAATATTTTTGTTTTTATAATTATTTTCAGTCTTTTATTTATATATTCTTACTTTCTCTTTCATTTATTTAAAATTTTATTTTTTTTAATATTTTTATTAAAAAAGAAGACAATTAGAATGGATAATAGGAATGTATATAAATAGGATAATAAATAGAAAGGTAAAAATATATTTTAAAAAACAAATTACAACACATTTTTTCAATAAATTAAGACCAATAATTTACATTTCATTTTTGGCACATTTAATGGTATGTAGCTCTCCCAGCTTCTCTCCCACGCTCCCTCCATTCTCCCACACCTCAGTGACGCAGCACCTCCCCTCTCGCTCTCCTCCTGGTCATTTTGTGAATTTGCGCTGGGGCGATCAGCTGTCAGAGTCCATCGGGCTCCGAGCTCCCGAAGACTTTGAGACACTGCCAGGAGGGAAACTTGTGACCTGGCGTCCAGAGGAGGGCCACAATTAATCCTGGTCTGTAATCATCTGTCACCATTATTAGTCTTTTTTTCTCACAACTCTAACAAAGTTGTGAAAGTTAAATGTCAAACACAATTAACTCGCTGTTGAAACTCTTGTAGGTGTATAAGAGCGATAACCAGGCTGTCAGGTGTTGTTTTAGTCACTGTGGTCTTTTGGTTCACTCTGATATTTAAAATCTATAAATCTAAATCTATAATCTATATTAAGCATATTAATTCATATTAATTTATGTATTTTTTTTAATGATGATATCTTTAAAATTGCAGATAATATAGAGTAAACGCCAGTATTTAAAAAAATATATTTTTCTGTTGCTGACAGACTTTTTTACCTTCAAAAATTTCTGTTACATTTATTTTCAAAGTTTTACTGTTACAAAAATATTACTATTATTTAAAATAATTTTACATTCAGCAATATGATGTGTATTATTTTTGTATTTTAACACAGAACCCACTGTAATTTAATAATCAAGATCATGATGCAGTGGAACAAAACTGTAAAAGAAATAAAATAACCGTTTTTTACATTTTAGCTGAGAAACATGGCTGTAGCTGTGAGGACAGCTGTGGAGTAACAGCGCCCTCTTGTGGAGAAATGTTTCCTTACAGCTGATGTGAAAGTGCCAGTAAACTGCTAATGAAACATACTCTCTTTGTCTCTTCTTCCACATAGTTAACATAGATAACTTAATTTTGATTTATTATGGCATCTGGCAAGCTGGTTCTGAAACCAAAAGGTTTTGCTACAAACTAAAATGTCACATTATAATATTTTCTAAATGTTTCATAATATTATTAACTCAACTTTCTATTCTACGGTCAGAACCAGACCGAACTCTTGCAAACATTTCATACAATTTAATGTCTAAAATCCAGAACTATTCTTTTACATCAAACTTGTATTAATCAGAGAAAGAGGAGGGGAAGGAGTGAAACTGACGTTAGTGATGGTGACGACAGCCCCTCGGCTCCTTCGCAGCGTCACCAGCCTCCTCGTTTTGTTATTGTTTTGGTTTTGTGACCCCTGGCAGCAGAAAACCAACTGATTGAAATATTAGTCTTAATAACAAATCAAACCTCAGCCTTCATCCAGAGTGTGCGGATTATTCGTTGTCTCACACGGCCGCGACCTTGCTGTGATAAAAACACTGGTGATGGATGAACTCGGGTGGAGGCTCACCGGTCCTCTCCCTCCTCTCTCTCTCCTGAGTCATGATGACACTGTAGCTGATCGACCCCTCCCATTGGTCCCTCCCTCCTCTTCCTCCTCCCTCCATCATTTCCTCCATCCTGGTTCCGAGTAGAGGACGAAGACGGAGAGGAGGACCGTATCGAAGCACATGCTGTCTAACAAGAGAGGGGGGAGGTGGGCTTCCTCCCCTCTTCCCTCTCCTCTGCACAAGATGTGAGGAGCACAGAGGACTGCAGGGACCACCTGACTGTCTGTCTGTCCGTCCGTCCGTCCTTCTGTCTGTCTGTCTGCCGGCATGCTGAGGAAACTGGTCTGCAGGCGGATTTGCTCCTGTAAGCTGCTGCTCTTCCTCCGGATGTTAAAACGGAGAGATAGCGGAGGGTGATGAATGCAGGCGACAGGAGCTGAATGGCAAGAGAGGAGGAGGAGGAGGAGGAGGAGGAGGAGGAGGTTAAACCCAGGAGGAATGCATCTGGAGTGTAAACACAGCAGGGTGGTTTGTGGGCCTGGTTGTTGCGTGGACGGTGGACAGGACGTGTCGTATGTCTGAGAGCAGAGTAAAGGTCAGGAGGTCCGACTGCTGTGGGAGTTTGGGAGAATTAGTTCCACTTTGTGTTGACAAATGTGGACGGATTATATCCTGATCTGTGGCTTGTTCTGGCTGAGTTTATTCGTTGTTTGTTTCTGATGCATTTTGAGCTCTCTTTCATTCTCTAAATGACATAATTTAGTGCTGGGCAATGTTGTGTATATGAGGTCCGGCTTGGGTGATATCCTTTTTCAAAAGTCAGAAATTTTGGAAAACTATATCCATTATTTCCAAACATAAATCGAAACATACTTTCCATCCCAAATTTCCAAAATAAAATGATAAACAGGCCTCACATTTTTCATCACAATTGAAACCAGATAGGAAGAGTCATTATAGTTTTCTAGCCAAATGAAACACACTTCTAACTTTATTAAAACAGCGGCTTTATTGTAGGGTTTTAGCATTAAAAATCAACAACAAAATATTCTCACAGATATAAAATTAAATAGGTGATCATTCAGAAAATGATGCTTTTCATATTTGAATGCATGTGGCAGATTTCCTTTTGAGCGAACATGTTCTTCACCATCCTGCTTTTCTGTTGTGTTGATGTTAAACCGGAGCTGACAGCTGTGTTTCTCTGTTACACACACACACACACACACACACACACACACACACACACACACACAGAGTCACCTTGTGTTGGTGTTAAGAGGTGTTGCACCGTGCTTCAATCCTGCATGGGGGGAGAAACTGCAACCTGATGGCAGATGACTGATGTGTTGGCTCAGTGCCCTGCTGCTGTGTGTGCATGTGTCTGGCTGTGTGTGTGTGTGTGTATGTGTGAGAGAGACTCAACTTTGAATAATGAAAGAGGATTGATTGCGGTGCTCACGTGGCGCTCGGTTGTCCACCACAGGGACCTTTCCACTGGGCGGTGCCACTTTGATTGTTATTGTTCTGGATTTCATTACCAAGCAGTTGAAGTCACTGTTAGAAATGAATCTGTTCAAACTGAAGTGGTGGGTGGCAAATTATCTACACGGTGCTGATTCTGAAAATATAAATAAATTAACAGTTTATCAACTTTTAATGATGGAATTTGTCAGAATAGAGTCAGAAAGTCATTTTTATTCTCCTGTGGTGACTCTGAGCTTCTTCCTGGGAACACTGGAGTATTTGTTCAGTTTGTTGCCTGGGCCTTGTGTCTCTGACCTTCATGCTCCTCGCCGTGGTTAGCTCGTTATGTTGGTGATGTAGGAATGCGAGTTATGTCCTCTCAATCAGCTGAACGCTGCTAAAAGTTAAAATGCAGAAATGTGAGCGTCCCCCTGCCTGCTCCGCATTGCTGGGACGCTCTTTGTCCAGCTGACTGGAGGCTATTTGTTCAGTCTCCTCTCTGCTCCTCCTCCCCCAGACAAAAACTTCGAGGACGATGACTCGGGGGATGGCGGCCGCTCCTCGTCCTCGTCCAAAGGTGCCTCGCTGTCCGGGAAGAAGACCGTGAGCATGGGTTCATTCCGACGCCCCGCCTCCGCCTCCAGCACCAAGTCTGCAGGTCAGAGTCCCCTCCACCGCCCGACACGGCACTGACACAGCTGCACACGATGTGTTTGTGGAAAGAGATTTATTTTTTTTACAGAATTATTTTTCAGCTTGTTTTTTCCAAACAAGTCTTGAACAATAAAAACCTTAATAAAGAAAGTAATTTCAAAAATCTAAATAAAAAATTAACATGAAAACATATTACATATTTCATTATTATACTGAAAGCAACAAAAAGAACTGTGTCTTTGTATCCTGATTTTAAACAAAAACCTGTTTTGAATTATAAAAAAGATTACATCCGTCTTTTATTAATTAGTGTTTTGGACTTATTAGACTAGACTGTCTGTCACTGTGCAGAAAAAGATGCAGTACACATGCAAACAAATAAACCGCTGTGCAGCATTTACCACAGCTTTACTATGAACATTTCTATTGGTTTGTTTACAAATGCACAGAGGCTTTGGGTTGTAGCCATGGGGCCTCATGCATGAATGCTTCCTCATTTTGCTCATTCATTTGTCTTATTGTGGTTGTTTTTATACAATCTGATCCTTGTTGAGATCATTTTTTTCCATTCCATTACTAATCAAATTGTGTAGATTCTTTTATTTGATCACGCATTAGATAGACGCATGACACATTAATGAGAAAATCTATTAGATCAGTTTCATTCCAAGTCTTTGTGAACATTATCAGTTATCCCTAAGTTACTTTTAACTGTTTGTTCACGGCAGCATGTAATCGCTGACTGTCCCATTTTGAGTCATCTTAAAATTCTTCACATGCTCAACATACTTTGATACTTTCATGAAGCTCCGAGAGCATTTCCACACTGAACAGACACGTGAGCATGAATGGAGTCTCAGTCAACTGGATTATCCAGGAAAGATCATTTCAGTGCCTGGATACCTCATCAATTATAGCTGCAACATAACGGATTTCAATTAACATCTGAATAACACACACACACACAAAAAAAATAAAACATAGGAACTTTGAATATAGCGCAATATAGCGAGGGTTCACTGTATCTGGCAAAATATATTGACTGATGTATCTATGAATTATTAACAAAATAAAGTTTTTGTTATTTATTGACTGATTGTCGCTGTGCTGTGATCTGTAGGGAGGGATGCCTCTGGTGCCGGAGCTGTGGACGAGGAGGACTTCATCCAGGCCTTTGAGGATGTTCCCACAGTGCAGGTGTGTTTGTTTCACATGTATTTAAAATATATTTACTCAGTCACCATGCAGTGTTCCTCTCCGTCTTCATCCCTTTCCTTTCCTCCATCAGATCTACTCCAACAGGGAGGTGGAGGAGGCCATGGCGAAGATCCGAGACGTGTTGTCGGATGAAAAGAGGGACTGGGAGCTCCGCGTGGCAGCTGTGAGACCTCTCTGTTATCTCTCTGTGTGAAGACAGAATAATGATGAAGAAGTTAATATTTTCATTAAAGCATCAGTTAGTCAAAAATGTCTTGTTGCTGATCCCTGTTTCCGCTCCTGCAGCTGAAGAAGGTGCGTTCGCTGCTTTTGGCCGGTGCGGCGGAGTTCGACGGGTTCCCTCAGCAGCTGCGGCTCATGGAGTCGGCGTTCAAACTGTCCGCCAAGGACCTCCGCTCCCAGGTGGTGAGAGAGGCCTGCCTCACTCTGGGGTAAGACAGAACAGCAGTCTCCCAGCAGGCGAATGCGACATCATCATACCTGTGATGTAATACCTGAGTTTCCTCTCTGCTGTCCCATCACCAGCCACCTGTCGTCGGTGCTCGGCAGCCGCTTCGACCACGCCGCAGAGACCATCATGCCCATCCTCCTCAACCTGGTCCCCAACAGTGCCAAAGTCATGGCCACCTCTGGCATCGCTGCCATTCGGCTCATCCTCAGAGTACGTAATGCTTCGCAATCTGCTCCCTGTTTAAAATGCTATTTTAGGTGGAAATGTATTCTTGTGGATGTAACTTGGAGGCTTTGACACCAGTTTGTTGTTGCTTTGCAGCACACACACTATCCACGTCTCATCCCCATCATCACCAGCAACTGTACCTCCAAATCTGTGGCTGTCAGAAGGTCAGACACTTTTATACTGTTTCATTTTTTTCTGCTTTAATTTTATTGTATTTATTAATTCTTAGATTTTTATTCAATGCATATATTTTATTTTTCTTTTTTATATTTTTATATAAAAATATAAAAATGCATATATTTTATTTATTTTGTATTTCTATAATAATAATATTATTCTAAATAATTTTCTATTTATTTTATTGTATTTATTTATCAATAGGTCCATATATTGTATTAGTAGTAAATGTTGTTAAATTAAAGTTATATTGAAGAATTATTAAAACATGGCTTTTATGTTCCACACTCTGATTGTTCTACTTTGCTTCAGGCGCTGCTTCGAGTTCTTGGACCTGATGCTGCAGGAGTGGCAGACGAGCTCTCTGGAGAGGTGAGAAACAGTGGATTATATAAAATAATAAATAATAACTAATGACTCCACCCTCTGAACCCCAGCAAGCCTTTTAGGGCGTAGTCCTTCAGCGCTATGGAAACAGGACAGACAAGGCTAGACTAGAAGTATGTCTTTTATACTACTCCCTGCTTTGTCTGGAAATATGACACTGTTTGGTCAGGGTCTGGGGTCTGCTGGGGATCTCTGTCTGTCTCGTTGTGTTTCTGCCTGGCTGCTTCCTGCCGCCACCGCTGCCAGGGAGAAACTCGAGCTGCCCTCCTGATACCAGGGGAACTCTCTGATTCTCATCGATCACTGACTGTGTGTGTGTGTGTTAGATACTGTGACTGTAAATGTGACCCGAATTTAAAATCAGACTTTTGTTATAAACTGTGTTTTCGCTCTCCAAGCTGCAGCATGTTAAAGCAATCTTAAATCAGAAAAGCTTGTTTCGCATTAGTCATACGGTGACTTGAACATCCTGTAATATAAAGTAAATAATTGAACAGTGTTCGTGGACCTAATGGAGTCTAGACCACAGAGCAGATGGGACGTTTCTGACTCATACAGGGGGTCGCTGACATCCCAAGATGTGGATGGTGGAGATTTTTACTTCATTGTGCATCTTATTCCTCAATAAATCAGAATTCAGAATAGGATAATTCACATTTCCTTCCTTTTTTCCACCTTTTAGACATGGAACAGTTTTAATGGAGACAATAAAGAAAGGAGTCCATGATGCAGATGCTGAGGCTCGCTCTGTGGCCAGAAAGTAAGTCGGAAAATTTGGTTTTACAGCTTCACTAACAGAATTTATTCAAATATTCTTTTATAAGAGTTTATTTATTATATTAACTATTATGTTTTTTTATTTAGGTATCATTTACTTTTGTTTTGGGAATGCATATTTCCCATTATATTTTTTTACATATTAACATTTTTTTACATTTACATCTTTGTGCAGCATGGTTCTCTGTAATTTACATCCATGTGTGAGTTTAATACAGCATGAAAAAAAATCTACCAAAGAACTGGAATATTGAGATGTTTTTGTTCATTGTAGGTGCTACTGGAGCTTCCACGGTCACTTCCGGCGGGAGGCGGAGCAGCTGTTCCAGGGCCTGGAGTCGTCCTATCAGAAAGCTCTGCAGGCTCACCTGAGGAGCGGAGACAGCCTGATGTCGCTGCCCGCCTCCGACCGCTCCTCCTCGTCCTCCCAGGAGAGCCTCAAGTGAGACACTGCTTCCTCCTCTCCGGTGCTTTTATCGATTTGCTGAGAAACACGAGCAGGATGTGAAGTCCTAGCTTTTGCCTCTCCTCCTCCTCCTCCTCCTCATTTTTAGGTGTTAAAGAGTGAAAGAGATGTGAGGATAGAAGAGAAGTTGTAACCAAAGAACTATATGTTTGCGGAAAATTGATTTTCAATCAAAAATATGCTTTTTATCTTAAAAAAAAATTGTGAAAACAGGTTTTATGGTCTATCCATGAACTTGATATATCTGTCAAACGCTTCAAAGTCCAAAATAAAGCTGTATCCACAGGGACAATGATATATGACAAAAACTAAAAAAACAGTCCAGGTTTGAAAAATACAGGCATTTCCCTGTAAACTGCTTTAAAATATATCACTCAAATAGCAACAAAAATATAAGACGGCAATAAAACCAGCACTGATCTTTGTGATATAACTCATGCTGAGAAATGTTTTACATTTAATTTCAAACTCTTTTATATTCATACTAAGTAGTTTTTCCTTTTAATTTTGCTGGTAAATATCACGACAAATCAAATTTACACTTATTATTTTAACTGAAGTTATTAACCATTTTACTTCTTTGAATAATAGGTATTTGTTTTGTCTCCACAGTCGACCGCTCTCTGTCAAAAACACCTTTGGAAGCGGCTCAGCAAGATGTAAGTCACTTTGTTCTTTATTTCATTCATAACAGACTGATAATGTGAATGTGGCGATTCAGGGTCTCATCCAGGCTGAACACGTAAACATATCTAAACTAATCCAAAACTGAAATAAACATTCTATATTTTTACATTCATTTCTTAGCAGTATACATTCTTAGATATTTTAGAGTAAGTTAGTAAATAATAAAATTGTGTCCCTGTGCAGTTTCATACAGTGATTGACTCCTTTTCTTCCAGCCAAAACATCCCATGGCAGGACTCCTGCTGCAGCCTCCTCTCCCAGCTCCCTGCAGCGTTCTCGCAGCGACGTCGACGTCAACGCGGCGGCCACGGCCACAGCCCGCACCAGGATGCCCGCCGTGCCCTCGGCCATGTCGGCAGCAGCTTCGCCCTTCAGCTCGGCCTCAGCGCTGCCTCCTGGATCCTACGCTTCTCTGGGTAAGAACAACTAAATAAAAAAAATATATATAATTTAGATGTTATCTGCTATTCTAGCTATTCCAACATTTTGCTTTGACATCAGGCAAATTTATTCTTTTTTTCTTGTTTATTTAATACAATTTGGAGTTATTGTCTTATTTTATTTATCTTTGTATGTTTTTTATTTTTATCTTGTTATGTGTGCTTTTTAATTTAATTTGCTTGATTTACAAAACATGTCTTTTAAGTATATTTATATATTGTTTTATTATTTTATTTTATTTTTTTTGGCATGTATATTTTCTACTTTATAAATGTATTTATTTATAGAGAGAATTTATTAAAATGTATATTTGAATGTTAAGTTTGCATGTTTTAGTTATTAATTTTCCATTTTTGTTCTTGATTGTTATTGTTTTAAGACTTTTGGGTGATTCAAAATGCAGCATGGGTTTGTGTTACTTCTATGCATGTCTGAGATTGATGTCGCATAAGAAAGAAACAGTTGATTTTTCAGTTTTTGTTTTATTTATTTTTCTGTACAAAAGCCTTGCATAATTTCCTCTCAAAAAAAGCTCCTTCTTTCTTTCCGTTTTGTCTTGCAAATTCAAACCAAAATCTCAAATTATTTTCATTTTTACACCTTTAGATAATTTCCCAGTACGGAAGCAGCGGGTAATATGTCTGGAGGTTCACAGTGAAGTCACCTTGAATTTGTGATTATTTTTTTTTTATATTACTTTTTTTGTCCAAGAACCTTTAAATTTTTGCTCATATTGGATTTTCATCAAAAAGAAAAATATTCTGAGCGAATTAAGATTACTCTCACAGTCCCAGTGAAATTCTCTGACGCGTAACCTGTTGACCCCTGACCCTTGTTGTGTTTCTCCTGGGCTCCGCCTATCAGACGGCTCGTGGTGTGTGAATGCAGACGGTAAGCTGCGTGCTGTGTGTCTCCATGTGTGGGTGGGGGAGTGAAGCTCCTCCGAGCCTCTTTGGTGTGTGTTTTACCCCCATCAGTACTGTGAGGGTGCTCATCTGTGATGGAGCTGTCAGTGCATGGACTGCATGGTGACTCCTGGATCAGTCTGTCTCAAAGCGTTTGTTAAAATGGTCTTTCTTCTTTTCTTTGGCTGTTTCTTGCTGTTGCATTAGGAAACGAACAATACCTTTCTTTTTTTATAACATTGTTTTATTTTAATTCTATATCGTATTTTTATTTTGTTATAATGTATTATATATTACATTTTTAATTTGTTTATTTCATTAATTGTTATTATTTTATAAATATTTTATATTAAATATTTCTTTTATTATTTCCAAGAATGTTAATGTTATTTTCTTATTGTTAATGTGAAATCTCGTTTTTATTTTCTTAATATTAAGTTAGTTGGTGTTATATTCTTTTGATGTCTTTATTTTTTGTTTTCATTTCTTTTTTTATTGCTATTGTTTATTTATTTATTTATTTATTTTTTATTGTTCATCGCATTACTCTCTCTTTATCGCTCCATGTATAGCGGTATTTACCTCTGTACATTTGAGCTCCAGATCAATTTTCTTCAAAGAAGTTAATTAAAAAAAGCTGTGGTGGAAAAAAAGTAAAAAAAAACTGAGAAAAGATCTTTTTTTTTTCTTTTGTTCAAAATGGGTTGTTGAATTTAATGTCCTTCATCTGTCTCCTGTCACATTTCCCACCCAATGATCTCGACTTTATTATCCCTGTTTCTGCATGACAAAAGTCTCGAGAATGTCACGTTGGAAACCACAGCAGTCCTTATGTTCCGATCAGTTTTTTAACTTTGATTTGCGATAAATTTTTTGTTTGCTGTTTTTTACTGCTTCTGCAGGTCGAGTCCGAACCCGGAGGACGAGTTCAGGAAACGGTCCGACAGTGACGGACAGCCGGGGGAGGAGTCGAGGGAAAGTCGTCTCACAGTCTCAACGTGAGCAGCTTCTCATTCTGATGTTATTCAATCTGACCTATAACCCAAAATATATCAAACAGTTCCATGTTTTTTTTAAATAGTACATTTAAAAAAATGAACGTTGCAGTGTGGTTATTTGTTCCATGTTTCAGCCGGCAGCAGGTCAGGTTCTCCCGGCAGACTGCTGAGCTCCACCTACGGCAGGATCCCGAGGCCGACCATGGGCACCGCTGTCAGCACGAGCAGTGCCACCTCGGGCTCCATCGACAAGGGCCGTCCCCGGGGTCACCGCAGCCAGGGCTGCAGCCGAGAAACCAGCCCCACCAGATCAGGCTCAGGTAAGGAAAGGGTGCGACCTCAGGGCCGGAAAAAGGAAAGAGTATTCATTTGATTATAACAGTCAACAATAATAGTATGGGAAATGGCTTGAGATGTTTTCTTAGAGCTTCTTTCACTGGAAATCAACAATATTCCAGTTCCTTCTCCTCAAACTAACAGTGAACCTGCAGCCTCCCTCAGTCTGACTCTCATTTCTCTCCTGCCTGACTAACTTTCTCTGCAGAGCTTTTGTGTCAGTGTGTGGCTGGATGTGCTGCAAGCTAAACTCTCCCACTGCACTGCTCTCTGTCTGTCTGTCTATCTGTCCGTCTGTCCGTCTGTCATGCTCCTCCAGCCAGGAGCCGGATCCCCCGGCCGAGCATGAGTCAGGGCTGCAGCCGCGAAACCAGTCGCGAGAGCAGCCGTGACACCAGCCCCGCCAGGGGTTTCTCCCCCCTGGGTGAGTACTGATGCCCCCCCATGCCACTAAAACCTCCACACCACAGCTCAGAAAACACCTCCTGCAGAGTTTGAAAAGTAAATTTAAAAAAAATGTAAAAAAAAAAATGAAGAAGACCTCTTGTTAAGAATAAATTTCAAGAATCAGGAAATCCGTAAACAGAACCTGGTTGAGATTATGAACACCATTTGATTAGGTTAACCACAAAAGGGACCCAAGATAGACATCAAGAATGAAAATATAACATTTAATAATTATTTTTTCATTTGAATTTTATATTTTGACTTTTGACTTTAATATACTTTAATTTATTAAATTTATGTTTTAATGAATTCATTTTTTTATAATCCCAAGCATGAAACCCCAGGTGACCTACTACTGGCCCTGTCTTCCTTTCTTCCTATGCATCTGTCTGCCTCAGTGACTGTTTCTCCTACTGGATTCTGTGCATGCTCTCTATTTAAAAGTCTCCTGTTGAACTAATCTTCTACCTCAGAAGCTGCAGAAAGGCAGGTGTCTGTGTCGTGTTTTCTCCTCTAACTTTACGTCCTCCTGCAGCGACTCGCCGTCACTCCCGCTCCACCAGCGCCCTGCCCTCTGCAGAGTGCTACTCAGGTGACCAGTGACGTCGTCTAAGGAAGCAGATTCACCCAGTCAGCCAGACACGATTAAAACCACAAAAAAAAACAAAAACAAACGAGGATTCATGCTCTGTATTCAGTTATCTGGCTGACTCTGCATGGCCCAACTCCACCTCTCTAGAGGGTGGAGGTGCAGGGCTTTAAAACATTTATTTTGCAGCTTCATAATGATCATTTTTATGCACCATGATCAACATATTGCATTGTGAATAACCCTCTGAACCCCAACGTGCCCACAAGTGTAAAGGTTTTCCCCACAATATTTTACATATTGCAGTGCTTCCATGTTTCCGGTTTTTCTTGTCCTCTCCTCTTAGCTCTGTGTAAACAGCCTGCAGTCATTGTTCTCCTGACTATTGGACACATTTTAAGTGTGACATGTAGGATGAAATGTCAGTATTTTAAGCTCAGATTTAGTCATTTCTCCTGTTAAAAAGCCTTGTCACATTATCTGAAATGAAATTTGAAATATGTAGATTTTTAGGAAAACAAACAAACCGACTTTCAAACCCAGTGGCAGATTGTGGGGTTCAGAAGGTTCAATAAGGCTGAATTACACAAACTCTTTTGTATCTTTTACATTTTATTCATATTTTTGTTGGTTAAATATTTTGCTGGCTGCTCTCTGCTTAAATCTTTGGCATTGTCATTACTCTAGATATGTCAGCTTTCTTTGCTGTTTGTTTGGGTTTAATGTAATATCCATTTGTGTTCTTCTAAAACTGATGAGAGATAATAACTATGATTGAAACTATTCAAATGTAATTGAATGTTTTTAAGAACAAAGCCCAACATAAACAATGAAGTTAGAAAATTCATCTGACAGAATGTATAAGTCACGGCACTGAAACACTCCTCACTTTCAAAATCACATTAAATATTTGATATTATAATGACAGACAACGGAAAATGGCACAAGTTGAAATAAATAAATATATAAATGAATGTATGTATTCATAAATACATGTCTATAATAAATAGAAATTCTTTATTTTTGCATTTCTTTCCCTTTTAAAATGATAAAATATGGAATTTCCATTTTATTTATTTATTTATTTATTTTCTTATCTAAATCTTTAACTTCTGCATTCATTTTCAATCTGGTATTATTTTTTAGGTTTTATTTTGATTATCTTTTTCCAAACTGCTCCCTCACATGATCCCATATTTAACCTTGTTACACACTCCTTTCACCTTTTTCAGACCGGCTGTCCCACCAGGCTCGGATCTCAGCCTCCGTCAACGCCATGAGGATCCTCAACACCGGCACCGACGTCGAGGCAGCCGTCGCTGATGCTCTGGTGAGAACAAATCAGAACAGTATGAATATGTCTTTTTTTCATAGAGCTTGAGCATATTTTTATTCGCCTATATGTCTTTAAATGTAAAATGTTTTGTTTTAAGTCACATTTGAAAAGTGAGAACAAAGACGTGACTTAAAGTAATTTTTTGTGTTCATTGAAGTCTCATTCCATCATTTATACAAGGACAGTTTTCTTTTTTTCTGTGATAAAATAGTCAAAAGCACAGATTTTCTCTTAAATAACACCAGATTTATCCTTTAACATGAGATAGAAATTATAATGATGCATTGATGTTTTAAGTAATCCTCTGTGCTCTTTCTTCTTGGACTTTGTAAATTTCAGCTGTTAGGAGATTCGAGGAATAAGGTACAAATAATGACCCTTTCTGACTCTGCATGCAGCGCATGAGCTTTAACATTATACATTCAACGTTTAACTTTCCTAACTGGACGAGTGAGTGAGTCGGGACCTGTTTCTGGATGCAAACAAGCCTTGTGTCTGTCTTCATTTACAGATAATTTCTTTAAAAATACAGTTAAGATACAGTATATAACTGTATCTTAAAAATATATATTTCTAGAATTGTTTTTTTCATAAAACTTTTACCATAATTTTATTCAGCAATTTTTTAAATTGTAATTTAACATTCAGAAAACATAGAATTCACCAATTTTTGAAAATTTTGCCATTTCTTTTTGTAAATTTGTGTTGTTTTTTTTTCATCTAAATTTTTCTCACTATAATGGCCCTAATATGCCATCGAATATCGAAAGTGGGCTCCCCAGGTTTTAATTGTATGGATCCTGTGCCACCTGCATGCCTCTGTGTGTAGCTGCATGGTAGATCTTCTCAGAGTAGATCTAGATCAGACTCCTGACATTCTATCTGTAAACCCGCCTCCATCTCGCCCCCTCTCAGCGGAGGCCAGTGAGGCGGCGCTTTGAGTCGCCAGGGATGTACTCGGATGACGACGCCAACAGTGACGCCTCCAGCGCCTGCTCCGAGCGCTCGTACAGCTCGAGAAACGGCGGCATGCAGCCGCACTACCTGCGCCAGACGGAGGACGTGGCCGAGGTGCTGAACCACTGCGCCAGCGCCAACTGGTCCGAGAGGAAGGAGGGGCTGCTGGGGCTGCAGAACCTGCTCAAGAGCCAGAGGATGCTCAGGTGGGCTACTGCATCTCTGTCAGCAAATATAATAAAATAAGCAAATGAAAACCCTGAAACCTTCAGGAAACCACTTCTTTAATCAGAATAATATTTCTATGATCGTGGAATTTTAAAGTAAAAGTCTGTCTATAAATGCTGTCATGTTAAAGATACATCTGCTTCTTGTATTCCCTGTCAGCCGCGTGGAGCTGAAGAGGCTTTGTGAGATCTTCACCAGGATGTTTGCAGACCCTCACAGCAAGGTGAGAGCCAGCAGAGGGTCTGTCACACTCAGGATGATTCCTGGGAGGAAAACCTCCCTGCAGAGCTGCTGGTTAAAGATCCGAGTGAATTCTCTGCTCACGTCTCTGAACTAACTGCAGGTCAAACTAACAGAGTGTGTTCTTTTTGTTGCATGCCTCGTCGCTGCTGTGGACTCTAACAAACACCAGAGAGTAAGTGTTTACTCACCATACTCACCACATCCAACTGTCCTGCACTGTGTGTTCACTGTGGATTAAGACAGAGCACAGGGGCCCAAAGTGTCAGGGCCGCTCTGGTCCTCATGTGCAGAAAGCGATTTAAAGAAACAGAATGACCACAACAACATGAAATCTGTGAGTCTGTCTGACCTGTGAGACAGACACAGTGAAGTCCCTGTCTTGTGTCCTCTCCAGGTGTTCAGCATGTTCCTGGAGACTCTGGTGGACTTCGTGATGCTGCACAGGGACGACCTGCAGGACTGGCTCTTCGTGCTGCTCACTCAGCTGCTGAAGAAGATGGGTGCCGACCTGCTGGGCTCCGTCCAGGCCAAAGTCCAGAAGGCGCTGGACGTCACCAGGTGGGCTGCCAGCAAGCTTTAAACTGCTCTAAATATTTTTTTATGAAGACACTGAAATGTGAGAAGAGTATTGTATAGTGTGCATTTCAATGTGTTTCCTGTGTTTCAGAGAGTCGTTCCCGTATGAGCAGCAGTTCAACATCCTGATGCGTTTCATCGTGGATCAGACACAGACGCCAAACCTGAAGGTGAAGGTGGCCATCCTGCGCTACATCGAAGCGCTCGCCCGTCAGATGGACCCGGCCGACTTCGTCAACTCCAGCGAGACACGCCTCGCCGTGTCACGCATCATCACCTGGACCACCGAGCCCAAGAGCTCCGACGTCCGCAAGGTAGCAGGGCCGGGCGGGGCGGCCCCTTCTGTCTTCCCTCTTTTTCATTTCTTTTCAATTTTTATTTGTATGTTTGGTTTCATTTTTTTTGCTTTCTCGTCCACCGCGCCCCCAGACCCTTCATAACTGGGCAGGGGAGGAGTTCTCAGGCCGACCCAGCACCGTGGCCTCTCTGCCGGGAGAGGGCAACCTGGAGGAGAGGTGCAAGCAGGTAGAACCTCCACCAAACTGCACGAGCAGAGGGTTTAACCACCTGAAAAAGCCAGAGAATACAGCCGTGTAGTCTGAGTATAGCCAGAAAAACAATCAGAGACGAGCAAAGACGGACAGAAAACAGGCATGCAGCAGCTGGATGTCTTGATGAAGGCTTTTCAGTACTAACGGCTCTTAACCGCAAGAAACTCACAGGACCCTGTGAACCCCAGCGAGCCCTTTACGGGCATTATTTTGTTCTTTTTGCATTTTACTCGCAGTCGCCTTGTGCTACACAGCAGTATGTGAAATCTATATAGAATTTGTGAGTCTTACAGCTCTTTGGAAACAGCACAATCATTAAACTCAGACATGTTTTTCATGCAGAATAACACAGAAATATCACATTTTTTAAAGCTTTGTTTTGGTAACTCTTTCAAACAGAAATCCTCTTAACCAATGATACATCAAAAAATCAGACACGGATGATAATTCTTGATTTTACAATTTCTTTCGAAAGAAAGCGTGGGTTGAAGGGGTTCAGAGGGTTCAGAAAAAATTCAGTATCATAAGAAACCGAATGAAGGAAGTCATTGGTACAGACCGTGTCTGTGACTAGCTTGTTGTGACGGGGTTGAATAACACTGCAAAGAAAAACTGGCATTGATGTTTTTAAAGGCTGCACAGACTTTTAACTTTCTGCAGTTTGTGCATGAGGAGTTTAAACTCGGAGACTAAACACAACAAACATGATGCTTCTGCATGCGTTTGTATTTAACTTTTATCCGGTGACTGCGACTGCAAACTGCTCGTTCTTGCTTTTGCTTGACTTACTTTCGGTTTTCCATTTCAACGGACACGCTGCACGTTCTTTGCAACGAACAAGCTTCTTAACATCATAATTACCTTCCAGTTCAGACTCTGCCGACAGGGTCACCCACTTCTGCTTTCTGTTTTCTCTTTTCTGTCTTATTCTCTTTTTTTGTCTACTTTGCTGAGGATTTAAAGTCTTGTCTGGACAAATAATTGCATTTTAAGTGTGAATTTCTATACATAGACCTTTTCTGAGAGGGGCAAATTACAGCTCTATAAACTTTAAAATAAGTCCCCAAAATAATAATATGTATTTAAAAAAATGTAATGCAATTTAAAAATAAGAAAGAAAATAATAAGAAATGAGGGATAAATAAAATGAATGAATTAAAGAATAAATAATGTATAAATAACCAAGGATTAAGAAGAGAAAACATGAAAAATTTGAAATATAAATACCAAATAAGTAATTTTTTTTTAATATGGACTATATAAAAATAATTGCTCTTTTTATTGTAATATAATTTTCTATATTTATTTTCAACATTTTGTCCTTAATGTTTCCATCATATTTTTCTTCTTTTCACTATTTTGCTTTTATAAAAATGAATAAATTATTTAAACAGAAAAAATAATATGTTATTTAAAAAAAAACTATTTCTACTAACCTCAAACGGCTCATGGCAAGACCGGAGACAGAAATCAGGTTAATAATTAAATCAATTAATGCGGCTCTCTGTGTGTGTGACTGTGTGTGTGTGTGTGTGTGTGTGTGTGTGTGTGTGTGTGTGTGTGTGTGTGTGTGCAGGCAGCCCAGGTGGTGCTG
>JAOWBC010001544.1:0-11381 GCA_028566105.1 Hypoplectrus providencianus
CAACACCACCAGACCCCCCCCCCCCCCCCCTTCTTCTTCTTTCTAGGGGTAAAACAGGTGAACAGGGACCGGAGAGCTGCTTCTTTTAGACAATGTCATGATGTAAAAGCCAAGCATCTTAGAGCTCTGCTGTTAGCTTTCCGCTAAAGGACTGGCTTAGAACTCCATGTCAGTTTTTGTTTGATGATGGAAGGCCAAGTAAAACAAAAGATATGATTAAATATATTTCATATAAAAATACAGAACTAGGTGTTCTCCTCATTTACCTCTTACATGTCATATTTGTAACAAACATTTCAGTCAACAGACTAAAACTAGAAACAGTTAAAGACCGACCTTTGACACAAGTCGGCTTGTTCACAGTCACTTTGGACCCCAGACCAAGCTGGCCCCAGTTGTTGCTACCGAACATGAAGAGTTTCCCATTTTCTGCAAAGAAAAATAATAATTTTCTGGTTTTAATTAAATGGATATAACACATCATACAAAATTCACCTGCAGTTTTTTTTTTTTTTTTTCAGTGCAGTTAAACAGTGTGTTACCTGTTATTAAGGCAGTGTGTTCGTCCCCGCAGGCGATCTTTAACGGGACATCATTTTTCAGCCAGAATTTACTTGGGATGTTGTCTGCAAATTTGCTCTTTCCAAAAGTGAAAACTGCTCCTGATTCTGACAGAAAACAGTCAGAAACATCTGAACTTGAGTGATCTAATGGAAAATTCATTCATCACAGTTTTTATTGTAAATTCTGATTTGGGATGTGTTTGTGAAGTGAATGCACCTAATAAATATTAATAAATCATCTTTGAAGCTTTTTCATTATAAACAGCTTGTTAGAGCTATAAATAAAGTGAGAAAATATTACTATGCCAACAACAACATTGGGTGGCCCATCTTAAACCTCACCTGTTGATAAAACTGTCTCAACTATTGAAGAATTGAGCACTGAACAAGCAGAGCGTGTTTCAACACAAACTTTCAGCTATTTCAAAAAACAAGGAAAGATGTAAAAACGCTGCATGAATACAAGAGGTCTTTCAAGAGCCCTTTAGAGCTATGATAAAACCTAAATAAAGCAGTCGTGAGTATTGAACAGATTTGTAATAGAGATAAACAGAGTGCTGAACTGTTTATGCTCTGTTAGCCAGCGAGCTAGCTGCAGTAGAAGCTAATGAGCAGCATCAAAACTAACATTTTAATTTAAAACTCGTGTTTATGAGAGATAAAAACGTGCTAAAATCATAAAACAGGTGTCGTGGTGTACCTGGGACCTGGTCCTCTGACTCCCCTGCCATCTCTGCGGGACTTTAATCCGCTCTTGGTGTTACAGGCGACTTGGTGCCCTCTTGTTTTCGACTCAAAAGACCCGGAAGTAAACAAAACGTCTCCTAGGTTACGACGTTGACGACGTAAAGCCTTAAAGAAACAAGGCATTCGCAAAAAATACTTTCATATATTAAAAAAAAAAAAATCATAAATGCATGCTGTTTTTTTTGAGTGTTGAATCTAGAATTAAAAGAACAATAATATATTTAAAAAATACCTTTAGAAATCAAACTGATCGAAGTGTCAGGACACAGTTTTTGTATAATATTTGTATTTTCATGAGACTTTCCAATTTTCATCTATTTCTCTTCCAGAGGCAACAATGACGCTGCTTGTTGCTTGCATGTATATCAATAACCGTAAAACACGTCATGTCTGAATAATTTCCTGGTTTCAATGAATGCAGCAGTAAAATCCTGGATAAACAGCTTCTATTTATATCCAGTTATGGTCAGATTACACCACAGAAATAAACTCTTCAGTATTTATATGAATCAGTCATCCAGGCTGAGGACAGGGACTCTGCAGTGACACTGCACTTTATTTTTGGAGGCTGATGTCACCTTTAGTCTCCACCAGTCAGCTGAGGTAGAAAAAAACACAGCACACAGCTCATTTCCATATAATTTAATTTAAAAAATAAATCTTTCTTTACCCATAATAACTTCATATTGGATTTCTGTAAACAAATAACACTTAAATACACTATCATTTATTCTAAATTCTCTGTATTAAAGCAGTAATGTTACATAAAACAACAAGGCATCCCTGTGGACTTCACCATGAAACTAAACCCCTTCAGATTTTACCTTAAAATACCCTTAATTCATCATTAATACGTCTTAATCGTATATTTTATAAATAATTATCTGCATGTAGTAAGGGCTGTGAAACACCTTGAAATTTACCAACAACTTTGCCCTTAATTTACAAAAAAAACATTGAATTATTAATTCAATGTGTCTTTGAGGCTAGTTCAGGTGCAAATTAACGATATTTAAAGGGGACTCTTACACAGTTTTGAGGTATTTAAAAGGCTGACCCCAGATTAATGAATGAATAGATTGTATTATATTAAGGGACCAATTGAGGGACTTCTGCACTGATTTAGTGTGTTTGTGGGGTAAAATTCATCAAAACAACATGAAAGCCTCCCTTTATTTACAGTGTTCCTCAAAAAGTGCCTTAATTTTATTAAACATGCAGGGAGTGCTTTCATACCACATTTAAGGTATATTTGTTGTTACCAATTAAATCCACCTAAATCAGTAAAGAAAACCTGTTAAAAAGAGAAGCCTTAATATATTACAACCAGCCAAATGACTTGAACACTGAATCTGAACCCACTTAAACATCAGTACTTGCACCTAAAGATATTTGAGATCTCTCAATTTCAACTTTTAAAGACTAATAATTAAAGTTTTTCAGGGTTTATTAAGGGAATTTTGTTGCATCGTGTCACTAAAAGTCTTTTTAAGCTCATTATTCTGACTCTGAGGGCTCTTATTTTGGAGAGTTCATCTTTGCCAGCTTCTTCTTCCTGCTGTGAGCTCCCATGATGCATCACCAGGAACCTGAAGGTCCTGTCAGGTTGTCCATCACAGTCCTCACCTGGCGTCCTGAGCCACGCCCAGCGGGTGGAGGCGACCCTGGTCCAGCAGTGTCCTGCCCAGCCAGTGTAAGAGCCGTGGGTACCAGTGAATCTCGTCCACATGGCGCCCGGTGGACCCGGTCCAGCTGTGGATGAGCCGCAACGGTGCAAAGGCCCAGTGAGCAAGGGAGTGCTGGTCCACCACAGCGTAGCAGGACGCTACCACATCGTCCACCACCAGCGTCCCATGCTGGGTCAGAGGTGCAAACGCCCCCTGACTCGCCCTCACGCTGACCCGTTTGACCCGGGACAGACGGCCCTGCCGCGCGTCCCCATGTGTCACCAGCACACACTGTCCTGGCCGGGCGTCACTGGCGTACACAGTCCTGAGGGTGCTGTGGGCCGGCAGCGCCCCCTCTGAGCAGTTCCCCTCAGTGACAAACACAAGGTGGGCGGCGGTGAGCGAAACGCGGGCGCCAGCGTCCGTGTGTAGTGTGTAGAAGAGCCTGCAGGTGGCGGGGTCGCGGTCCAGGAAGAGAAGGACTTCACTTTGAACCAGGTCCCCGCTGCCGTCGCTGCCTGCCGACGCCAGGACGCGCTCGCCGGGTCGCAGTTCGCTCATGGTCTTCTGACCGCCGCTCGCCAGTGTCACCAAGGCGTCGCCGGGGAAACAACCTCCAGATTTCGCCGCTACGGAGTGATCTGAAAGACAATGAGAAGGACACAGCGATGAGGTTAACCAGGAAGCTGAAAATACCTAATGTGTCATCATTTTGAAACTTGATTATCTTCAAATGATCTCTTATTAAATCTCTTTTACTTAATTTTGTCTTTTTTGGTTGAATTTGAACTTTTGAATTTTGAATTTTATTTAATATTTTATTTTAAGCCTTAGTCTGACATCTATACTATATTTACAATATCAACTTCTGCATTTGTATCTCATAATTTCTTATTTTTAAAAATCAATTCTTGTAGTTAATCATTTTCAAAGGGATTTCACATTCTAAATTCACTGCAAGTATTTTTGTGTGTATTGTCGTGGCAGGAACGAGCCTCCATACAAACAAACCTTTTCACTTCCCTTTAGATAAATAGACACTCTTTCTTTTCTCCTCTGGATGGAAGGAACAAGAAGCACATAAAAGCCCAATATAATGACTCAAATTAAATAATTAATTTAAAAAATCATAAATATATGTTTAATAAATTGAAAATAAGCTAAAAAAGAAAAAGAAATGTGACTATGACAGGAGGTCTGGGATCATTACATTTAGTTTGTGTGATCCAAAATTGGGATTTTCTTCTTTGCATGATGAATATATATACATCTAATTCTTGTGTTCTTTTTAATTTTTAATAAAAACTGGACGTATTACCTTCCTAACTCTGTTCCAGAAATATTTCTCATGTTGTTGCTCAGTGTTAATCCAAGTCCTGGTCCGGATCCTGGACCTGCAGGGTCCTGGACCTGCAGGATCCTGGTGCTTTGCTGCCCCCTAGTGGTTGTTTCCTCCCTGTGAGCGCCTTTAAGAAGCCGCTTGTTCTGTTCTTTGTCTTGTTTTGAGGAATTTTGAGGAGAATAAAAAAAAGGGAAGAAATCAAAAAGATGAAGAAAAATAAAATACCAACTTGATTGGTTGCCCTTCTGATCAAGTCAAGGACTGGGCCCTCGCTACCCGATCTGGGAGGGGAGAAGAGAAAGAGGACAGGGAAAGAGGGATGAAGTCGGAAAAGGAGACAGACAGAAAGAAAGAAAGTTACCACCGAGTGTCTAAACTGTGAACATGCTGTGACTTTCATCGTGAACAGACATTTTGTTCAACATGTGAGTGAGTCTGCAGATTTCAGCAGCTGAAGAAGAGAAATAAAAGAGACTCACTGGAAGATCATGCAGTCTGTTCCAGGCAGTGGTGGAGGAAGTATTCAGATCCTTTACTGCATTAAAAGTACTAATACCACACTGTGAACAACTCCAGTACAAGTTAAAGTCCTACATTCAAAACCTGACTGAGGTAAAGGTACAAAAATATCTGCATGAAATGTACTGATGCATTTATGTCAACAACATTTTAATATTCAAATTGTAAGGCCCATTTTAACTATTTAATACATGAAAAACTAAACAAGTACAGCAGGGTGAAGGTGCATGTTGTGGCGTACTGTCGTGATTAAACTCAGTTTCACATTATCGATGTTGTAGATGTCTGAAATAAGGTCTGTGGAGAAGCTGAGAAATTTTCGTGTGTTGTTGTACAACCTAAAATATGTTACACTTTATCATCAGGCTACGATTTCTAGCTTGTCAACTGGTGGTTAGCAGCTGGTTAGCTTGCTGGAGACCATCTGAAGCTAAGGGTAGTTACATTCAAGTCATGCTGGTCTCCTTTATGGATGGAAGTCAGAGGAAAGTTAGTGATGAGGGATAGAGGAGGGAAAGAGGAAATGTTAGAAAGGAAGAAAAAAGCAGAGAAAAGTCATGTAGGCTTGTTTGCTTCGCTGATTATTGTGGAGCCCAGGAGCCATGTTACCTAAAGGATTTACGGATAAAATAACTTGCTGAGGTAATGTACTGAGGGGACACGTGTCCCAACCTGCACTGAAGAGCTAAATGTAGTCTCACTGCTGCAAAGCTTCAGTGGACATTCGTTGACAGAAAGCAGACCAAGCACGAGAACTGAACCTGACAAATCATTTCCTGCAGATGCATCCAATTTTTAATGGGATAAAACCACAAGAAATGGCTGCAAGTTAGTGAGCTGCCAGATATAACACTTTTCAACAACTGTTACAAGTGTTGGGGAAAAAATTAAGTTTGCTCAACATAGTCTACATATTAAACTTTTTCTGTTTCCAGCCTCTCCTGTCCTCTCTTCTCTGATCTGTGTAAACACATTTTCAGTGAATGTTTGTCACATGACTGTTTGTCTTCGCAGAATCAATCATGGCTTCCAAGTGTTGCTGAGAATTTAATGTTTTTAATCAGGATCTGTTAAGTGCAAATGCTTTATTTTGGTTTAAATTAGATATGCAGGTTAAAGGGATTTTGTCAGAATTATCACCATTGTTACCTTGTTAAGCTTTATTGAGGATCATAGGAAAGTTCATATTAAAGATGATGCTTGTTTTTACAGTTTCTTTTTTACAATAAATGGTGGACTGTGACCAATCTTAAAAAGAAAACATGTGCCCCTCATGAGTAAACCCAGGCCCCCCTCACCTGACTTGACGCTGCAGTGGATGTGGGCCTTGGATTCGTAGTAGACCCAGTCGAAGCCAGCCTCCACTGCCAGCCTGGCTAGCATGGCGTACTTGTTACGGTCTCGGTCTGAGGTGGTGATGTCCACCGCCCGGCCCTCATAGTGCAGAGACTCCTCCGAGTGGTGGCCGTCCTCGTCCCAGCCCTCAGTGACCCGCAGCCGGACCCCGGGCCACAGGTTCATCACCGATATGGCCAAAGAGTTCAGCTTGTCTTTGCAGCGCTGAAGCAGAACACAAATATTCAGTGAATTCAACAATATTCAGCAAACATTCAACAAATATTTAGCAAGTACATTTTAGGCCACTACACTTTGCTGGTGGCTTTTGTTCCTTTACAGGTCAACATTTAACATGTAAAACTATCAATTTAGATTGATTACACGTTTTTAATAATTAAACTTCATAAGTAAACAAAATTAGTGGAAAATTGACAATTTTTACTTCATGTTTAAATGCAGCATGTTTACATGTAGCGTCCTAATTTTAGAGTGTGGTATTAGTACTTTTAGTAATAGGAATACTTTTTCCACTGCTGGGCAAATTCAATAAAATAGGTGTTGTGTTTCCCTGCAGCCCCTGAATGCGTCTGGTTCCATGAAAATCAGACCTTTCACAGTGAAAAGTGGGATTAAAGCTGTAAAAGTGTTTTTCCGTGTCTGCTGTGATAAGAATAGCCACAGATGCCTTTTCACGGTGTCCACTGTGGATTCTAACGTCTCGTGTTTTCTCTGCGGTCGCAGCCACGAGCTGGACTTCATAAATCAGTTTTTTTTCTCTCGGGGTGCACTGCAGATGGACGGGGGTCTGAGCTGCACAAACAACACGCGCCTGTGCAGCGTGCACACCTCTGCACTGCAAAAAGTGTCCCTCTGTCTCAAACAGTGTCCTCAAACTGCTTACTCTGTCTCTGACACAGGGACAAAAAGTGTCCTTATGCTTCTGACGTATGAGAGAGAGAGTGACCTCAAACAGCTCATTCCATCTCTGACACAGGGACAAAGAGTGTCCCTCTGTCTATGACATACGAGACATAAATTGTCTTCCAACAACTCACTCTGTCACTTGCACACAGGACCAAAAGTGTCCCTCTGTCTGTCTCTGACATAAGAAACATAAAGCGTCCTTAAACAGCTAACTATGTCTCTGACACAGGGACATAAAGAGTCCTCTAACTGCTTACTCTGTCTCTGACATGGCAAAGAAAATGTCCTCTGAGCTCACCCCTACTTTGAAACAGGGGACAAACAGTGTCCTTAAACAGCTCACCCCTTCTGTGACACAGGGGACAAAGTGGAGTGATGGAGTGTTTTCCTGACAGAAATGACTTGACTACTAACTCATACTTTTTGCATTCCTTTGCACCTTCAAATCTAATTTAGAAAAGACCAATTTAAGTGTGCAGAGTGACACTTTTTGTAGCGTGGCTTCGCCCCTGAACAGGAAAGAGCGAATAAAACACATAAAATCCGTATAATTAAGGCTTCGACACAAGTGAAGAGGGCTATTTCTGCACAAAACAAACACAAAGTAACACGGAGAAGACAAACAGGAGGCTGTCTGCTGCTGCGGCGCGCAGCCTGTAAACTGTGTGCGCTGCAGGTCTGCGCTGCAAAAAATGTCCAAAATGTCTGGAGAGGTTTTTTTTATTTTTTTAATTTTTTTTATTAATTTCTATAGCAAAGTAAACGGGGGTATTTGATCTTTCCTGTGGTCAAACTTTAGGAGTTATTTTATAGAAAAAATGGCAACATGGAGAGAGGAAACGGTATGTATGTATATGAATATAATCATATATAAATATCTGTGTTAAAAATATATATAAATCCGGATGACACTTTTTTGAAACTTCCATATGACGTTAAGTGGCTTATAAGTAATTGACATTTTGAAGGCATTGACATTTAATGGAGACAAATAAAACAAGAAAGCCTTCAAAAAACAATAGGTTAAATCGCTGAAAATATCATTTAATAGTCAAAGATTTAATGTAATGTTTAAAAAAATATTACTATAAAAAACTGGTAACTTAAGATTTTTTTTAACATAAAGTGTAATCGGTATAAACATTCAGCAATATGATAAGTCTTTCTTTTTATACTTTCATAGAATTCATTTTAACTTAAGGCAACTTTCTGTAACTTATAGTGTAACTTAAATGTAAACATATAAAAAGAAACTGTAAAACAATTAAAAAATATATATACAGTGTCTGTATTTGCACACAAATTATCTTCGTGTCTCTAGCTTGAAAGTTTTATAGAAATTAATTTAAAAAAAGTAATATTACTAGTACTATTCATTCATATTTTTCAGTTATTTTCTCTATTTTCTCAGTTATTTTTTCAACTTTTTTTACAGTGTAAAAACAGATGATTTTGGAAATTAAAACTCAGGATTATTTCCCTTTAATTCTAACCCTCCTGTGGGCTGATCTGGCCTCTTTTAGACCTGATCCTGCAGCTTCTGGTTAAACTCATCATGAAGTGATATTTCTTGCAGTGCGCGCAGCGAGGTGACAGCTCCACACAGCAGTGCGCGCTTTCACTCCCCACGTGGGTCTGTGGACATAAGCCCGCGGTCACCAGAGCCAGATATAAATACTTTATTCCCGGGGAAATTGGGAGTCAAATAAATTCCACCCCGGGGCCACATCAATGA
This sequence comes from Hypoplectrus providencianus, assembly GCA_028566105.1. NCBI lineage: Eukaryota > Metazoa > Chordata > Actinopteri > Perciformes > Serranidae > Hypoplectrus > Hypoplectrus providencianus. The sequence goes on from JAOWBC010001544.1 coordinate 8,836, forward strand.
CGGCGTCGTAAAAATCTCTGACAGTCCAAAAGGCTAAAAACACTCAGCAGCCTCTGACCCGGGCTCTGACCAAATACTGACTCCTGGCTGTTTTTCCACCCAAAAAACACGACGTGAAACAGAGGACAGAGTGTTTTAATTAACAGCGACCGCCTCTCCAGACATTTTTAGACGCGGGGTTGCCCTCTTTTACGCACGAGCTGCCCGCAGTGAACCTCAGCGGAGGATTCAAACCGGTCACCTCCAGACACAAGCTGCACCCTGAGCTGCAGCCAAGACATTTTCAGCGGGTTTTATGTGTAAGTTCTGGAGATTTAAATCAAGTTGAAGCACCAATACAGTGAATATATGGGATCGATTGAATCCAGATTGAAGAGAAATGTGTTTGTTAAGACGGTGACGCACCTTGAGTCAACAGATAAGAGCAGCCACGCGTGTAAAGAGTGGCCAAAGTGCACGCTGCTCTGAATAAAAAGGCACTACGGTGTCCAGGAGGGTTACCTGCGTCATCATGCGGTCTGCACCTGTGTTCTCCTCATCCTTGAAGATGATGTCCGGGTTGTAGTTCGGGGTGAGCTCCTTGAAGCGCTCAGAGTTGCGGGTGATCTTCCCCTCGTACCTCCCGCTGGCCCCCAGGGTCTTCTCGGCCACGTTGGGGCTGAACTGCTTGTAGGCGAGCGGCGCCAGCTTCCGCGGGGACCGCCTCTTGCCGTAGCCTCTGCCCGGCCCGCAGGCCTCGCTGGCCGGCGAGAGGAGGAAGGCGCACCCGGCGAGGCACGTCACCAGCGTGGGGAGCAGCATCCCGCCCCGGGGCCGGTGTGGACCCCCTACTGTGCCCCGCTGAGTGTCTCTAGATGCGTGGGGAAAACTTTAGAGAGGGGGGACAGGAGCAGGACTCACTCCAGAGTCCCCGAAAGTGGCCATTCTCCGTGCGTAAAAGTGGCCCGTGCGCCACTGGAGGCAAGCCGGAGATATATGAACCTGTCCTACTGTTCCAACCCTGTCCTCTGAGCTGCTGGCCTCAACCTGTCCTGTCCTTCAAGCCGCTGTCCCGAACCTGTCCTCTGAGCCGCTGTCCCGGGCGCACGCAGAAGCAGGGGCATAAATAGTGGAGGTGAGTTTGTCTTGGCAGGCGGGATCAAAGCTGTCCCCCCTCCTCTCTGTCTGCAGCGCTTTTCTCACAGCTCCGACACAGACACGGAGGCGCGCGGTGCGCCTGCTGGGCACGGCGGTCAGAGGGTGTCCCCACAGCGGTCTGCGCCTCAATGCGTCCCTGTGGTGCTGCCGGTCCCTCTACAGGACTGAGGAGATGCCGCGCCCTGCTAGACCTGCCCTCTGCTCCATCCTCTCCTCCCACCGGGGTGGCGCGGGCCCCGCGGTCGCCTTCATCCTTTTACCGTCAGACAAACACCGGGACACGAGACTGTCCATGCTGGCGCGCTCCCGCTGTCCTTTGGACCCTTGTCTTCGAGCATAATTGCATGCAGGTGCGCGCGTCTCAACTTCCTTCCCCCCTCCTGGGGAAGACTGGTCCACAGTGCGTGCTGCAGGTGAAGACAGTCTCACAGGGACATTAAAGTAGTCCTCAGTTTAATCACGGCCCCCTTCAGGTCCAAGACTTGGATTCACCTCAGTTTCAAGTGAAAAAAAGTCTTCAAGCATATCACAGACCATCTGCCGCTGAAATTCAACCTGAACTTCACTTTGTAATCTAAATCATTGCAATGAGTTCCTACATTTCCCAGAAGTCCCTGTAACACTCCACCTGTTTGCATTAAACTGCCTGCAGGGACAGAGTGTGTCATCAGTGGGACAAACTAACAACAAATAGATCAGTATGATTAGACATAAAGCACTGAAATGAAAGTTTTAAACAAAGTAAACACGGACTGAAACTTTCTGAACAATTAGTTCCACTGCAGGAACATTTTCACCATCATTTGGCCCTTTTATAACCAAGAGGTGCCTTCACAGAGCTTCATGGAGCTTCAGAGGCTTTTCTCTCTCTGAGGATCAGCCGTTATTTACCAGGAAAGTTAACAGACTGAAAATGTGGCGTCGTGCTCGAGATGAATTCATTATTCCAGAGACGTTTGTCACACAGAAACTCTTGAAGGCAAACAGTGACTTTTCACCTAAAACTTCAATAGCATTCCCGAGATGCTGCAACACCTTGAGTCAACATCTCACCGTGCTCTGAAAGACGGCGAGGGACGGCTCTATCGGCCGCCGTCAGCTCGCTATTCTCCCTCCGTCACTTCGCAGTCAGCCTTCAGACACAAACACAAGTTCTTTTAAACAATATAAGGGTCAATACGTTCAAGTCTGAATTTGTTTAAAATGAAATTTTATTATAAACAAACAAAAACATCCATGGAAATTATATTTACATCTGTCATCAAGAGCCTCCCTTAAAACCCCATTTAAAATCTAATTCTTTGTCATTATTTAATTCAATTTTTAATCTAAAAAAGCATCCAAACCCTGATTAAAACCATCTTGAGTCTCTCAAACTATATGACAAATAAAAGTTTAAAAATTTATAT
>JAOWBC010001578.1:2413-13309 GCA_028566105.1 Hypoplectrus providencianus
TTTTTTTCACCTACATCAAACAAAAATGTTTCAAATCAGAACTTTGTGGGGAAAGTAAAGGCAGGAAACACTGCTTAGTTTTATTTATTTATTTTTAGATGTATCGTCATAAAAGAGGCATTTGAACTCACCACCACAGTCGATCATAGTGTAGTTATGTATAAATAAAGTATTTCTGATCCTGTTAAAGTTTCTCCGGTATTTGCTTTGTGAATTCGAGCGTTTTTCGTGTGTGTTGCAGCTGGAGATGTTCTGCGAGGTGATGACGATGCAGCAGGCCGGATACGTGATGCTGATGGATTATCTGCAGAACAACTTCAGGGAGCAGCAGCAGCAGTTCATGGGCCAGGTGTTCTCCTCCTACACCGGCACCGAGGAGGTGCTCACACCAGGTACTCCTCCTGACTCACATCACTGCTCCTGCTGCGGCTTTAAGAGCTCCTTCTGGTGATGCATTCAGGGACACTCCATTCTGCAGGATGACCAAAATTGTTTACAAAGCAAGAAAATACCAAATTTAATTTCTCATTTTCAGCGCTGGAATGTAACTAAGTACATTTACTAGTACTAAACATTTTCAGGTACTTGTTTTAACTTTATACTTTTACTCCACTACATTTTGAGGCAAATATTGTACTTTTTACTCCACTAAATTTAGCTGTTAACTTCAGTTACTTTGCAATTTAATATAAAAACATGATCAGTTTAAAGTTATTAGATTATTTAAATAACTAAACCTTATAAGAGTATGGAAAGTAGTTAGAATTTAAATGCTTCTTATATAAATGTATAATGATAATAATAATAATAATCTAATCATATGTTCATAATATATAAAACTATCAGAGTGGTAAATTGGCACATTACATTAAAAACAAAAAACCCACAAAAGTAAACAGAAAATATGTTAAATAGAAACATAAATAATTCAAAATGTGAAGAAATATGAAAAGAAATGTAGAAATATGTGATTTTAAGAGGTTAAATATATATTTGTGCAATTTTCACTCAAATATATGTAATAAATGATTAACAAACTATTTATAGGACTACACAGATTGTCTATGTTATGATGCACACAAACATTTAAATAAAAAGCACTCATATTCAGAACATACAAAATAGTTATTAACTAATTAATTTAGGATAAGTCAGGAGATTTTAATTTATCTTGCCCTTAAAGTTGCCCTCAAAATATCTTTTATACTGTATATACTGGGTTTTTCTGTTTTTGTTTTTTTTTGTAACCTTTTTTGTGACAAGAGGTAAATCATGTTTGAACAAGTTGTTCATCTCGTTCAGACAAATAATTATGTAACCTGTGAGCACACGACGAGCGGCTGAACTCTGAAAAATGAAGCTGCGACACGTTAAAGTCTCCCTGTGAGGAATCTCAGGTAAATGCTGATTAAATGAGGCTTAAATGAATCAGAGAAAAATACACGAGGGGCGAGAATAGAAGTCGAGTGACCCAAATTAAACCTCAGCGGCAGCGACAGCAGGTCAACTTCGATTTCCAGGCCGCCGCTCGCTGCCAGAGTTCGATGGTTAGTGATGAGGCGATATTGATCGGCCGTGTTTGTTCTTCCATAACAAACCAGGAGATCGTCTGATGGTTTTGATTTGAACTTTGTTTTTTTTCTGTTTATAGCTTCAAACCTCTTGCTTTAAATAAAACAAACAGAAAAGGAGATTTCACTGTATATATTCAATTATTTATTCATTCATTTATTTATATATATTCATTTCATTTTTATTTTTTTTATTTATCACTACTTTTATTTATTTATAATAAGTGGTGTACTGTAACATGCACTTATTACCTTGTTTTAAGGTTCTACTTTAATGAGATGATTAGCTAGTTATTAGTTATTCTACTCTTTCTATACTTCAGAGGGAGATAATAGTTTAAACTCAGCTACACTGGTTTTGTTAAGATTTAAAAAAAATATATATATTTATTTGATTAAAACCTCTTTATGTCATTACCTCATGAGACAAATATTCACTGAATATCAGACAGAACTGCAGGCTGTTTACACAGAGCTGAGAGGAGAGGACAGAGGTTGTAAGTCGAGTATATTTTAATATATTTACTTCAAGTATACTTTAGGTAGCACATGGAGAACTTTTTTTGCATTAATTATGACACTTATTAGCACTTGTGAATGATTGTACATATATATTCCATTATATTTAAATTTTTAAAAATACATATTAGAGAAATTCAACATGTTTATTTCTTTGTTTATTTTGTATGTAATTTTAGCTATTTTTCTTGTTGTTTTAGACATAATTGTGCTGATTCCAATGAGTTTAAACTTTAATATTTATATCTTGCAGTGAAATAAAAGGCCGCAGTGAACACATGTAAACACACACAAAAAAAGCCCTGAAATTACTTTGGATTCAGAGGGTTAAACAACAGACAGGAAATTTAAAATCACACATTTAGTCAAAAGTCAACAGGTGAAAAGTGAAAATTGTCCTCCTGACTCACTCTGCCCTCTAGTGGCTGAAACATGAACTCCCCAGATGTCCCAGCCTTTGTCTCTGTTAGTGTTTTTATATAAACATCACTGGGTAAAATAAGTCCTTTATTCACATTTAATCAACACAGATTTTTATGAGCCCATTATCGCAGCTCTGACATTCTCAGTCAGAGGTCAAAGGTCAGAGGTCAGAGCCGGTGAGAGCAGGTTTAGGTTGAGCTCGGAGCCATTAGAGGAGGACATGTGTCATTGTTTGGACAGAGTCTCCTCCTGTCTGTTGTCTTTCAAACCTTTTTAATCTGAGTTAATCCAGACTGCACAGTGTCTGTCATCTGCTCCTCTAATCTCAACTCTGACCCACATCATTGTCGGGGTGCAGGAGTCTCTAAACACACAGCCAGGAACCAAATTTAATCTTTATTTTCTCAATCAGTATATATATATATATAGGAATTCTTTATTAAGAAATAATGCTTGTGGACTTTTTTCAAATATATCCTTAGAATTTTTGTTATTCATATGAAAACATCAAATTTACAATAAGTCTTATTTGTTTAGTGTTATTCCTTTATTATATTTATTATATTTTTTTTTTTTTTTTTTTTTTTTTTTTTACCTTTATTTTATCTCAAAACAACTTTTGTATTACTGTAATTGCCTAATTTTATTTCCCTAGTATTTACTTCCACTCCTGGTTTCCGTTTTTCAAAATCTGTATTAATTTTAAATCGAGACATGTGCTCATCCATGGTACTTTTTTGGTCATGTCATTCATAAAAAATGTAAAAGAAATGACTGTTTTTACTAAAGAAATCTAAAGATTTAATAGATTAACAGGGGGCATTCTTAATAATAATAATAAATGGAGAAAAGAAACCAACTTTAAAACTTTGAGGATAAAATTGAATACAGAAAAACACAGAATTGGAAAACTTACTTCCATTATGATCTTCATTATTAATAATATGTATTTAAATAGTCACCAATCATTAATTTTAGTGGTTTCTTGCACACTTTTCTACTCAAGTCTGGTGCAAAACTTTTGCAGGGACTCACAGGATTGGGAGTAAAAGTGAAGGACCAGCCCTGTGTTTTTTTATCAGTTCCTCCTTCTGTCCTTCTTTCAGTTTGCAGCTCGGAGCCGGAGAACATCCAGGCGGTGCCGTACAACCTGAGCAGCCTGCTGGTGACGTGGGAGCGGCCCCGGGCGGTGTACGACGCCAGCATCGAGAAGTACTCCGTCAGCTACCGGCTGGACAACACGGAAAACAGAGCCGCCGCCATATACCTGACGGACGGAGACCAGGACGTGGTGAGAGGGAGAGAAAGTCCGCAAGTTCACACTGAAAATCATGATTTCTACCATCAGGCCTCAGTTAGCAGCAACTACTTCTTTATTTCTTCATGTTATAATAACTCCGGCCAGTAGAGGTCGCCACCTCAGAACAAACAGCATTAAAGGTCGAAATTAGCTACTTTTAATTTGTTTAACTCAAAACAGTCTGTCAGAGAAATCAACCTTAAACTGATGGTTAAAAAAAAGGGTTAAATCAGTGATTCTCAACTAAAGGTCAGAGGACCCCTAGTGGTCCGTGGTGTAATTTCAAGGGGTCCATGAAAAAAAAAAACTTTCCATCACATTTTATATTATTGTTAAAGATAATGTCTGACACAGTCAATATAAACTTAACAGGATCTGCATTCCTTTCAAATTATAAGCCCCCTAGTGTTTCACTGGGCATACACCATTCATTTCTTAATAATACTTTTATTGTGAAATACTTGCAGGAAGCTGATGTGGTAAAACTCATTATATACTAATGTTACAAACAAATAAAGGAGATGACTATGAATTAAATTTTACACGAAGAAGAAATCGATGATTTGACAACATGGAAAAGATGGCTCAAATTAAATGTATCAGACAAAGGGCCACTGGAAAAGAAAAAGAAAGCAGACAGTAAAAAAAAAAGACTTCATAAAGACGAATATATCATATTAGGATTTACAGCAACTGATTCGGACAGCAGCCTCTGTGTTTTTTATTTGGAAAAGTACTTTCAAACCACGTAATAAAACCGTCACACATGCAGCAACATCTGAGCAGCAGGCACCAAAGTCATAAAAGCCAAAATGCAATTTAAAATAAATTTTCTGCTGTGTCTATCTAATTGCAGCCCCCAGATTGGGCGGTAGGTGGGGCGTCATGTCCAAATAATCTATTTCTAAGATGATGTGATTCCCTCTCCCTCCACCAGGGGGCCATACTCGACGACCTGCTAGCCAACTCCAGCTACGTGGTCCAGGTGGTGGCGGTCTGCACCAACGGTCTGTACGGACGTGTGAGCGACCTGCTGACGGTCGCCATGCCCGTCGATGACCCCGGTAAGAGCGACCGTGCCCGAGACCGAGCGTAGAGTTCGGCAGATGAACTGTACAGATATTTCTAATCAATATTCACTTTTTTTTGTGTTTGTTTTTTAAAAGTGAAGGTTAAACTTGAAGGATTATTTTTCTTCTAGTGCAAAGAAGTACAAGGTGAAAAAAACAAAAAAAGTCTGTGGAAGCTTATTCCTGGACAGGAAAAAAAATAAAAATAGGGAAATAATAATGATAATTAATAAAAATAATAATAATAATATATATTACATTTATAACATAGCATCAAACTTCACAATTATAAGTCACAATTTCGACAATTAAATCTGTCTTTTTAAGTAATCATTTTTATTTTATATCTCAAAATTGTATAAGTATGATAAGCAATTAAAATTTAACTTACTGTCAAAAGTTGGTGTTACTATTTCATTTAAACCTTGATTATTCATCTCATAATACTCCTAATACAATCCAAATAATTCAGATTTATATCCTCAAAACTTCAATTTGTGGCAAATTGCTTTTGTGTGTGAGTCTGAATTTTCATTTAGAAGGAAAAGTCACTTCTTCTACTTGTTTTCCTTTCTGGTCGTATGTTTTGTCACTAGACACATTTGTTTTTCTTCTACAAACATTTCCATCCTCCCACTCATCCTCCTTCGAACCCTGAATGAGATGACTGATTTATATATATTTTTTGTTTTTTTTCTTCCTCTTTATCTCACTCTGAACCTCCCTATCTTTTATTCTGGGGTCGACATTTTGTGAGGATTTAAAAGCAAACACACTTTCACACACAGTTCTGTTTCCATGTGGTTATTTCTTTCTTTCTGTGTACTCTTTAAATGTGCTTTCTTTATATATATCTCTATATTTCTTAAGATGAAAGAACATGCTTGGTTTTGGGGGTTTAAGGGGCCGTGTCCAAAGTCGCCATCTTTGTTTTGTTTTCATTGTGTGGTGTCTGTTCCTCCTGCCTCTCACAGTAAGACATTTAATGTTTGCATGTGTGCAGCAGCATTGTGTGTAACATGGATTGGAATGACAATCATAGTGACTTTGTATTTTAAATGAACTTTATATTTAATAAACTAATATGCCTTGTGACAAAGAAAGAAATACCCTGCATCCTATTTCAGTGTCAGCTTGCATGAATGGGTGATATTCTGCAACATCTTGTAGTTACATGACTGAAGTTTTGTGACACTGTTTTCTGTACCATGTTTGCTAAGCTAACGTTATGCTCGTACCGTCTTAGCAGCTCCCTAAAAAGGGCGTTTCATATACTGTTTTTTCCACAAAAGTCCTGTTCTGAAATGTAAAATACATGATTGGATGATAGCAGCTAACAGTAACCATTGATATTCAAAGCTTAAAGTTAGCTTAATGCTAACAGTGTTGCTACCTCATTGTTATGCTAGCTAGTGCTGCATCTGTGTTTGTTAGCTCATAAAACCACTAGTTGAGCAACAGAAAATAAATATATGCTATTTCTAAATAATTAAAATTGAATATTAGTATTTAAAAAACACCCCCCTAGCAAAAATCTGTATTTTTGATTTTTATACTAATTGATAGTTTTATCAGTCATCATAGTTTTATCATTATTTACTTATTATGTCATTATTTAAAGCAGTCTGCAATATTAATTTGTGTCTTAAATTAATCATATAAGCAATGCATGGATTTTTCTATTCTTTTTTGGACAACTTGATCTCACTAATTTTTTTTTAATTAGTTTGGTTTAACACTGAAATTTTGTCAAACAATCGCAGACTTTGAAAACAAAAGAAATGGACTTCCAGTGTAACTTATGTTGCTTAGATAATTTATGTGGCTTCCAGTCTGTGAAACCCTTTTTTTTTTTTTTTTTTTTTTATTCAAATATATATTTTTATTTATTTATTTACTTTTATTGTCTTACCAGGAAGTCTTTTGCCCCAAATCAAAGTCATGGGCCAAAGATTGATTTGTTAAATGTCACCTCATTTCAAACATTAAATTAGTGACATACAGTATTTATTTATAATATAAAATGGAACATTAAAAAAAAGACCTTGTTATTAAAAAAGACTTAAAATCAACCAACTTTCTGTTGATCAACTAGTGAATTAATGAAAGAAATACGTCATCACTTTATGATTTTATTCACAAACTTTACAGTTTCTACTGATAAAAGTAAAGTTAATTTGTAGCCCTCTTTGCACCAAACCCTGAGTCATCTCCCTCAAACCCAGTTCATTAAACTTGTAAAACCTCACCTCATGCTTCACAAACCAGTTTGATCTGGTCTCCATGATGTGTGACAGGTAAGAGCCACACCATCACCTGCTCCCCTGACATGCCCGCTGTGTGCTGTGCGTCTGAGCTCGGTCACCATTTGTGGCATTTGCAAATTACTCTTTTTGTCAGTTTGTTTTATCCCTCTAAGACGTCAGACGGGTGAAGTTTGAAAAAAGTTTAGACAATCAGAGGAAGTTCAAATTTGCTGTCTTGGCTCGTCTGGTTTTAAAAAGGAGGATGAAACAGAAAAATGATTAATTGCAAATGCTTTTTCGTTGAAGGTTTTCTGTGTTTGCCTGTCTTTGGGGGGAATCCATGCATGAAAGTCTGAATGTGTCGCATGCAAAGTCTGTCGCCATTTTTGTTTTGTGTTTTTTCATGATGATCTTAACAAACTGCTTGAAGTGACGTGTGCAACATTTCCCATTCTTCCATTTCCTCCCTGTCATTTAACACGTTCAAAATCCACCAACAACAGCACATTATGATTTAATTCAGATTATTACTAATTAGTTTTTGGGAGTTTAGAATAAACAAAGCTGAGCAGGAAGTTTATCTTATCCTAAAACATCCAGAAGCACAGCATCCCAGGGTTTACCTTTCCTTTCCGTGATGTTCTGGTCACAGTGTTTGAACAATTATTTTACCCTTTGTCTCTGCTTTATGGCATTGGTTTTCAAACAACCTCAGGGATTTAACACCAATAAAAACATCTGAAAAAAAATGTTCATTTAAAATTGGGAAGAGTTAAATTGTGAGAGTTTACAGTTTGTTTTAAGTTATTTTAAATGTTTTTGTGGCATTATTTTGTGTAACTAATGATGCAACCTGTTCCTTTTTCCAGAAATTGCACTGGATCCAGATTCTGATGAATTTGATGAAGAGGTAAGGAGTATTATTTAAACACTGCATGTCATTGTTTAGTATAGTAGTTAGAGATACCCGTACCACAGTCTACAAACCTTTCTCTCTCACCAACAGGACAACTTTGAACCCAACCTGCCCTGGAATGAACCCGATCAAACAGAAGATTATGGTATGGCCTGGATTCCCACAAGCTCCCCAAAGACCACAACCACTGCATCCCCTGGTTTACCTCTACCTGGCATCAGGAGCACAACAGCAGAAACTGGTTGGAGGAAAACCACCACTGATCCAGTTCAGGCCGTCAAATCCACCCAGTCCGGTCCAGGCTTGAGCCATTCTGAAGGGCCAGCACGCCACGGTACCTCAACACATCCACCAAAAGTCGTCCTGACGCCGAACACCAGTGAAGACTTCAGCGGCAAGATTCCCTTTTATTCCACAACAACCACCAAGGGAGCCATCATACCCACTTCCACCAGCCCTTTGTACCCCAATGCAAGGACACATGGTGTTGTTGGAGGTGTCAGTCCAAAGGGCTCCACTGAACAAACCAAAGGTGTTGTTGGTACCACGACTCCAACTCTTACCAGTGCAAAGACAAAAGGTGGTAAAGGTGTTTGGTCACACAGCACCACCACGACCACACCGAGGTCTGCTATGAGCGACAAGAGCAGCACCACATCATCACCATTCATCCAGGCTGAGGCCGACCGAGGTCTGTGGCGTCCCATAAACAAGGATACCACAACGGATGGAGCCGTGTCTGCTGGACCAGGAGGACTTCCAGAGATCCGAACATCGACTCCCAACCCGTCCTCCTCGGGTGAAGCTGTTCCACGTAGGCCCACAACTCCAAGCATGCCTCATTTTTCATCTACCAAGACCTCTGTCCGGTTGAGTGGCGTTCTTTTGCAGACCACACAGCCAATGTCCAACGGTGAGCGCCCCTCTGTCCTCCCCTCCACCTCCTCCTCTTCCTCCTCCTCCCCTCTGTGTGACACTGCGGACCCCTCCACCTGCCTGCATGACCCTTCCTCCTCGTCTTGGCCCTTGTTGTCTGCCTCTGCACCGGACTCCCAGCATGCCGCTAAAGCTCCGCTGTCTAGCAGAGACCCGGCTTCTCCTTCAACCCCCACGCTCCCCGCCTCCACCCTGCCTCACCTCCCTCACCCCTCACACCCCCTGTCTAGTTGGGAGACTGACCCCGTCTTCCCCGGTGTTGGGTTCGATGATAATGATAGCGATGGTGATTTTATGTCTGGGTCTTCGTCTTCGTCGACCTCCTCAGGTGACACCTCAGTATTTAGAGATACCCCTCCTCTTCAAATGGTGCCGGATCCATCTGGCACAACCGTCGCCGCCGAGCCGTCCGACTCCTCCTGGGATCCGTCACTCGCAACAGTCTCTCTGTCTCTCAGCCCCACCCTCCAACCTTCAGTTCTCCTCTCTAGTGACTTCACCCTTTCTGGCACAACTCCGGGCTTGTCCCGGTCTTTCTCAGCTGGATTTGAAGACGCAAGGTATGCCACAGGGAGCACAGTAGAGACTTTTCTCCCCGAGGCGAGCAGCGACGGGTTTCCACTAGCGAGCGATGTGGACTCCATGTGCGGCTGTTCCCTGGAGCCGTCAGCGTCCTCTTCCTGGTTGCATGCCTCGCCTCACGTCCCCCTGCCGTCCTCAGCATGGGACACCTCTAGCTTAGAGCTTTACTCTAGCGTAGGCTTCCCGTCGGCCTCTGGTGTTGGTGTAGACGATCTTCTGCGTTCTCTGTCCGTTGTGGGTTCTGATGGTCTGTCCTTAGACCAACCTCTGCTTTCCCATATCGCTATCTCTCCCTCGTCCTCCTCTTCCTACCTTCTCCGAGTCACCCCTAGTGACTTGCCCGTTTCTGTTGCAGCCACAGCGTCTGGTATCAGGGATCCCCGGGTCTCGGCATCAGACGGGAACTCTGCCCTCACTTCCTCACCCACAGCCTCCCCCTTCACCCCCACCCTAGATGGACAGGCGTTAGACACTAGTAGCAGTGCCTCCGGTTCAGCTCTGTTCCCGGACTCCCAAGAGGGAGTTGATCAGGAGTGGGACCGGGTTCAGACCTCGGCCTCTGGAGAGAGCGCGTTACCGTACTCCACCAAAGCCACTCACACCGTTCCCCCGTCTACGACCTCTGAGTCCGGCCAGTCCCCCGACGATTTGGACGACCGATCCTCAGCGTTTTATTTTGAAAGCGAGAGCGGCAGCGCCATCACCTCGGACGTGGGAGGCACAGCGGCGCCAACCATTCCTCGGGTAACCTCGGCTTCACCCTGGTCGCTGGGCGGGGAGGAGGAAAGCGGCTCAGGGCAGGGTGAAAGCCTTTATGACAACGAGACGTCCTCGGACTTCAGTATCCCTGAGCGCACTGAAAGGGAGTCGGAGGAGGAGGAGCCAGTCGCAGGTAAAAAGCCGTCCGTATGGGGGAAAAAAAAATACTGCATTACACCTGCCGAGGGATCAGGAAGAGCTCTGGACATCAGAAAGATGATTAATCCACCATCTGTCAACTACCAACCTACATTTCTTCTTTCTTTTTTTATTTCATTTTTGTCTGTGAAAGTAAAAGTGAGAAACATCCATGCATGCAGCAGAACACCGTTCCTGCTCCAGTCACCAACATGAACCAAAACCTTTGACAAACTTATCATCACTATCTCCATCATCTTTTAAGTCTCATTATGTTCACTAATGTTCAAAACCACTCATTCTGTGAGGGAATTTAACCAGGTTCATTTACTGTACTTAGGTACAGTATTGAGGTATTTTAACTTTACTCAAAATTACGTTTTTATAGCATTATCCTTCTACTTTATTCCATTTTAAGAGCATGTATTTAAATTTT
>JAOWBC010001592.1:33491-50928 GCA_028566105.1 Hypoplectrus providencianus
TATTACTATTACTATTACTATTACTATTACTATTTAACCACATTTTGAGAGACAAAGCCTGATTTCACTCTGTTTAAGATGAGTTTTATTTTTTTGCTGTTGCTATTATGCAATAAAAGGAAGTATTAATGTGACACTATGAAAGAATGCATTTTGATATACTGATCACTACGCTTCTAAACATGATATCACATGGCCTGCACCAGGTGTTGTTTTGCATGTTCTGTCAGGTCTAACCTTCCTGACGTTGTACATAGGAACACAACAACACAGTGGAGCATTGGGACCATTGTTTATCTTTTCGTCTTACCCTCAACAGAGAGCAAATAGTTGCATTCCAAAAAATAAGCATAACGTGTAAATAAATTATAACTCATATCATTCTGGGAATGTCAGCATTTGATCTCAGTATTAATATTGAAAATGTTCCAGTTCAGGTTCTGTAACTTAGCAGTCATTGAATATGATTTGACTTCTGCAAAAAGGTCTATGTCGGTAGGGGATCCTTTATATGTGTATACATTCAGTATACCTTTAGTTACTCATGTAGCATGCTAGGTGTTAATCCCTTTGGGGTTTGACATCCATCTCATGAGGAAAAATATAAATGTCCTTGCAACCTCTGCAGGTAATAGATACCACTTGTACACAGGACCCATGCACAATGTTTTAATCATGCTGAACCTGCAATGCACAGAGCATTTGAACAAGGCAGCCCTCACTTGTTGTGTGGCCTATTAAAAACATACAAATGATATTAAATTTCAATTTAATTTATTTAACTTCAAATCTGATACATGTTAACCCTGGTATAATGGTTTAAGAAACAAGTTAGAATTTTTTTTTTTTATGACTACTTCGTCGTAAAAAATCAACAGTGTTTGTATGTATTCATTTGCATTTTATTTACCATCCCATAGCTAGTGAGGGGAATCTGTGTGTAGTGAAACAACACCGAAACAGACCAGGAGCATTGATAGTTACTACGAATATCCTAATATTCACATCGTAGACTTTTTCTAGCCTTGTCTACACTATAATTAAAAAGAACAATGTAGAGTTGTACAAAATACAGTACATTGCAAAAATGCTGTTGCCAGTTAGAGACTTGGACAGTGAATGATATTTGTGTGGTTCCATAGCTGAGGCTCATGATCAGGACACCACAGACCCTTTCCCTGATCTTTACACAGAGCAGCACTTACTCTAGACAAAAAATGAGCCACAATCCACAACCGAGGATGAAAATCTTCTATTAAAGTGTGAATATGCAGCAATTGGTAATTCAAATTCTTCTGAGAAAAGTAACTAAAATTGATGACTTATTTCTAGTTCCTTGGGGTGAAATAATGACAGTTATTCTACTGATCAGATCACACAGAGCTTCACTGAGCTGAATATGGACCCTTCAGACCCCACACATACACTTTCATAATGTGTGGACTCTGACCACAGCACAGCACCACATCTTGTCTTTCCCTGAGGCCTGCTGCTGTTCAGTGGCAGTGCAAGTCAGTATTGGCTCAGCCTCCACAAGGCTGCTGGACTACACTCACAATCAGCATTCAGTATTCAGTGTGGGATGAAAATGTAGCAGCAGGGTGAGAAGTTTCCTAAAAGCGGCACACGAGTGAAAAGAAATCGTGTAGGAACACATGCACACACTGACACTGGCCAGAGGGCAGCGGGGTTGTGTTAGTCACACAGACTTGTACAAGTGCAGTGATGCACACAAAATGCACACACTGCATGTACAGAGGAAGATTGCAAACACAAACACTTAGAAACAGCCGACGCCTGCCAGGGACCTAAGGGCAGATCTCATCAGGGTGTGTCAGTGTCTGCGCCCCAAATAATTAAGACAATACTTCCTTTTAGTCTATATTCTTAAAACTGAGTAAAGGAGAATTAGAATTTAATATAAGGGTTGATTTTAATTTGACCCCATAACCCCAAGATGGATTGCTGATCTCAAAAAATCCAAGCAAAGTGCAGATTATTTCACTGTATCCATGGCAATGTTTCACAGAATAGCTGTGAATATCTAACCCGTATAGTCCCTGACCCCATTTCCCCGACAGTGTTTCCTAAATATAATCATCAGAAATGTTATAAGAGAATGAACCCCGCTTTACTAGGCAATCCTGATTTGATACATTCATAACCTCCCATATTGAACTGTTTATAGACTCTTAGACCCTGAAAGTTTACCCAAGGGAACAGATAATGTTCAAAAAATATCTTGGAAAATTCTGGAACTATGAGAGGCTGAGATAAGAAGCCTGGAAAAGGAACAGCTGAAAACAGGATTGGAAGGTTTACAGAAGACACCTTAAAGAAGGATCAACCAGTAGAATATAACAAAAACCTACCAAACTGAGAAAGTTCTGCTCAGAACGAGACAGATTTATTGTGATTTGGGGATGGGGGGAACAAATTGTTAGCTTGGCAGTTGGAAAAACAATATCTACCTCCATGATTTAAAAGTCAAAAAACAAGACTCCACTACTACATGTAACCCAAATGAGATACATGATTGAGTTTATATCCATTAGTGTGTAAGAACACTGCAGGTAAGTGTGAGCAGTTCATATCCTGAAAGTACTTAAATCATAGAAGAAGTAGACAAGACTCGTTGTAAATCTCATACCAGGATAGTTGTGTTGTTTTTTAAAGCTCTCATGTCTCTCCAATCTGGAAATGCCCCTGGGTTAGAGGGGTTTATGCACATTTTTTAAAATAATATCAGCATCATTTAATGCAGTGTGTCCAAAGCTTTTTTTCCCAGGGACTCACATTCCTGCAATCAGACAAAACACAGGCAAATCGGAAACATCTTCATTATTAACAACACGTGCAGCATTCAGAAAATATGACCCAACTATCAATCCACAAATACATCAACCTGGTGCATATAGTGCCGATTTTGTGCAACTATATACATATTACCTCATACCACAAATACAAGCAAAACACAGTTAGGGGTGTAATTCAGCCTTTGTGGGAGCTTTGAGAATTACGGTTTTGTGTTTGCCTTATCTTCACATTTTAGCGGCAACAGAAGCCTCAAAATCCTTTTGTTAAAGTTGCCCCTGAGTGTGTGTGTTCTCTGTGTTTTTGTGCAGGTCAATGACCGACTGGACAGGTACTGCTGTGGTTTTACACCTGATCCTACAGAGCTTTGTGTGGAGAACCTGCTGCATGCTAAGTGTGCCAACACCAAGGACCTGATGCTGGTTCACATCCTGGTACGTATAACAAACTGCACTGCTGTTTTTTGATCCACAGACTTTTTGCCAGTGTTAAAAAGGCTTACTATATGTACTGAAACCTCATGAGGCCTGTGGGGGGTTTCCTCTTTATATGTAGGAAGAAATAACTCTAGTTCTCATGGATTTGTTGGTAATAATGAAACATAAATGCCCTTTTCTTTTTTATTCTTTATTTCAAAACTGTTTTTTTTTCTTTATCCATCATATCTGAGGAATGAAGGAATATTTTTGTTGCTTCCAGTCTTCCATGGCAACACAGAACAACGGATCTATATTTAAATGCTAAAACAGAAGCGCATGTTGATGGATGTGTGTTCAGACAGTCGCTAGCCATGGAGCCCTCAGTCTGAAAAGATGGTTCTACAGAGGAGCTTGTTATGTTACATGCTGTAAGTTTTTTTTAGTCTTCACTTACAGGGAAATCAGCATGAAGCAGTTTATGTGAAATCAAAGCAGCTTACTGAAAGATCTTCACTGCTGGTTGTCTTTGTTACAGCATAGGAGGCTGATACTCAAACAATGGCTTTGTGATGCACAGGTTTCACTAATAACATCAAAGGTGGTTTATTTTTGGTACAGTGTCTTCCCTTTCTGCTGCATCTCTGCATGGGAAACAGGAACAGCTGTCACAGAGAGAAAAAATGTGTTCTCAAAGTAATAATGCATTCACACAAACTAATAATTAATCCCATAATTAATCCTTTTCCACCTCCTTACAGCTGGCCAATCACAGTGTGAGCTGGCAGATTGGACTGTCCATGTCTTAATCACTCTGATTCGTGTGCTGCTCACACAAAATGTGGGCTTGCTGTGGATCCTCTGCTCAGTTAGTCAGGGACATCCAGAGTGCACTAACAGGCCAGTTTGTTGTTGGACTGAAACATACATTTGTGCTCTACATTCAGACTCGCTGCCTGTTGAACAACACATCATATCTCATCCTTCAAATATTCTGTCTATTTTCTAAAAGCATGCTCTGCTTTATCCAACGCAGCATACATTTGAGAGAAAAAAACAGTAAAGAGACCTTTTTTTTCTTTAATTCACCATTAATCATGTGTGTTGTGTATGGATGTGCTCAGTTAAAAGCATGGTCTACAGTTGGGCTGGGTCTTAAACAACAACATCTTAGATTTAAAAACAATTCTAAATTTTAGTTTCTAACCAGACAATTGCTTTTTTAATATCAGCAAGTTTGTCCTTTATTGTCCACAGCACCAACCCCTTTAATTCACCTTCTTTATCAAGGCCATCAGTAGTTAGCTACTAGCTTGCGGTAGTTAGCTGACGTGTCATCTGTTTATGTGAAATCGAGACAAGAGGACAAAATACACCGTTACTATGCACCAGCCAGAATAGCAATGTGAATTACTGTAATTATGGTGGATCACCCAATTTTTCTAGTCCGTCAGAATGAATTTAATGTCATTATAAAAGGAGGGACAGAAAGCTGATTATCTTATGAAATTTGTGAAATATCATTCAGTTCACTTCATTGGTAAGTCAGACATAATGGTAAAGAAAAACATAGCAGAAAAGATACTCAATTCTTCAGAAATAGTAAAAACTAACCCTTACATCACATTTATGGACAGTGCTCATGTGCCACCTGTGTTTGCTTCTGATCGTGTGTGTGTGTGTGTGTGTGTATACAGGTGAGGAAAGCAGATCCCACAAAACTGGTATTCATAGACAACGCAGGCCGGCCACAGCAGCCCAACGACAACTTGAACTTCAGGCTGATTGAGGGCATTGATGAGTGAGTACAAACACTATTTTAAAGCAAGAGGATGTCAGTCTCAGATATGTTTTTGCACTACATTAAACACTGATAAGGATAAATAAAAACCCATATCCAAAAGCAGATTTCCCTAGCGAAAAGCTTTCAAATCAGCAGCTCTGAACATCCACTGGAAGCTTGTTAGGGTTGGTTTTAATGTCTGTCTGATTCCATTAGTGTGCATTCAGTTAGCTGCTTTCACTCTGCTGCAGAAAGCCTGTCTGATAGAAGTTCTGCTTTGTCTGTCACCTCCGATTACCAAGTCAATTCATAAAACACTCTTAAATATCTCCACTTCCAATGGTGATCAGAATTTGCAATCTAAAAAATATGGGGCATAAAAGTAGAAAAATATCTTTTTTTTTTTTATTTCTATTTGATCTTTTCATGTGTTTTTATAAACACAGCTTGAGCATTTGTTTCAGACTGACATTTACATTCACAGTTACTGCTGCTTGTCTGCATTTTCTCTTTCTGCTCTCTGGAGATGTCGTTGCCAAGTTGCATGAGTTATTTCAGGCATCCAGCATTGTGCAAGTGAAAGTCAGCTATCTCTAAATCAGAGTGGGCATAATAGTAGAAATGAGGAGACCAGCTCAAGAGTTTCTGTTGTAAATACCTATGAAACATCCAGTAAACAAAACCAATGACTTTTTGATTTTGAATTCATAATATTCTGATTTTTAATGTGATGCCAAACTGTTCCAACAGCTCTGGTTAGTGCCTCTGAATCTGCACCATCTGCCATGTCTAACCTGCCAGTTACTTTATTACTGCCAGCATTACTTCATCAATTAAAAAAAAAACCTATTTACTTTCATCTTTACTCTATTACAACCAGCATTACTTTATCAATTCCAGAAATACGTAATTACTCCCAGCTTTACTCTGTTACAACCAGAATTACTTCATTACTCACAGCAATACTTCATCATAACCAGCATTACTTCAATACTGGCAGGATTACTTCCAGCAATATTTACTGCATTACTTAATTACTGCCAGCATTACTTTATTACTTTGAGCATTATGTAATTACTCCAAGCATTACCTCTTTACTTCCAGCAATACTGCCAGCATTTTTGGCAGGAGCAAATTCAGCATTACTGCTCGGGCCAAATCCTTGTTCCCAGAAGATAATGTCCACTGATTCTGGTGAACTGCCCCTAACTATATTAAGTCCACATTTCTGCTCGCCCAGCACCACAGTATCTCTGAAGTGAATGCAGCGATTGAAGAAATGTTCATTTTGTTCCACAGAGGATGATGCTTTCATGGCATCTCTTCTAGCACCACCCTCAGGACAAACTACATCTGAACACTTCTGAGTGTGCTCTTTTAAATGCGCCAATAAATGTTTAAGCTTGTGCTCTAAGAAAAGTTAAAGCAGCTGGTGGTGCTGATAAAGTTTTATGGAAAGTCTTTCTGTGGAACATTGAACATTGCAGCCTTTCCTCTTTGGATGGAATTTCCGCATGTGTCGTCCTGTTGGTGTTGAAGTTACAACACAAGAGGTAAAATTGTGTTTCTGTCGTCAGGTTTCCAGAAAGAGCCTTGTCGGTGCTCCAATCAGGCTGTCTGGAGAGTCTTCTTCTGCACTCTCTGTACACAGACAGGGAATTCTGGGACAGCCAAGGGGGGGCCAGCGGTCTCAGGCCCCTCATCCACACTGTGGAGCAAAGAGGGAAGATCCTGCTCCAGCACTTCAGAGACAGGAAACTGCAGCTCAACAGGGACCTGTGACTGAGCCGAGCCCGCCAAACAGGTTCAACACAGGACTGATGGCCGACTGTCACAACATTTCATCAAGTTTGTCCTCAGAAACGGACCAAGGACCGCCCCAACGGGCATGTGTCACTAAGCACTACATCACCACCTCTGTTGCTCCATGAGGCATTTTTGACTGCACCCATTTGCAACTTGCAAATGAGAATGAACTGAGAGGTTTCAGACTATTATGTATTTCCCTTGACAGTCATGATCTTGAGATCCTGCAAAGCTTTGTTACCTTGAGATAAGGAGATAATTCAGCGATTATCATGAGAAAGCCCAAGGTTGTTCTCTGTCACTTGTTTTCTCAGGAGGAGAAACAGCACCCAGTCCCTGCTGGCTGTCAGGGCTCCTAACTGATCGATAAGGCATTAGTTGATGATTTATTAACCAGTAATAAATCCATTACAAGCTATTTATCAACTGCCCCTAG
Organism: Hypoplectrus providencianus; assembly: GCA_028566105.1. Classification (NCBI taxonomy): domain Eukaryota; kingdom Metazoa; phylum Chordata; class Actinopteri; order Perciformes; family Serranidae; genus Hypoplectrus; species Hypoplectrus providencianus. The sequence continues at coordinate 40,747 of JAOWBC010001592.1, forward strand.
TGAATGCTTCATTAGAAAGTGATACTGACAAGCAATAAACCAGGAAGCTGAAGTATATCACCACAAAATGAATCAAACATAAACCTCGAGGTAATAATTGTTTGTTTTTCCAGCTGGACTGAAAACACACGCAGGCTTTCATGCCCAAAGTGTCTAATTCATGCTAATTGTTTCCCTAAAGCTTTGTCTGTTGATAAGGGACACGTGTCACTCCACAAATCTTCATATTTTTCATTCACTCTACCATCTGCACTCTCCAACATCTCCCCAAATGTCACCTCGCAGAAGGGAAATGGAAGACAAATGATTCCCCCTCTCCTCCTCACGGCCAAATGATGATCCAAACAATTTAGTGGAAGGAAGCGCGCTCCATCGTTTAATATTTTACTGAGAGCTAGCAGCAGATCCAGTGATTGATTTGGATGTCTGTTTTTATGAGATAAGCTTTTCTGCTTTTAATCGAGGGATTAAAAATGTCTGTCAGCAAATAGCTTCTGGACGGGATCCTGGAAGCTTCTGATGAAAATGGATGGAATTTATATATATATTTATATATAGAGAGAGTGATTTTTTGAAAGTGACTGTCGCTGCACACTGTTAAAAGCACACCAGTGTACAGAAGCAAAAGATGAAAGAAAATGAATGAATATTGGGTGAAAATCAAGTGTCATTAATGAAGAAATAGAGCTGAGGCTTTTCTGTGTGATCGACACGTTTCTAAAGCAGAGCTGTCAGAAAAGCTTCTCTTGGTATTTCAGTCTTGTGAAAAGCACAGATGATATCACATGAAACTGTTGTATGGTTAAATTAAAATTCCAGTGGTAACTTCATGGATTAATGCATTTTTCTGTGGCTCCCTCCATCACTGAATAAAAGGCTCTGATGAGAAGTGCTTTGAATGTGTGATCTGTCTTTATCCCCACTTGATCTCCTTCACATTAAATGTTTTGCTGTTTCATGTGATGTCAGACTTCCACAAGTGAGCTGGTTGGTTTAAATAGCATTTATGTCTATGCTTCGACTTGAGCAAATGTTGGTGCAGCTAACCTCGATGTGATGCATTCATACATACCATCAGCAGACAAGCTCTTTGTTTAGAAATGTATCTGTTTGCAGTGTAGATAGTTGACTTATGAATAAAAAAGCTGAAAGAAAACATTTCCAAAATTGATCAGGGCTTCATTTGAGCATAGCATTTGGCATTATAGCTATACTCATAACCATTTCCCTGACCTCAAGTTGCATAAACAACAACAATTAAGTAAGGATAAATCTTTAGGAAACATCAAATCCCAACATAAATAAAGATCATTTAGGGGTTTTTTGTTGTTGGGGAACATCAAGGTGGGGACATTTTTGAGCCATAAGACACGACAAGGGTTAAATAAATCCATCTGACTTTTCCTATTTTCTGCAGTCATATGCAGATACATGTCTGCACAGATAAGATGTCATCTCTCAACTCTATTCTCAGGCCTCAGGTTACGGACTGTAAACAATAACCTGTGCACAGAAGAACAACTCACACCTGAACCCCAAAAATATAATAAATAAATATTAGCTATGTTAGCCGCAGATGCTTGTATTCAGCCTGATAGCTAATGGGATGGGTAAATTAAAGTGAAAGTGGTGAGCAGAGCAGGCCAGGCATGTCTGCAAGTCCTATATTATCCAACCAGAAGTCATCAAACACAGATTACTGTAGTCAAGCTCCCAATGCGTAAATATCAGGTTAGCGATGCTACTGCTGATAGCTGATACAGAGAGGAGGCCGCTGCTGACTGCATGAACTGGCTGACAGGTTTTTCTTCATTGGAGAATTTAAACCCGCCGTTCCCTCTTTCATTTCCTCCAGGATTACACATAATATTGATATATTGATCGGTAAATCAATGACGTTATATGTGAAATAGCAGCCAGGGCAGCTCCTTTTTATGATTGGATTGTACTTTCTGCTCTCTTCTCTGTGTGTTGCTGTCACCATCATTCAAACTAAAACATCTCTGAGGTAAAATGATGTCTGGTGTACGGCACAGTGCTGCAGGAACACATTAGCCTGGTTACTGTTTGCTGTTATTGATATGAATATAGAGTGTGTCAGCCATGCATGCTGAAAACCAATGTGAGCACACTTGTATGTGCCCATTTGTGTGTCAGAGAGGAATCAGAGGATGGAGGAGATGGAGAGATATATGGCAGCCACCAATGACTCATTCATAACATCCATCATCATGGAGCATTAGTGAAGGTCATTATCAGAGCAGGAAGAATGGAGGCTAGCTACAGGTCTGCTGTTAATACACTGAGGCTGGAAGTGAACATGTGAGTCACAGTCCTGAAGGTCAAACAGTAAATAAGGATTATTTTCTTCCCTTAATAGCATGCTATTGGATTTCACATTGGCTTAAAAGTGCTGAACACAACATTTAGAACAGCTCCAGCTTCAGTCTCAGCAAGGATTGCCTCCACATGGCACTCATGCTATTATAGTATCTATCATATTTACATTTTTTTTGTTTGTTTTATATCTGTTTTGGTAAAAAAAAAAAAAAAAAAATCTCTAAGACCTAACGCTGGACTATCATCTGATACTACAACAGGGGTCGGGGAACACACACATCTGCATGAATGTGTCAAGGTTTAAAGTTATGCATGAACACTAACATGGCTGCTTTATGACTACATCCATATCTTATACAGTCTAGGACTTCCTGGTGCTGCTTTTAAATGCACTGGGTTTACAAACTCACACGCATGCACAGGTGGATCAGCATGGACGACAGGGAACAGAAAAGCTCAGACACACACAACACAACTTCAACACACAGAGGGGTGTGACTCCCGGACTCCAGTACTCCACTAATTCATTATGTAGCTATTTGTTTAGAGTCGTCGCAGAGCAAAGATTTATTCTGAGAGCTGGATACTGGACTTCAGTCTTGTCACCCATTGGTTGAAAAATCTATTGCCCACTCAGAACATGAGTCAAAAGGCTTTGGGAATCGAACAGAAAATCTTCATAATTTAAAAATTCATCCAAGAGGAATTATTGACTGCATTCGTTATTAGTCAGTTATACAGTCTGGTTGCATATGAGTGCAGTCTACAGGGGGAAAATGCTTTATGGGTTGCCAATAGGTTCTCATTCCCACCTGATCACTTTACCAGCCAAAGCGAACACGCACACATGATCATTTGGAGGCTGATATAGACAATCGGCAGACTCTAAAAAAAGATTGCAACTTGTTAATCAAAACTATTTCATTAAAATTGAAAATAATATAGCTCCTACAGTAGCCGGCTGCCCATGATTGAACAGTTGGTGCTTATTGAAAGCTATGACTATATTCACCCAAAGCTCGGTGTTGGCTTTCGGTGTAGAAGCAGCTTGATGAATTCAGTTCACATTTAAGTGTGTGAATCAGCGTTTATGTCGGAAGGAGAAAGGAAGGAAGGGAATTTACCAACTGACTGAAAGGGTGACAGACACTCTACTGAGGCAACAGCACAACACAAAAAACTTTACATCATGGATAGTGTTAAAATACTTTCTATAGCTTGGAATGTTGGTGCGGCAAATGAAGCTATGGTAAGACCATGGTGGGCCACCACAGTCTGTGTAATTAATGGGAAACCATCTGTTAACAATATGCTACCTGACTGACTCTAAAAGGCTACTTTGTGATCTAAAAAGTGAGGCAAAGCACTCTTGTCAACATAACTTTTAAGACTCACACTATTTCTTAGATACTTTTTGGGATTTCCAGCTTTATTGAACAATGACAGATTGAATAGATTGGGAAGACATGCAGCAAAGAGACCTCGGGTCGGATTGAGACAGCAGCAGCAAGGACTGATGGGTAAGTTGTATTCACTCTACTTGTGAGTCACTGGGACGCCCCAAAACGTTTATGGTGTAAATGAAAGAAGTGACTGAGTCCCCCTCTCCCTGATTGTCATTGTTGGTGCTGTCAGTGCTGTCATTGATTTCTGTGTTTTCATCCGTGCATCATGCTGGAGTGATGACTGCTACAAGGAGCCATCAAATTAAAGAATATTTACACACTTTCTGCCTGTGTCCATCAGGAAATAGTTTTTTCTCAGCAGGTGGCAATGAGGCATTAATAAAGTCTGAATCAGAGAGCTGTGCAGCAGGGAACATACTCAGAGACAAGTCAATGTCCAAAGCCTCTCTGATTTTTCTCTCCTATCTGATCTCTAATGTGTTGAGACCTCAGCTTTTTTATTTATTGTTGATGTACCTGAGGCCTCTGCCTGCTCCACCCTTCTACCTATATTATGATTCATTCACGTCTAAAAAGGTGTCTTTACTTTGTTAATCATCTCTGTGGCAACTGAATCTGTCACCATGGATACTAAAATAGCCAGATGATTGTTTTACATGTAACAACAATGTATGATTAAAAAAAACAACATGAAAAACCAGGGGAAAAAAAACCTTCTGCAACACATCATCAGTCTCTGATGGACTGCCAGCACTCATGAGCTAGTTATATATACTGCTAGGCAGCCCGTCTGTCAGTGTGTGATGAGTTGGGATGAGATTGTGTTGTGCTAAATGTGGTCGTGAGGGCGTGATATATATGTCATATATTAGGTCAGAGGAGAGCAGTTTTGTTTAAGTGGAAACCATCCAGCCCAAAGAACTTCCCCGTCCTCAATCACATTAAATGTGTCTAAAGGGCGTGCTGTGAGACTGGCAGACAGAGGAGAGCCACTGCTTGAGGCTGAGCAGGCTGCTGAAATGCACCACTTCATGGTTCAAAATAATAAGGTAGGGAAAAGGAGTAGAACTACATATTTAAGCCACTCTGGGTGCTGTTGTCACCACCTACATAGATACTTGGTCTTAGCATTTCTGTTAGCTGCTTGACCCTTGTGTAGTCTTACTAGTGTCCATACTTGCCTTGTCCTATGGGTAATAGGATTACCCACCATCACTTACTTGACTTGTGAAATTGAGTTTTAAACATCAAAACTTTGTGTTCATGAAAACTGAAGGGAAACTAAGGCAGTTCTGAACTTTTTTGCCATTATTACCAACAAAATGCTAACCATTACCCTGCTAAACAGCAACAATAAAGAAAAAAAAACTTGAGGGAAGGTCTTCAAAATAATTCAAGATAAGATTTCTTCAAGATGATAAAGAGCTTTTTGCTGTGGAATATTGCAGCAGGGTCATTTTTACCCTAAATACAGTACAAGCAGCTCTCTGCTGATCAGTCAACTGTTTAGGGTTAGTACATGTAATAAATATACTGCATAGGTCATCAGTGAATTGGAAGGAAAGCTCTGCACCATTGAAAACAACTGTTAATGTTAGCTGCTGCAGCCACATAGCAGCCTGACATAGAGAAGCTCCTGCTGTCTTTTCCCCTTCATCTCCTGTTCAGCAGGGAACCAGGCTGGCTGGGTGGCTGTCTGAGAGTATCATAGCCCTAAGCTGAAGCAAACAGCTTTCTTAATAGTTGCCTGATCTCAGTGTTACAACAGCTGAGAAAGCTCTAATCATTAGCGATTCAATTCTGAGAAATGTGAAGTGAGTGAATTGTAGGCCTAGTGCGTGTAACACTGAATCCTGAGTAAAACTGCCCACTTTGGGGAAACAGTAAGGTTGACATCAGCAATAACAACACTGGATTATGTCATTCAAAGCTCAGTGAAGTTAATGTGGAGTTGCTGTGTACAAATGCAAAGACAGATTCAGAGTTTATTAGAAGACTAAAGACACGACAACCCAGAGTCTAACACAGACAGTCTAATAGCTTCTTTACACTTCCATTAGAGCGGTTACCCAAAACCACATGGAGACCGTCTGGCCTCCACCCAGCTATAGCTTATTAATTTTAATTCAAAGTTAACAAAAGAGGAGTTATAAGAATAATACAGTAAAAGTCATCAAAAGTTGTTTGAACCAGTGGGCAAAGGTTTCTATGTTTATCTGATAGTCCAGTAGCTTCACTCAAGGAAGTGATTCCATCTGTGTTTAATTCACAGCCATGTTTCAACATAACAGAGGGCTGCTTCTTCAATGAGGACATTTTACCATTTAAAAACAAAATTCACCACCTTCTACCCACAACTGGAACAGATTTATCTTTAAAGCCAGGAACTTTAGAACAGCTGTAAAACCTGCTAATTTCATAGACTGCTTTTTTTCCTTCTATTTTCAGCAAAGAATACTCTAGTTTGAAACATCAGCATGTCGGTGCTGATATGTGCTATGTATTACACTCCTTTAAAATAGCTGTAACTAAACCTTTTCTACAAAACAAAAAAGTTGATCACAGGAGATTTAGCAAACTACCAACAGATTCTCTTCTAAGTTCCTTGAGAAATCAGCTGCCAATCAGCTTGTTTGACTTTCTACATAACAGTCAATTGTGCTGCATTTGATACATTGACCATCACTTTCTGCTACAGAGACGTGAACACTGAATTGGTATAAAAGGAGCCACATTAAGCTGGTTTGAACCTTATTATGTGATCGATACCAGTTTGTTGGTGTGAACAATCCCCCTTAATTGCTAAAGTTAGTTATGGCGTTGCACAGGGTTCTGTGCTTGGACCGATGTATTTATGAGGGCAATATTATTAGGAAACTCGCCATAAAATCATAATTATATCAATTACGTCTTTCGATCAAACCAGATGAAACTGATCAGGCAGCAGTTCTCCTTGCATGTCTTAAGGACATAAACTGAATTTGTTGTGTGAACAACGTTGACATATTATTCTAAGTAAAATACATTTGTAGAGTTATTTTAAAGGATTTCCAAGGTGTTAAATAAAAAATGGAATTTGGAAAATTGCTAGCATGGCTATAGACAACCTTTTCTGTCCATATACAGTCGATTCCTAACATTTTAATTGCCTTACTTTAAATGGTGAAGAGAGTGGGCACAATATGAGACACATTTTAACAGCATAGGTTGTGTAAAGGGGAGATTAAATCGACCTCAATAAATAGCACTGCTACTTTGTGTGCTTCGTGCAAACATTTGGTAACTATCCTCAACTAAGTTTTACTTAAAGGCCCCTCTGCTCATGGTCATCATCATTTATATCTACAGAGATTATAAAACTGTTTTTTGATTGATATTATTATATTAGCATCTTTTAGGAGAGTATTATAACTAATCATTGACAACTGCACACTTAAATGAAAATAAAGCTCTTGCTAGCACCACCAATAAGTGGCAGTAAACTGTAGTAAGCACTAATCAGGCCTGTACACTCTAGTGGGAACCTGGAAGTTTATAAGGGGGCACACGTTCCATATTGACGCCCATGGCTGTGAGGACATTTGACCAATCTGAGGAACATGTAGAAACAGGAGGTGCATTTCATAAAGAGTATCACCAACACAAAGCCTGCAACTTCAGTCCATACAAACATCCATCCTGACATATCGATATTCAATCCTGCGAACACAAGGATCCATGGTCAGCTTTCACTGTGCTCACTGGAAAGTTTTTATGAATTGTGGGGCTGCCCTGTACACATACATTGAGTTGGTAGAGAGCAGTTGATATTCTGTCCCAGAATTAGTAAGCCTCCATCCAAGAGCCTTGACCTCTATAAACTGAGTAATACCACCATGTTTTCAGTTAACAACAATAACAAAAATAGCATAGAGTGTTGTGAAAAACTGCTATAACTCTGTATATGTAAGAATACAAAACACACACAATCTTTTCATGCAGCTCGAGTGCAGTAGCCGCTTCAGCAGCTCCTCACTGAAACACTGCAGTGTGGATCCATGTGAGTACACTGTGTGATCCTTTGATATGACACTGCTGCTGTGAGGATCCGTGCAGGGGGGGCTGCTGCTCTCTCTCTCTCTGCAGCGCTCTGTCACTTCTTTACAGGTGAGCCAGATGACGGGAGCCGACACATCAGCCCCCTGCTGCCACATATTAACCACATGCCAGCCTGCAGGGCAGTCAGCAGGCGCCTGAGCACCAGCACTGCAGTGGCTGCACACGGTACTTTACACTACACTATCTGTTCATGTATTTAGCCAAGTTCAATTTTATTTTATTTTATTTACGTAGCCCTTGGGAAAACCTTTAAAAGGGGGGGAATGGACAGTGTTTAAGAAGGGCAATAGAGGAGGGATGCCCCTCACAGGAGAACCAGATGTGCAGCAGATGTTGCCTGTATAGACCAGATCAGAGATCAGAGCAGAACAACCAGGTCAGCATGAAACATTTACAATAGACTGTGAGAATAGAGGTGGAGATTGAGGAGAGGGCTAAAAGGGGGTGTGAGAGTCAGAAGCCCATTTCAGACAGGTTTTTTGGCAAAAGTCCTGTTATATTGCCATACTTTTTCACATTAGGGCATTCATAATTATTATGCAATGGTGCAATACTGGAGGGACACAAGTGAGAGGTTGTTTCTGATGATACGTCACACTGATAATACTCTTACTGGGAGCCAGTGCAGCATAACAAAGACAGTTTATAAGATTAAATAATTATAATTGGTCCAAGCACAAAACCTTATAGACCTTCATAACTAACATGAGCATGCAATGTGGATTCACTGTTCACAGCAGCAAACTGGGAGTGATTAGAACAGGATGTTGTATGTAGGACAAAGACAGAGACAAGTCCAGTGTCTCAAGCATTCAAAAGGTTTTCTGGTATGTTTAATAGTGCTGTTTCTGTGTTATGATGCCAGTTGAGGGCTGGAGGTGGTGGATTTTAAATTGATAGTTAACATTTTCTCATTTCACTAGTGAGGGCCATAGCTAACTTTGTTGTGTGTTCTTCTGTCAAATGTGTTGTAATTTAGTTTCAGTTCAGGGTTGTAGCAGCCACATTTGAGTTTAAAAAAACCCCAAATCAATATCATATTCTGATAGTAACTCATATTTAACACATATTTTGTCAAAATATGGGGTGGAGGGCAGACTCAGCCTCTATGTGGTTTTGGGTGGGTGACTGCTCTAATGGAAGATAAGTGTTTTTTCACTGCAACTCTGCCTCCTGGTCTCAGCTCTGGGTTGTCATGGTTTTAGACCACTAATAAACTTGGTCAGGTTTGTAGAGCTCCAGGGTGTGATGAATTAGACCATGGTCTTCCCCAGAAAGCCAGCCAATTATGTCCAAATCCCACATCCTTTGCTGGACACCATCTCAGTAGCCTGCACGGGAAGGACTGAGGCTAAACATGTCATCAACGTCACATTTGGCCAATGTCAGAGCATGTACATGACTCCACATTATGTGTAGCGACCTCCGACTGGCAAAACTGTGCATTGTTACTGCTGACATGAATAATCAGATGACCGTGAGGATAAAATATTAACAGTTAAATAGTTTTCATGTCGAAACACATGAATGAAAAATGATTTTTGAACACATTGATTGTAGCTTCAGGTAATGTAATGTTAGAAAGAGCAAATCCACCTGAGAGTAGATAGAATATGTGAGTCACAATATTTAGATGAGGGTGTCTTACTCTGCTTTTACTCCAACAAATGCCTTCAAATGGAGACGTTGACAGTCAGGTTCTCAATGTCCTCTTTGCAGTAATTATTAGTTTTAATACTGTAATACTTCATATAATAATTTTTATTATATTTATTATTATTATTATTACAAAAACATACAAGCAAGATCCCATGGAACACATATTTGAAAAAAAAAAACAAAAAAACACTGAATAGAAAATCTTGTACATGCAGAATCCAAGCCTAAAGCAAAACAGCTCTTAAAATTTCTTTACAAATTATATCTCATCTTCTCAACCGAGTCGAATGTATGTAAATAATGTGTCCCTGTCTCTCATCTGAACGGATTTAAACCACTGCCTGTGAATGTGTCATTTGTTCCTGCTATAAGATCCTTTAATGGAAAGAGATCCCAGACCTGAGTGGTATGAATAATGAAAATAAGTCCTTGTATCTCCCCGTGGAAAGTAGACTGCTGAGTGACATGTTATGGCCCTGGGTGTCTGGTTTGGTCTCATAGTCCTGGCTTTTGTTGCTAGAGGAGCTGCCAACTGGGCTGGCACGGCGGACCGTCCTGACTCCTGCCGTGATCCTGTGTCTGAGGCATGGCAGCCAGTCAGCCGCTGACTTCACTGTTTCCTTTAAGATGCTACACGCTGCCAAAGTGCCAGGTAATTATTCTAATTCTGCCTTCAGAG
>JAOWBC010001592.1:156518-174077 GCA_028566105.1 Hypoplectrus providencianus
TATCTATCTATCTATCTATCTATCTATCTATCTATCTGTCTGTCTGTCTGTCTGTCTGTCTGTCTGTCTGTCTATCTGTCTGTCTGTCTATCTATCTATCTATCTATCTGTCTATCTGTCTGTCTGTCTGTCTGTCTGTCTGTCTGTGGATGCCAGCTGCCTCAGTACTGCTGCAGTGAAGCGGCCCTGCCAAACATCCATTCTAAAAGGCGAAGCAGTCTAAAGCCACCACTTCTCCCTCTGCAGCTGTGATACAACAGCTCCCTCATCATGAAATGATGAGTGACTCTGCTGCCTCGCCTCGGCATTAAATGACACATCACTCTGTTATATTGTGTCTCTTTTGTACTGTTGCTGTGCTCTCACAGGACACAGAGATCACACAACAATAGTAGGCAGGAAGATGTAAATGCAGATAACACGTTAGGCTTTATTATTAATGAAATGAAACAGAAGGATCAACAGTCGAAAGCAACAATGTGTCAGATTGTCTCTTTCAGACCCTGTCATCTTTAAAAACAGCTCACAGATATGTTGTTTTATCTTTTGTATATGTTAAATGTGAATTCCTAAATGTAGAAGTATAATATTCAGTAGAGCATGGAGGAGCATTCAATTAAATGCAGCAACTTAAAAACCGTATTTAAGTACTGCCATGTCTACTTTAGTTATAGTCATATGTATATACATATATGTAGGCATCGAACATTTTCAATGCATATTTAAAGAACGGCACGGTCTTCTATTTTTCATATACTATACTACGATATCTAATGCTACATCTTTACATTTTATTTATTTATTTATTTATTTCACAACAAAAAAGGCATCTGTGGCTCAGTTAATAGAGAGGCGGCCCACTGATCAGAAGGTTGGTGGTTCGATCCCTGACCCTGGCAGTCATTTCGAAGTATCCTCGGGCAAGATACTGACGCCCAAGTTGCTCCCGATGCTGCGTTCATCAGTGTGTGAATGTGTTCCCGATGGTCGCAGGTGGCACTGTGTAAGGTAGCCTCGGCCACCAGCATGAACGTGTGAGTGAAAGGGTAAATGTCAAAAAGACTAAAAAAGCACTATATACGTTCAGTCTATTTAATAAATGGTCCATTTACCATTTACTGTAAGTACTTTATGGATATGATTCTTAGGAGGCAATGTTGGTTCATCTAAAAAAGAAAAGGAAGTTGCAGTTTTCTGTTTTAAAAGAACACATACGGTTAGTTAATAGTGCATAGACACATGTTTGCTTACTAATTGGTATGAGGATTTGAGTATTTCAAGATTTGATACATGCACAATACTTGGTTTTACAGTGTGTGTGCGTGTGCGTGTGTGTAAATGAACCTCATGAACCTATCGTTCTGTGCATGTGTGTTCTTCGGTGCATCTGTAGCTTCCTGTGAGCCGCAGAGACTTTGATAGCAGCCCATGCAGAGCGACAGACACAGACCAGTGGCTTCTTCTAATGAGCAGACTGTTGTTGGTCTGCCGTGGGGACCCTGCTTCAGGGCTGGCACACTCTACAAGATTTTATGAACTAATTAAGCTTTAAAAGTTGCCTTCTTAGACAAGAAAGTCAAGATTTATACAGAGCTCAAAGAAAACTACTGGGAGAAAAAAGTAATATGGAACAGTTCATCCCTGTCTTTCATTTGCATTTGGATCGTGTGGTAAGTTCTGAGACTGGTGAAAGTGGACTGTCTGCAAGCACAGAAACACTTTCCTATTTATAGGCCTTAATTATTCTTTCTCCCGCAATGTCCCTGTCCTGATGGACCTGGAGATATTGTCATCTTCACTTTGGGAAGTAAATGTAGATGGTTCCAGTGCTGATTTACAGATATTCTTCAAACTTTCTAAGTGAGAGCATCAAACTGACTTTGCCATGCTGGCAGACGCAGGGTGTGTGAGAGGCAGGGCGAAGATAATCAAAAGGGCAGCAGCAGTATGTGGTGGAGCACCAAGGCATAAAAGGTGGTCATACATTTAAAAGTGAAATCACAGTTTGTCCATTGAAAGGGCGCCATGGAGGGCACTTCATGATTGTTTTATCCACCTCAAGGGCAACTATGAGGGTACTTTTACCACATCTGTTTTAACATTAGGGCATGGGTGGGCAAGACACTTCAGCTCCAATATTGTTCCAACCATGATGCTGATTTCAGTTAAAGCGTCAATGGATATTCCCATTGTATGTTAGCATTGCCCTTTTGGATTTTATTTCAGTATTATGTAATGCTTTACTATGATTATGATTGAATATGCTTCTGTGTTAGTAAAATGGTTATTCAGACTTTTACATTGGTGTGATTGGGACAGTGTGGCCATAATTAGACTTGATAGTATCACAACTACAGTGGAGAGGAGCTTAACAAAAAATATATATTAACCTGGCATTCTTCGAAGCAAATTATTTCTTCATTCATAGTTTCATGCTTCAAATGTGGGAAAATGCGTGCTGGTTGCAGAGAGGTTATGATGGAAGCAAATAGCTTTTAAACACTGAGCGCCTGGAAGAAACCAGACAGTCACAGTTTTGTAGCCTGCTCCTTTTCCCATATTTCTGTATGTCATTAAATTTTTTAATTTATTCACACACACGTTAACATACAACCAAACTTGTAAACAAACACTGGCACCACCATCAACAGACAGTATATCCAACATACATCCCAGACTGCTCTCATATTATTCCCCTTATTAATTCTAGCCAACATGTGTTCATATGATGCTTAATTTCCATCCATTTTTAACATTTGGGGCCACTGTACTCGTCCATACTCCATACCAGAATTGCAAGCAGCCAATTTTTAAAACCTCTTGTTCATATTTAGATATATTTGGTATTTCTGTTTGGTTTCCTAATAAACACAGTGATGATACAGGTACAGCCACACCCAACCATTTAGTCACATGTTCCAGTGCTTTCTCCCAAAACAGTTATACCAGTTTACATCCCAATATTACATACAAAAATGTCCCAATTTCATTCTGACACTTCCGTTATTTATTTCCTATTAAGCCCATTCCTACATTACTGATACAACACAAATCAGTTTCACACACTTTGTTCACCAGGCTGTCATTTCTCCTCTCTAAAAAAAGAAAAAAAAATTATAACGTGAGAAGACTTACAGTTTTGGTCTGAGAAGCAAAAGTTCATGAGGTGCAGCTGAGTTCAGCCTCTATGAGGTGTCTGACTCAGGAATGACTAAGCAGTTACCATCACTAAGGCTGTTTTCAAAATAAAAGCCTGATCTAATTAGAGTATGGATAATAATCCAATGGCGTAATATGATTCAAGGATGTTACCTTTTATGTATTCAAAATGAAAGGTCCCACATCTTTTTTTTTTATATATAGATTACTGTAATTATTGAACTTGAACATTTATACTGATAACATCCACTCCACAAACTACTGATACTACTACTACAGTTTTTTTTTTTTTTTTTTTAATTCAAGGCAGCAGCGTAGCTTCAGCTCTTCAGGTTCTGGCATTCATACCACTATTTCTTCAGATATTTCATTCAGTTAATTACTTAATCAACTAGAAATAGAAAAATGAAAAAGTGCCTTTACAATTTTCTTTTGCACAAAGTGACATGGATTAATTTAACCAACCAAATATACAAAATTTACATTTTTTGTATTTTTATATTTTTTTGCATGAAAAGGGACAGAAACAATCAATCGAATCAAACAAACTAATACATTCAATTGATTCCCATTCCCATTCCCATCCGTACAGCACTTAAATGTATTTATTTCCTAACCACTGCTGTAAATATATGAAGGAATTCAAGTGAGGCCATATTCTGTCTATTGGTCCTCAGCTTGCAGTCACTAAAGATGGCTGTTTCTTTAATTTTAAAGACCCATTTACATCATGTCTGTCAAGGAACCGATCAGCTGTCTTCTCGCTCATTTAGTTCTGACTTTATGATGACCGCGTCTTTCACGGTGGAGATCTTTTTTCCGTCGCTCTGGGAATCCGGAGAGGTGTTGGATTGGCAGGCCGGGCTGCCGTCAGCATCATCTCTGTCACCTGTCCTGCTCGGCAGCCAGCTGCTCCTCCTGTGATAAGACTTGAGTTTATTCTGGGGCTGAAAATACTGGAGTCAATCTGGCTGCCCGCCGATCGCTCAGCCTCTCTGTCTGTCTGCCTGCAACAAACTGCAGCCCGTATTCCTCACTGTCAGTCAGTCAGGGCCAAAGCTGATCAGGCTCATTTGTAAATCCCTTTTGTGTTACTTTTCATCTATTTTGTTACTTAGCGACTGTGAAATAGCTTCAATCTAGCCTAGTCCGTCTCAATTTGCCAGAGTTGAAGAATAAGCCACATGTGATGAGTCGAAATGTATTCATAAAAAACCTTAAAATAGGAAAACATCTGCTCAAGCGATGAAAAGAACTTGAAAATGTTTTCAACGTCAATCAATTCGCTGTAATTATATCGAGCATACATTTAATTTAAACATTTGTGAAAAAGAATGGGACCTAATGAATGACTTGACTGAACGCAGCATCCCTGTCGTGCTCCTCATTCCTCAGAAGTGCCAGCCACCTTCATCTGTTCATTTTCCTCTTCCTCCTTACAGACGGGATGATGTGAAATCAATGATGCCAATGTCACGCGCCGTCTGAATGACTGATCTAAATAAAATGGGCAAGGCACCATTAGGAAACAAAAAGCTTGCTTTTATCCAGCAGCAGGCACACTCTATTCCTCTCCTCGGCTCTTTCTTCCCCAGCCTCTGTCTGTAGTGCAGAGTAAGCACAGCTGTCTGAAAACGGCTTGAAGGATGGACGGCTCCAGCAGGCAGGGGGGAGAGGTGGGGAGGCAGGGAGGCAGGGCCCAGGGGACGGCAGTGTTAACTGGGTGTGGCATGGCCCAGTTTGTTTTTTGGCTGCGCTGAGAGGAGATGTGGCCAAGCTGCAGACTGAGTGTCTGGCTGCTGGCCATCAAGTCAGAACCCTGTCGAAAACAACTGAGCCAGCGACACTCGTTTTTCTACCTTTTACTCTTAGGTTAGTGATTCAGGGAGAGCTGACACACAGTCCTAAGGCTGGGTGCTAAAAGGCTCCACAGGTAAAGGACATGGAGGAAGCTTTTACATGTATGTGTGTGTGTGTGTAAGTGAAGATTTTCATTTACATTATCAGTCCTGTTTTAGCTTTGCTTGATTTGCTTTTTTTAAGAAGACTTAATTTGCTAAACAGCAGATTGGAAACTATTTCCGTATGTAGAGAACATTTAACTCATATGACTGATCAGCTGTTTCCTCTCTGCCGGTCAGGATGAGCTGCCATGAAAAACAATTAAAGCTGGCCCATTTGAATTCATCTCCTGATGACTTCTTTCCCTTTTCTCTCGTGGCCAGAGTTGTGGTTTACAAATCTCTTCAATCTCTACGTCTCCTACTGTTTAGTGATGGATTAGCCTACAGCAATACACAGCTATCTTCTGTGAATCCAGCTTTGTTTATTATTCAATGATTGAAATGTCCCTAATTCACATTTTCTTGCATACATTTCAAATGTTGCTCCAAAATTCACCAAATCTTTGAAGGAAACACGGCTATTAAATAGCTCAAGTGGCGTATCAATAGTTAGGTTGGATAAACGCGTCTTTAGAGATCATCCCTAGCTTTGACTTTGTATTTCTCACAAAATAACTAAACATGACTCAAATATGTACGACACAGAAACATGATCTTTATCTTTATCTTTAAGTTATGATTACACCTCAATCACCAAAGTTAACATCTAAACTTAAAATATCAGTTAAATGTGTTTCAATATGGTTTGAATACCTATATTTGTAATTTATTAAAATTTATTTTGAGTGGAGTTGAGTATGTTTTATGGTTTGCAAATTCCAAAATAAAACTCAAGAAGTGTTCAACATTGGGGAAAACAATGAATGGAGAAGAATACCAACAGCTTCTGATTAAATTGAGCTTTGGAATCGACTCATATCTTAATGCTCTAAAAATGCTTAATGCAGTCCACTTTCACTTTCTCTACACTTTGATTAATTCATTAATTCATTTAGATGTCTGGAGCATCTTGAGTTCTTTGATTAATCTTAAAGTTCCAGCTCAGGCACTGTTTTCTAAACTAAAAGCTTTCCTTTGGCACATTATACACATTACACATCCTTTGAAAAACAATTCCTGTTCCCTTTCTGATTGAAGTCGGGGTTGGTAGTAAACTCCAGTCATAAATAAATTCAACACACACATACACACAGCTTTCCGAATGAAGGATATCCAAAAGTGAAATATGGCTGTGTGTTTTAAATATTACACACTCAACAACAACATAAGCAGGAGAAGAAAACACCGTATCTCTGTCCAGATGCCACACCACGAGAGCTGATGTGCTGACACGGTCGTTATTATGGGATGGTGTGTGATCTGCGATGATGCTCTCATTGTTGATGCAGGTTCTTTTGTACATACTGTGCAAAGTAACTGCAGTCACTCCATTAGTTCGACACCACCGATTTCCTTTCCGATCCGATACTGAGGAAAATTCAGGCTACCGATATTTTGTGAAAATACACCTAATGTGCCAGGTTAATCTTTAAAAAGAGTGTTTTTTTAAATAGCTTTAGAATACAACACATCAGAGTCGCTTATTAAGCTATTTGTTTTAAAAGTATACTGAGGTTGCGGCATTATTAACAATATAGCAGTTATTACAGCAACAGTAAAACCAGTGTTTTAAAAAAAAGTGTTTCATCACTGAAAAAAGATCACAAGTAAAATAATAAAACCATTAAAAGAAATAAGAATAAAAGAAAATTTTGTGAAGAAACAATAATATATTTACTGTCTTCTCGTTAAGTCTATTACATTTTGTGGAACTTTTTTGTTAAAATAGCTCCACACAAGACTTCTTTTTCGCTCCGCCATTGAATCACGCACACACACTGAGAGAGACCAGTGAGCAGCAGCATGCTACTGCGCTATGTATTAGGCACTTACCCTGGCGGAAGAAAAAGTAGTTCCTACCAGCAGTGTGACATTTAGACAAGATCTGAATATTTGAGTTAGTTTCCACTGTTTTCCTGTTAATGACATAAATTACCACATGTTACTGCCCTGCCTCCCCCATCAGCAGGCCACGAGTTATGATGTGTCCACAAAAGTGGAAACATGTCTCTGTCCATTGTCTTCCTTTATCCTCGTCCTCCTCCTCCTCCCACTCCTCTTCCCCTTCCTCTCACTCTTACTGCCTCCATGTTTGCAAAGCTCTCACAATGGCTGAGCTTACCTGAGGTCTATTTGTAGCACCAAGGCTCATGCTGATAAATGTTTTAAGTCTGTTTTTGTGTGTGTGAGTCGATGAGAGGCGGATGTTGACAGTCTTTGATATGTTCTGCATTTTGAGTTGATGTGTTTTCACAGTGATTGCGAGAGATTTCATTCTTGAACGAAATGTTTAATGTAAGGGACGAGGTGCAAAGCACATTGTGTCTTTGGACTTTTTGTTGCATTTGTATAAGGCATATTTTCAGAAATGAAAGTTCTGATGCTTCTAAGCAAAAACTGTACCTGCAACAGACATGCATAGTTGATTTATATCATATGCCACTTTTTTATAATTATTATTTGCAATAAGTATAAAAGCATCACGGTCACCATGGTGATACATCTGTCTTCAGTTTCTGTGTTAAATGGATTCGCCCGTCGTTATGTCTACATTGTCTTGTTTTAGGGGGAGTGATCATTCAAAAAGGGTCCGCTAAGCAGAATATTGTGATGAATGAAAGCGATGAGAGCATCTGGAGAGCTGCGGGCCTGTCACAGCGAGACAGACAGCTAGGTTTGATGCAGCAGACTCAGGGGACTGGATGAGGATGAGGAAGGTTTGGACTGATATTATAGAGGTGTGAGGGACAAAGAGGGAGCGTGTTGTAAAAATGCATTGATAGATATCTAATAACAGAATGGAATATGGAGAAATGTAACCAGGGATTCAGTTATTCTTTATCTTTGCTTGACTGCTGTTGGATTTAAAGGTGATCTGATTTCAGTCTTTAGGGGGGTTCAGTTGTCTGCGGGTTACTAAAATGCACTTGGGACAAAAATTCAACTAAGTTACCACATGGCAGAGCAAATAAATTCAACATAGAAGACTATTTGAAACTAGGAATTGATCTGGTATTGGACTTGGGGCCGTTCATAATAATAAGATGGCGTCTGAATCTTCACAACGTAATCATTCATTCTCTTTTAACTGCAAGCAATCAATCCACCTTCTTGACAGCCTTTTTTTCTACCTTTGTGCAGTTTACACAGGGCATTGAAACACTACACTGGCATTTAACATGCACCAACATGAATATGTATGACAATTGTCTGTTATTTGATGATACCTAGTTATTGGTGTCAGATAATTTCCGTATTTCAGTGTAAACTTGCTCTGGAGGAATGTGTTCTTCTTCCTGCTGGAGATGGAAACTCTCACATTTCACATACACAAAAACACAATCCAGATTGCTGCAGATTTAATGCGAGCAGCTGAACACAAGGACAAAGCTTCCCCACTAAAAAGAATTTCCAGACTTGTAGGATCAAACACAGTGGAAATCAATGAAAGCCTTTAAATAAGCTACTGCCCAACAGCTTCAAGCTCACATCCTTGACTGCTTCACCTTTTCTGAACCGTGATGTAGTTCTTCAGATAACTCATTTTAAGCACACACACACACACACACACACACACACACACACACACACACACGCACACACACACACACCGCCTGCTCCAGCTCATAATCCCTCAGGCGAGTTTTGATTGTTACTTAAATCTTTGTGCTCCCTTCCTAAAAAAAAATCTCTGAAACCTTCAGCTCTGACATGAGCAGCACGGCACCGGGTGGCTAGGTGGGTTTTCTAGGTTATTATGTTCAGACGGTGGCCCTGAAGTGTGAAACACAACAGCAAAAGAGGAAACGCAACAGCACTTGGTGGCAGTCAAACCCAAATAGATACATGTTGGACAATGTTCTGTCTTCATTGACTGGATGGACTGTCTTTCAGTTCCCTAGAGACAGAGCCTTGTGCTTCAGGGCCACCACACGCTGTGCACCTCTTTTTACTCTTCCTCTCTGAAAGCATCCCATGTCTTCTACACAGTGACATTCTGTGTCTGAAGGACACTGGCACCGGGCCAGGAGCCTCCGCTTGGCCAGCCCAGCCGATTAATTGAAATGGTCAAAGAATTTCCTTTTGGCACAAAAGCTTGACCAGAACGGCCAGCAGACCTGATAAAAGGGGATTAGGAGAAATGTATTGCTGGGATATTATGTCGAGTGTGACACGGCAGCTTGTGGAGGACTTAGTAAAGGTCTGACCCGTCCTGGATTGGTCCGACACGAGGACAAACCAGTGATTGATGGAGTGGTCAAAGGCTATGTTTAGCACCAATTCCACAACAGGAGCTGTGGAACACTGGACCAGCTCAGCAGGACCAGGGCTACAGTGAACCACGTCAGTCTAGCAAATAGAGCAATATGTCAAGAGTTGTGAGTTGTTAGTGGGAGACGCTGGTGGCCAGGTTTGAGTCCAGCTCGGGGGCCATTTCCCGGGGCCTGAGTCGGCTGGATATTCAAAATATCTACTTTATAAAGTGATATATGTCAGCATAGCAAGCATCATTCAGGTCATAAGGTCACCAGCCAACAGAGCAGTTCATCCACAAACACTTTAGTTATCCTTAATCAGTGAGTCTATTTTAAAATGATACATTATATTAAGTGAAACATTGCGTTTAAGTGTAAACCCACTTTACCATGACACGATTTCAGTTTTCATACACAGTGGGCTGCTTCAAGGTGGATTAAGGCTTGCCGCTGTGAAACCAAAGTTATTCTCAGCTCCATCACGGCCCTGTCCTCAATACCAAAGCACTTTATAAATAGGCAAGCAAATAGAGCACGCTTACATCTGAGCGCTGCCGTGTGTTGTGCAGTCACACTGAGTTTTTCTAAGAGGTTTGCAAAAGATAATCAGACAAAGCGTTGTTACAGGTATGTCACAGAGATTTGTGTGGATTTTGAGGCTTTGTTTGCGTTAAATCTTGCTCTTTTTTTTAAACCCGACATTTCCCACACTGTATTTACTTTAAAGCCATTTTTTCACCTTGAATTAATTTCTCCGTATCTGTCCTTTTTTTCCACAGGTTGAGTCATGGAGAAGGTGTGTGAACAGCTCAGCAAAGGTTCATCAGTGTCCTCCGGTGGAGACAGTGTGTACTGCACTAACGCTGCATAATCCCAGTTTGGTCTCATTGTCCAGCCAGTGTGTCTCTTACCCTGGCAGTCAGATATGTGGTGTTAGCAGAAAACTTAAACGTCACAAGACAAAGGTAAGTATTACAAGTCCAGTACTTTGACTGAAAATGCTAACAAAGCAGATTGATGGCATCTGCTGTCCTCTGAGAACAGTAAAGGAACTGTTCATGCTGGCCAGTGTCTCATCCTGTCACTGAGTTCCTGCCTCAGTCTGGTACCACAGCAGTGTGTGTGTGTCTGTGTATGGGCGCGGAGGGTCAGCTGGTGTTGTGAATCAGGCCGCTGAAAAGTCAGACACGGCTTCTTCACAACACCAGGGTTCCTCCCTGCCACTTCCTGCTGCCATGTATAACAGTGTAACTCTACAGTAAAACAGTGCTGTCACTGCACAGCAGATCAGAAGTGGAGACTGATGATTCCTGCAGAGATCTACTGCTTTCCTCTGTATGCTGTGTTGATTAAAAGAAGAGGACTTTGTGTGTGTTTGCATTATTTGTGTCCATGTATAGTATCTGTTGTAGTAATTTTCAGTGGTGCATAATTTTCATTGCAGAAATACTTCATTTAGACATAATACATTTCTTTTAGTTTTTTTTTAATAGCAATGGTATGACACACTGGGCTTTATGTGATAGTCATCGTTATACAGAGATTTCCTCTCTAAATAAGATAAGAAAATTTCATTCTAGGAGTCAAGAACACAAACACATGAATACCATAGTCAAATTAGATTTTTATAAAACATAGATGAGTCATTTATTTTGTTATACATTAGCTTTTTATATGCTTCAGCTGTTTTTTTTTTTTTTTTTTTTTATTATGTATTTTCCTGTTACATCTTTAATGCTCTTGAAAATCTTCTTCACTTTATTGATGTTTATTTTACAGTATGTTGATTTCAGAACTGCTGAAATTCTTTCCTGCGGCCTTTTATCTGTGTCATTTCTCCAACACTTGATCATATGCTGGACTATTTGCACATGGCTAAGCACCAGCCCCTATATCGAGGGTAGGGTTGTTACCTCTGCTAAAAACATTTATCATTAAGTAGGATTCATCATTCAGCACATCTGGCTTAGAGCACATTTGAATGGTTAAGAATGATTGGTGCCTCATAGACGCTCGATGTATTTCCACCTCACTGGCTGACTGAAAAAAGCTGTCAGCATTTTGCAGCATGTAGAATTACAGAGAGTCAAGAAACAATGCTGTTGATTGGAGAGACAGACGTGATGGTTACAAAGGAGCACTCCACTTAACCACCGCTTCCTGGTGTAATTCTGCCTGATTCATACACATCCGTCCAAAAATGTGACATTTATCACTACATCAACTGTTAAGATGTTTTGCAACAATCTTATTTCACATTATTGGTGGTTAACTGCATTTCCTCAGGAAATGTTGTGATGATATATGATGAATAAACACCTTATCAGTGAAGGAACAACATGCCTCTTTGTCGGTTCATTTGTTCATGATTCACCCAGGATAATTTGAATTCTTTTTCCAAGAAACAAACTGCACAGTTGTTGCATTGTATAGCTTTTACTACATGACACAAACACTCTCACACTTACGGTACTGTCTGACAACAAGATAGGAAAAAGAAAGATGGCGGCACAGTGAAAATTAAACACAGACATGTGTCGATGAGAGCTCACTGCAGCAGTGAACCATCACACACTGGTCTTCTTTATCTGGGAGACTTCATACAGGTAGGAGATGAATAACTTGGTTCCTTCAAGATAGTTGTACCTGGGAGAAGGACATTGAAGGAAGACGACTGTTAAAAGCTGAACTGTTACAGATAAAAATCAGAATGTTGGAGAATGAAGTCTAGTCGACGTCTGTCTAAACAAACATCTGCTATTAGATCTCGTTGCAGTCCAGCGGTTCCTGTTGTGGTTTGGGACTAAACTGATATACATCCTTATACCACCCACCATGGCCCTATATGGCTTTGAGTCCTCCTTTCTGTTCTTCCTTCAGAAGGTGTCCATTTGTCCCTTATCTGCCTGTAAACTATACAGAATAAAATGTCTATGCTGCTCTGCTTTCAGTTTAAATGTATCTCTGTTGTTTTTGGTGGCTTTATGTTTTTGCTTTTCTACCTTTATTAAGATATATTTCACCCTGAAATCCTTATTATGATGCAGTCAAACGTGTTTTATATATGGTGAGCATTAAATTAAAGGTTTATTTCAATCCAGGGGTGTGGATGATTAAAATAGAGGCAGACAGTGTGAGCCCTGGAGGGTCACATTCCTGCTTCTTAGCAGCTGAGTAAAGTTTCTCTCCTGCAGCCTGGGCTCATCTCAACACTCCGACGGACTCAATAGAAAAGGTTTGCTTCAAATATCTTCTTGAATAACAAAATAGAGATGAAAAGAAAATGCTTGTAGAACCAGAGGAGCCAGACCTGCTAATTTTCTCTTTCTGGGAGTGAATCCCGTCATCAAAGCCGCCGATCGGCATCATAATGATGCTTTTTCCTGTCACATCCTGGAAGGTCCTGGCGATTGGGATGGTCCCGCCCTCACGTATTAGATCAGGTTCCATCTGAAAAACTGGATAGGATGGGATATCTATATCAGTTTGTTATAGACACCTATGTACCACAGCATTAAACTTTAAACACACAACCACCTCAACAAAGACTAACCAAACAAAATCTTGTTTTTTACCAATCTTTAAAAGCATGAAAGCAGATGGACCAAGGCAATATACTCAGACTACTGTGCTAACATGAGGTCAAAGGTTAGTGATGTAGCCTAATGCAAGTCATGCCATTTAAAGGGAACAGTAAAATCTAGAGTCACTGTCACAAATCTAGAGTGTTTCGGTAAGAACACATGCAGCTGTGACAGAAATGTTTAAGCAAGGAGAGAAGCACACATGTATTAAATCTTCCTCTGGATGTAGGGACCAGCATGTAGAGGGTTGCATTGACCACAGGGCCATATAGCCTTAAATTTGTGGAAATAGAGCCCCCACACCAGGAGAAGAGGAGGTGTCAAACCGCTAGGTGTGGGAAAGCACAAGAGAACGCTTCGTCAAAGCTACGTTGGGGAAGATGGCTGTCCCGGTTTATAATCATGTAAACATCGAGGTGGCTGGACTTGGAGGTAAGCTACAGTAATAACACAAATAACTACAGGACACATATGCAATGTGTTGCCAAGACGTCTATTTTCCTTTGCTTCCACTTTAGTTCTGCTTATTTAGAGAGTATGGATTTTGTGCGTTTCAGAAAATAATGCAACGAACAACACACTGGGTGAAAGAGCTTTAGTGCATGCTCGTTCAAGTGCAATCAGTGAAACCAATTTCCTGCTTGAGAATAAACAAGGCTAGTGATGATGGAGGCATAAAAGGACTGTTACTGAACAAAATAGTTACTGTTGTTCTGATGAATAAAAGACAACAGGAGCAAAATATATCCAACAAGCAAATTATGTGATAAGATCGTAAGCACTACTTGAGATCTTCACACAATATACACCTTGTTGCAGGTACATTTCATAAACTCAACTGTTACAAGTCCAAATGACATGCAGCTTAGGTTTGGTGGCTCTGAATTACCCATAGGAGTGAATGAGAGGATGAATGTCTGTCTCTATGTGTCAGCCCTGTGATTGTCCAGAGACATGTCCAGGATAGACCCCGCCTCTTCAAATAAGTGGTTAAGGACAATGAATGAATACAACATCTGCCACATGTGAGTGGAGAACAACATCAAACCCTTTAAATGAGCCATGAAGCTGTGACAACTTATTGCACACTGAAATCCCCATTAGAGTTATTAGTCTACCTCAAATATATACCAGACTCTTTATTACAATCTTATGTCTTATATTAACATTTCAAATAGAAATATTCTATTTCAAAATGAGAGGTTCTAGCTATAAAGCTCTAAATTATAGCTGTTCTTAAGAAGCTGATGTGCTGGTGTGTTCTGTACCTCTCTTGACGGCAGCCTTCCCAGCCTCATACAAAGGATGCTGAGTGTTAGCCAGCCAAGGCTTGGCTCCAATCACCATCGTGACCTTCAGCTTATTGGGACTCTTCCGCTTAGCGAACACTGAGTGAAGGTAGTCTGTTACCTAGAGCATAAAACCAACAAGATTACAGCAGAGGTTCTTTATGAGAACTGTATTGAAAAAAGACATGATTCAACTATTTTTTTCAAGAAGAGCCTTCACAAGTTCTTTACCTGTTTCTTGACCATGGCTGGGTCCATGTTGGGAACCTGTCTAATGGAGAACTTAGCGGTGACCTTAGCAGGGATGACTGTCTTTGTGCCCGGGTCAGAAAAGGCCCCCTCAATGCCATGGATGGTGACAGTGGGGTAGCGCCACATATGGGCCAACAAGTCCACCTACAGGAAACATACGTTGTCAGTCGCTCGTCACCTTATAGTAAAACATTTCAACCATTTTGAATTTCACTCTAACCTTATTGCTGTACATGAGCTGGTTAACACCAGTTTTATTTTTAAAGCTGTCCATGTCAAACTGGATGTCCTGATACATTTTCCATTCCTCATCAGAGAGGGGGGCCACAGCCTCCCGGATCCCAGGAATCAGGATCTTACCACTGGGGCTGATCAGTGTGTCTAAAAAGATGAAGTAAGAAAGCAGTTATGTTTGTTGACAATAAGAAATCTAAAAACTTAATGCTAACCTTCTCCTTCCACTGCTCTCCTGGTCAGGGGTCACTTCTTCAAGAGATAATACAAGTCATTACAAAAAGGTCTAAAGTCTGTTGAGACCTCAATGATCATGGCACAATGTCTTATCTTCCTGTAACTGACTGAGTGAATGAATTGATCAATACAGCAATACAGCTACACTCACCAAGAATTCCAATGAGGTCAGTCATTGGTTCGATCACAGTGCCCCCATAAACACCAGAATGTAAGTCCTGTTTAGGTCCTTCAACCTGCAAACACACACACACGACTGAGTGATGCACCCACACACGCTGTCAGTGTGTGAGGAACAGCTTACTTGGAACTAAATGTTCGAATGAGTCACAATAAACACAACCTCAGCAAAGAAGTAACAGTTTCCTCTGGTGCCGTAGGTGAGGGCCGGCCGTGTGCTGCTCCAGCCGCAGTCTGAGATGATGATGTAATCCACGTCCGAGAAGAAGGTGTCCCTCTGGGCCAGGATCATGGCATCCAGGCCGTTCGAGCCTGTCTCCTCCATACCCTCAATGACAAACTTCACATTTACTGGCAGGTCCTGATGGACAGAGAGGAAGACAGTGCTACTCCATTAGATCTGTGTGGAAGGTAGTGACAGTCGTGGACAGTGAGTAGTTTACTCAACTAACCTTGAAATCTTTATATTTCAAGTAAAAAAGGATGACGCACAAAAATCTCTAATGTGTCCTTCTGTCTCACTTTAGGTCACACTGCCTTTTGAATGTGACATTCAAAACCACCCAATATTACAGTAATTGTGAATGTTGTATCTCACCATTTTGAGGGCCTGGTAAGCCTCCACAGCATGGATCCAGGCTAAAACTGGGGCCTTGTTGTCAGATGCTCCTCTTCCATACAGGTTACCTAAAGGCACAGGAATCCTCGGATGAGTTCTCTGGGCAGCAGGAGAGCTGACAGCTAGCGTGCTTTAGACCTGCTTCCCTCTGAAATGCTGAATGTGAAAGTGATTGTGGGGCAGTTGGTTGTTTGTGAGACAACTGGTTGAAACTCATCTCCTCACAACATCTCCAACCTAAGCAACAGAACAGGTTGTACGTATCAGCTTGATTCAGGGGAACTGATAAGGGGGGAAAAGGAGAAGGATTCTAAGTAGCCGATGATAGACTGGGCCCCAGGAGGCCCGGAATAAAATTATAATATTGTAAGATAGCATCAGAAATTTTGGCTGCTGTGCAGGGGGCCCTGTAAAGATTCTTTTCATGAGGCCCAAAATCCCTAGTGGCGCCCTGGCTTGCGGCGCTACGTTCTAAAAATACATAAGTGAAAACATTTAGATAAATAAAATGTCTGCATTTAATTTTAAACATTAGAAGGGTTCAATTTTTGCCATGGTAATGGAACAATTTATATATTGTCAACACCAATACAAAAAATTATACTAGTCTTTCAATGACTGTATCAGTAAATACACATCTACTTTCTTTTAATTTCCCCTTAAATGTACATTATTTAATTTTACCCATAGTGCATACAGCATATACTGTGCATCTGCTTGCTCCAGCACCATTCCATCAGCTGGAAAATATTTTCCTACACAAACCTTAGCTTGACCTGCTTGAACTAAACTCATCCTTATCTTTACTTTTTCTCATTTTAGAATTAAGAAAGTAAAATGTATACATGATTTAAAAAACTTGCTTGAAACTGATAAAATATACATTACATTCATGAAAAACTGAAGCCAGGTTTGTTAGTTCAGTGCCTCTTGAATGAGGCTGATTGTTAGTGCTGTTACCATTGATGTCGGTCAGGTTGTAGGGGTCTGTTGCCCAGCCGTCCTCTCGCTTCGCTGGTTGGACATCCACGTGACCGTAGACACACACTGTGTGTTTGTTTGAGTCATTGCCAAACCAAGCCGTCACCACTTTAGGTAGGGCCAGCGTCTGACCGTCAGGAAGCTGCGCACATTAAAGCAGAGTTTACACCAACTGCTGCAGAAAGAAGAGGAGCCACTGAGAGTAGCAACATGATAGTGTAAAAGCCCTGCAATCAAAATTAATATCCAAAAGTATCCAAATGTACTTAATAAATAAGTGGCTAAGTTGCCATGCAGAATCACATGTCATACTTCAGGTTTATTGATGCATTAATGTGATCGCCAGCTGGGAAACATTGAGACATAATAATTATTTGACTATAATTTGTTTTATCATCTGAATCTGTAAAGCAACTTAACCTGCCAGGTAAATGTAGTGCAGTTAAGTACATTTCCCTACAAGTACTTGAAATTGTATAAAATTGTATAAAATACAGTATCCAATTAAATGTATATATATATATATATATTACAATGTGTTAGTAGTAAGTCTCAGCATTGAGTAGAAACTGAAAACTTTACAGATGCTATCATTCAGTGTTTTTTCACTTGTCATCAAAAAACAGCCTGATAGTGGTAGAATGTTTCTAGGTACATTTAAGTGGATACTGTATTTTATACAATTTCAAGTACTTGTAGGGAAATATTGTACTTAACTGCACTACATTTACCTGGCAGGTTAAGTTGCTTTACAGATTCTGATAA
>JAOWBC010001592.1:174177-190552 GCA_028566105.1 Hypoplectrus providencianus
TTCATGTGGTGGTGTGCCATGTAATTTTGTTAATGAAAAAAAATGTACCTTGGCTCAGAAAAGGTTGAAAAACACTGCCATAGACAGACTTACAAACATCAATGTAAACAACAAGTGTATCCATAGAAATTACTTCCTGATGCTAAATACATGAAGCTTTCAAAATAAGAGCACATTCAATCCAATCCAATCCAATTTATTTAAATTAAAGCCTTAAGAGATTATATTGTAACATTCAGTAGTATTAGAATATGCAAGAGGCCACCAAATTTGTGCTTTTATGGCAAACCTTTTCTCGGGGGACATGCCCCAGAACCCTAAAGATTAAAGCATAAACATTAAAAGTGGCCAGGAAAGCTGGTGCTTCACCGAGAGTTTATAAAACACCAGTGCTGTGCTGCGGTCTCACAGTGTATTGGAAATAGATTAATGTAATCCCACAGTTCCCATGTGCACACTGACATTCATCATTTCATGGTTACATACAAAACCATCAGAGCTCCCACAATCCAAACATTTAGAAAGCTGTTTTATATTCATGGAATTATAAATATATGCATTACACACTTAGCAATTTACTTTACAATACTGTGTGCAGCTGTGTCACATCTGTAAGATTAAATTTTTAAAAAAATAAAATGGATTTAAAAAAAAAAAATGGTTTTACTACCCAAATACAAACTTTACTTACTTTGGGGATTGTTAGTGTTCTTTCTCTTGAATATTTTCAAGAGTTCTGCCTCTTAAAACTCAATTTACTCAAAATTCAAAGACCATGTTAAGTTTGAATAATAATAGTAATAATAATAATAATAAAAATAATAATATAGTTATATTATAAATTATATATATATATATATATATATATATATACCACATCTGTTCAATCTTATTTATAGTTTGCTAATTTAAACAAATCTGTTTCTATTCTGACACCAGAGTAGAAGAATAGAGTAGAATTCTTTTGTCCCAGTGTATTATTTTTATTCAAAAGAAACTCATGACACAAATTAAAATACATTTAAATTATACTACATTGTATGGCCATTAGTTCTGCCCACAGTAAGAACAGTTCATATCATCAATCTTTTACATGTTCATCTCCCGCCTCCTAACAAACAATTCAAACCTGTCATTTCACTGCTCATCTCTCTATCCTACCAGTCATTCACACCTATGATTCACACCTGTAGTTCATTCAGTTAATTGTTCACGTGACCTGAAGGGTCCCCAAGCGCATTCTCATTACAGTATCTGTAGACTCAAAATCAAGGAGGCACTACTCCCTTACAAAATAATAATTAGTAAAGTTATTAATGTCATGAATAAAATAAAAATAACAAACAACAAATCCCTCTTAATGCCCACTCGTTTCCTATACTTTTATTGTGAAAGTTTGTACCGGAAGTCTTCAGTTTATTGTGGCGCCATATGCATGAAATGATCCAGTGTAGGTTTTGTTAAGCGAAGAAAGGAAAGCGAAACCCTCCGCCTACTCACAACAAATTCATTAACCGTGAGTAGATTTTTAATTGAACATATTTTGACAGTGACATGGCAGTCTGACTGGCGAACTGCAGCACCGTGTTCCAGTGCTGAATGTGCCTGTCTTTCAGTGTGAACTGTGCTACTTACATGCAACTGTTAAACGACAGTCATGTAACATTAACGTTACTCGCTGAACACCTTTTTGTCAAGGACTCATTATAAAGCACCCATAGGGGTTTGATAACAGGACTTACAGGTCAGGTTCCATTCAAAAAATCTGCCTTATACGTCACTTTTAATCGTAGCAACATAACTGACAAAATGTATTTACCTCGTAATACAAATCTCTTTTTCTACACAGGGCAGAAAGGTTATACTTTCAGGAGGTAGGGACACGTGTAACTTGAGTATTTCGCTAAAAAAATACCGCCTCATATTTATTCAGGTAACAAATTATCCAGTAGGCGGAATATTATAAACACATTTCTCCTTCATGTTCCTGTTGTTTATCAATGGTGTGTTTCTTAACAGCTGTTTCTCCAGTGAAATCCCTCAGCTGGGCTGTGTCAATATTAAGCTTTTTTTTTTTTTTTTTTTTTTTTTTTTTTAGCAAATACATGCACTGCTTTAAGAATATTTAGACCACCACTCAATGTAAGGTTTATGCTGCCCTAAATTAACAGCATTGGTTATTATCAAAGTCGTTTCTGCAATAGTTAATACACCATTATGTAGAAGCTATTTAATGTAAAATACAGTGCTAAATTATGATAAAATATAGTTATGTTTGTGTAGTTGTCAGTAGTCAGTAAAGCACTTTATTATTTCTTGATTTAGATGTTACAAATGACAGTTATTTACTTGCATCCATGAACAAAAAATAGTTTGGGTGGGATTTCTGACTTTTTAGAGAAGCCAAGTGAGCTGACTGAAGTTTGGGAATAAAAATGTGACTTTCAGCCTGTAATTCCCCATTCCTGTTCATAGAGGTAAAATGCTGAGATCTCTGAAAATGAAAGAGTCCTCATTGAGGTACTTAATGATGCTGGATGGTCTCTGAGACAAATAGGGACAGTGTGGTCAAGTATGCTTTTAAGTCAGCTGTTGATACTTACAGAATGCACCAAGGAAAAGGCAGGAAACGGAAAGAGCAGGTGATTTGAGATACTAGAGACAGAAGAGCTGGAGATTTTAGAGTACCCACAGTGAAACACAGTAAAGATACTTTTATGGTATGGGGTGGAAACAATGTGGGCAAATTAGTTTTCTTGTTTTTATGATAGGTGGTCTAATAAATTTGCTGAGCACGCCA
Source organism: Hypoplectrus providencianus (assembly GCA_028566105.1). NCBI lineage: Eukaryota > Metazoa > Chordata > Actinopteri > Perciformes > Serranidae > Hypoplectrus > Hypoplectrus providencianus. Next base: position 176,978 of record JAOWBC010001592.1, read on the forward strand.
GTTGATCAACTGTCAACACTGCCCTAGTGGCCCCAGTTTTTCTTTAGGGGTAATATGCAAAAGAAAGTAATCAACCATCTTCCAAAACAGCTGTCCTTTTTACTGGCAAACTATTCTATATAAACTATACTACAAACCAAAAATACTCAAACATTGATGGCTTTGCATTACTTTAAATAACTACCTCTTTTCTCCTTACATCACAGGTTCATCAGCAGGTTCTCACCAGTCCCATATATAGACGCACTTGCAGGCCCAAGCACTATCCAGTAGGTGTCACTGCTGTCAAGGACAAGAAACCTCACCCATTTCCCTTGTTCTCTTATGCTACTGTATTATTCCCAGCTGTTAACACAATGTGTCCTAAACTCAACTTCACCAGTGCTTCATGCTCCCCTACCATAAACAACAAAGCAGGGACTTTTTTTCATAAGTGTACATTGAACAATAAATTTAACCCATAGTTTCCATCATATGTATTAAATTGTAATAATTCAGCCTCATGTGTTTAGGCTTCAGCCATGCTGACCTGTGAAATCTGTGGTGAGAAGCTTATGTTGGAGGAGGACATGAAGACACATCTCCTTCTCAGCCACCTGGAAAATGACATGCACTGCCCACTTTGTTCCCTGTCTGGGGTGTCCTACGACGAACTCTGCTTCCACATCAGCTCTGCACATCCAGAGACACAGCATAGAGAGGACCTGGATAACCCTGCGTCATTCTCCGGCTGCTCTGCTGGAACAAACACTGCTGGAACTGTGGCCAAAATGCCCCAAACAGCTGGAGACAGTTGTGAAACAGCTGATAAAGAAACAACCTCCTGTGCCTCTGTTGTCCCCAAAGACATGGTTCGACCTAAACAGAATGGTACGCTAGAAAGCATGGCGTTATCGACTGGGAGGACTACACCTATCACTTTGACAACATGTAGCCCTGACACAAGGCAGGAATCTTTCAGGCCCTCTAATGAGGACGATAGAATCACAGCAGACCACAGCAAAGCCAAACAGAAGCGGCTGTCCTTACAAAGAAAAGGTGATTCAACTTTTTAAAACTTTATATCAACATTTTGAGTTTGTATTGACTTGAATTGTCCTGTATGTTCCAGAGAAGCTGTTCCCCTGCCCCATGTGTGCTCTGGTGTGCAGCAGCTGTTTCATCCTGCAGGAGCATGTTGAGTTACATCTGCAGGAACAGAGCTCAGCTCAAGGTTACTTTGCTTTTTCACTTTTGACATTTTCATTTAGTTTCTGCCATGTACAAAACACTCATGTTGTCATCAATCCACAGTTAATTTGTAGGATTTCAGCAACATCACGGGGTACAAATCCTAACAAATTTAACACAGATCAGAGGAGATAACATTGGAATACATTTCGTACATAAAATACATAAACGTACACCAAAATGTACCGGCCTGAGTGTGTTGATGAATTGCATTTGATCTAGTATTGAATTCCAATCTTCAGTCTGTGTTTAAAAACCCAACACCCAATAAAACATAAGGACAGCAGACTTGAGGGCTGAGTGCAAACCACAAGCTACTGAGAGTTGACAGAAAGCGTGAATTTCAGACAAAGGGAGGAAAAAGGGAAGAAAATGTAAATGCTTTTAAGGCAACTTTTTACTGTAGGGATCTAAACTTAATGAAGAATTGTTAAGATAAGCGACTTTCTAACATATGCCATGTACTTTTTTCCTTTTTTAGTAATTTGTAGATGACACCTTGAAAATTTAAATGAGTCAGGTGGTGGCTGTTGAGGTGCTTTTAGAACACAGCAGGCCATGGTTGTTTTGCACACTTATCTTGTGCTCATAAAAGCACAAGATAAAAAATCTTACCTAAGAACAAATGCATGCAAGTAATGATGAATGCCAAGATGCGTTGTTATTCATGGCTCATGGAGTGTTTGTGCAGGGACATCACTGGAGGCATGTTTACCAGCTGGGTCATCAGCAGCAGCCAGCAGCACCTCAGGTGTGTTCTCTCCTTCTTAACTGATTTAATTGAATGCTGACGGTTAAACAAGTCATTTTGTGAGGGTTGTGACATTCCAAAAAAGATACCTTCTGATCTACAGAGGTTCCTTTACCAATGTAAGTGTATGGAAAAAGTCTTTCCCAATCACATCAAGTTACTGAAATTGAAATTCCACCATTTTACCACAATGTCAATTTGCACTTAAGACTTGGTGCTGGAGCTACATCCGTTTGCTCAGGAAGTGCCTGTTCCATGCTTAGACTTGTATGTTAAATGTACACTGTTTGCAACTTTGGCGGATTGGCATGTGTGTGAGTAAAACTTCAGGAAGCACAAATTAAACAGCACAGCTGTTGACAGAGCTGCAGCTACAACAGCAAAATATCCCACATGTTGGATATTTAGCAACAGGGGTTGGGTAGGATTTATAGGCTAACTTTCTCCACCAGTACATGTTGGAATTTGCTGTATTTATGTAAAAAATACCTGTGAAAACACAGATGACTAATCAAGTTACACATTATAAATGCAGCTGGCTTGCAGGCCTGATGCTTTATGAGTGTATTCTGCTGTATTTATGAGGTGCACCTGAATGCCCTATGCCTGTCACCATGTTTGCATTACAAGAACTCACAAGAAGAAATGGCTAGAAGGCATTGATTAAGTTTTGATCAGAAACACAGTTCCCCTATGATAAAAGGAAGCATCTAAGACATTCAGAACCAAGCTACCTGTCAAAACCAGCACATTTTTTCCTCCAAGTGTGTTGTTAGGCTACTGCTCAGCACACACAGACTGTAAAATAGCCAGATCGAAGTCACCATGACTTCCCCTTATGTTGTGGACTGCTGGCTTGAAGTCTCCGGTTTGTTTTGTCCTTTTTGCTGTCTGTTGCTATTTTTTTTGCTTTAATCGTCAAACCAACAGAATGGAAATACATTATATACTAGCAGCAAAACTGTGTTATGAACCAATGGCTTATATAGCTGCTTGTACTGTGATGTAGGAACACATCCAGGTGAATATATATATACGTCTTAATTAATCATCATGTGTATTTACTCTGTCCCTGCTCCAGCTGCTCATCCTTAAAGTGGATATGCAGCTGAGCACTGCAGAGTGCTGTACATTCTGTCAGCATTGTGTCATTTTAATTTCATGACATTTTGTAAAGTCAAGAATTAGCTGTGGCAATAATTTTATGCTTATTGGCCACCATCGCAAAATGTAAACTGCAAAAACACTGCACAGTATGTGCCACTCACTGGAAGAAGTTAGTGTTACTTCCTGCTGCTTTTAAACAGAAACAGATTCAGCTTAATGTAAGTGAGCTAATGTATAAATACAGTCCTGTTGGTCATAGTGCTGGCCTGCAGGAGGAAACATTGTGCTAAGTGGTGTTAGTGTTCTGTCGAGCCTATTAGAAGAAAGAAGTTTGAACATGCGTCTAAGATGTGAATGGTCTGCACACGACACCTCATTTTGAGCAGTAACTTACTAGTTATTACAGTAAGTCTTTCTCTAGACCCTCATGCTGAAATCTACTGTAAATCCACATTTTAAAGCAAATAAAATCCTTTATCAACAATTTGTCACTCCTTTGCATCACTGTCAACAGAAGCCCATCTAGGCCACTGCTATGAAACAAAAAGATCAAATAATGTCACATAATAATGAGTTGGTAAAAATACTGAGGAAGTTACATTATTTTGAAATACTGTTTTAATCTGTTTTGTAGGAGAGGAGGAATTCCAGTGCCCTATGTGCGCTGTCATCTGCAGTGACAGCTTCTCCTTGCAGGAACATGTGGAACTGCATTTAGACCACGGGGCAGCTTTTAACTCTGCAGGTGGGCATATATTCACACCTTACTCACTCATTACCTTTTCACAATTATACACAGCGGTTTCTTTCTTATCAGTCCGTCTGATCTGATGCACACTCAGCACATACATTTTTTTACCCTCCTGCAGGGAGCCCTGGCTCTGATCTGAAGCTGGCCCAGCAGCTTCAGCAGGAGGAGGAGCAGAGGAGGAGACAGGAGGAGGCCCAGCAAGAGAAAGAGGAGTTCAAGAAGCTGCAGGTCAGGATTCATGTTCTGTGAACACATTATATAATGTAGGAGAGATAAGATAATCCTTTATTCATCCTTTCATCAATAGATAAAATTCAGGGGTTGCACCAAGTACAGATTAAACACATTAAGAGAACAAAAATAGAAAATAAAATAGGAATAAATAGTATATCTATCTATAAGTATAGATTTAGTACTATAACATGGACAACAAACAACAAATGCACATCCACTTGTGTTATGCTAAAACAAGGAGTGCAAAAGCAAATTTAAAAAACAAAATTGAAAATGTGAATCAGTTTAAATTCTTTTTCCAACTCTTGTATAGCATAAAAAGTAACTACCGGTACTTGTTGTCCTGGAAGAACCTATCTTTGATCCAAGCTGTAACCAACTTTTCAGGTTATGAGATCCTGAAGTTTTTTTAGTTGGAACACTCAAAATAGGGACCTCAACAATGTGAGTAAGGGAGTGATTTACTGCTGCTGACTTTGGTCATATTTCCACACCCAGTTTCACAGTTGGTTATATTTAGGCAGCTTTCTGTCTGAAGCTCGTGGTTTCTCCCTATGTGCATGTCATGCAGTAGCACATGTCTGGTAATGTCATCCCTCTCAGCCTGACCTGTGTGGCCTGTTGTTTGTGCAGAGGCAGTTTGGTCTGGATGGCAGTGGGGGCTACAGCAGACAGATGGAGAGGAACATGGAGAGAGCTGTGGCCAGGGGCCTCATGGCCCCTGCAGAGTTTCACTGTAAAAGGGCTGAGATGATGGAGAGTCTGGCCTCAGGACTGGATGATGGCAGAACCAGAACTCGGGGTATGTTCCTGTAGGTTTAGTCAACTCAGACATCCAGTCCCCTTATCACTGAATCTGGCATTTCAAGCACAACACAACACTATCCCAACTGTAAGTGAAAGCAAGCTTTACTTAATTTATATTTAAAGTAGAATAAAAGCAAAAAAAAAAAGAAGTTGTTTGAATAAGAACAAGACAAGCCTGCTGCTGTCACATTTCCCTCCACATGCATTTAGCTTAGAATAAAACCAAACAAATTAGTCATGCTTAAAAACACTTTTTTTTAATTTAACACATTCTATTCCACATTTCAACACACAGCCACATAATTAAGTACCGGTAAGTACTGTTTGTGCCCTCTTGGTATTCTCATGGTTGCACAGTGCACATTAGAAGGAGGCATGATGTAGGCTTCAATCATCCAATTATTGTTTATCATCTGCAGATCTCCTGTCAGCCCTGCTTCCCATTCCTGACCATTTGAACAGTTAAATAGAGCTTTTTTGAGGCTAGCTGGAAGTCCTTCTCCACAGTCCCACAAAATTTTCCCCACACCTGAATTCATGCTTCGGTGCCTGTTGCAGACCTTTTGACCGACCAGTACCTGCCCACTCCTTCCAGAAACTTCTGGCCCAACATAGCCAGAAAAGGTTACTCCAGCTTGATGGCTTCCTTCATTGCTGGTGTCCACCAGTGGGTTCCTCAGGGTTGCTGCCACACGAGGAATTGATAACCTTCTGATCACACCTCCTAGCTGCAGACTTCACTATGGATCCCTAAAATGTGGCCTACTCAGCTTCCATGTCCCCAGCCTCCACCGGGATGAGGGAGGTGGGAGTTGAAGAGATTTCACACAGGCTCCACAGCCAGACATTCACAGTTTACTCTCACTACACATTTGGGTTTATCAGGTCTGTCTGGCAGCCACTTTGCCTCTGTTCCAACACACCACCAGGTCATGGTCAGTTGACAGCTCTTCTCCTGTCTTCATCTGAATGTCCAACACATACAGCCACAGATTGGATGGTATGATTACAAAAGTAATCATCTGGCCTTTGTCTCATATTTACGACCCTATGCTTGAACATGGTGTTTGTGTTCCATGACTAAAACATAAGTCCAACAACAAACTACCTCTCAGGTTCTGATCAGGCAGGCCAGTCCTCCCAGTCACCCTGCCCTGGGTTTCTCAGTCAATGGCTACAAGAGCATTGACACCAGCTAAAGACTCCAAGGCCAGGTATTCTAAGCTGTTCCCAACAGTCTGAGTTTTCCCCAAGCACCAACAGGGGTGCTACAATGCGCTTGTGGGTTGTGTAGAGGAAATCTCTAATGTCCATGAGGCTGGTATTAGGCACACCCAGGTCCCCGCCTTTGTTCTCAAACATTTGATTTCCCAAGTTTCTTCAGCATAACAGCAAATGAGACTTTACTATTTGTGAATGATGAGGCCTATTGAGTAAAATAGTGCACTTTCACCACATGACTTTTTCCAAAAGACCAAGAACAGGAAGGTTTCCTGAAATTTGATCAGTCTGATGTTTCTATTGTGTTGCTGTAGGACAGAAAGGTTCCTGGGCTGGGGACAATTTTTTCTAAAATGTTATAACCATTTCCCTAATTATTGATTTGATTATTATTTTAAAATGTGCAGTTTAATTTGAAAGGATATTTGCCTTTTTAATCCATTGTCAGTCTATATCATCTGCTGATGGTTTCTCTTGTGCAGTGGTTCTTAACCTGGGTTTGATCGAACCCCAGGGGTTCGGTGAGGCGGTCTCAGGGGTTCGGTGGAGAGAGCCACGAGCAACTGCCCCCCAGGGTTAGGGTTAGGGTTTTTTAATGCAGACTCTTAATAAATATTGCAGAGACTGTCGTTTAAGGAATATTTCTGAACATTGTTTATATAGTAATGTCATTAAAGCAGCATGGCAGTAATTTGGCACAGTTTTGTTCACTTCTTATTCCAGTGACCAAGGTGTTTAAAATGTGGTCTATGTCTTAAAATGCAAGGCTTTTACACCAAAGGTAACTTAATGTTACACTGGAGAGTAAAGTACTGTACTTTTATCCATACTTTAGATAGAGTTACTAGCAGTTCTGAACTATAAGATGCATATAAAGCAGATTTAACTTTTGAAGTAAATATATTTATAACCTGGATTTCTGTAAATGGGGGTCACTTCAGTTACTTTAGTTAATTACCTGGCCATCTGATAAATAAATCAGGAATGCGGGAATGAAGTTCATGTTCCAGCTCGTCTTTCAAATTTGCTGCTTTTTCAAACTTCCTGTTTGAGTCTGTGTTTTTGTCCTGAACCGGTTCTTCAGCATTCCCACAACTTTGACAAAATGTTCTTTAAGCTAATCTTAGTCATTGTCTGGTTGTTGGGATAGGCTGCCAAACTACACCTGATCACATCATGTACCTTTTTTCAGCAGCTCATTGAATGAGTCATGCAGAAGGGGACATGCTTGTCAGTGTGGACACTGTGTCCTGTCTGTCCATGAGAATACAATGTTAACTGACAGTTTGTATGAAGCCCTGTTACTTTCCCCATTTATGACTCAAGCTTTCAGATTTGCAAGTGGTCACTTTGCTTTAATTGTATACATCTTTTTTCTACATTTATTCTATCATTTATTTAAAAAAAAAAAAAAAAAAAAGTCGTTACATGAATTTGTTCTGCAGGCTTTGAAAAAACAGCCCTGGCATTTTCAACCTGGTCAGCCCACCATAACTGATTGTAAAGCAACTTTGTTAGCACTCTTTTGAATCAGGGTTGTCCACTCAGACATGGAGCAGCCAGCCTGGGGAACAGTAGCCAGCTGGGTTGGTCTCAATTTTCTGCCGTAAAATCCCAAATTTTGGGGCCTCTTGCACATTCTGATTCTGCTATCCCATCATATACACTGATGTTCTAATCAGGATTAGGTTGCCTACCTGCTCTTTAAAGTAGGGAATTAATATTAATGAGAACAAGCCTTCATGTATTTTATTTGAGGCGTCATATTATTAAAGTCTTGTAAATTTGTGGTTGGATTCTGTTAACACGTCAGTTTTGAAAGCTAAATGTGTTTTGCATCAGGAAGATATTAGCATGTATATGCTGACACAGCGCTGTAACCAGTGCTGCTACAGGTGCAGAGAAAAGTCCAGCTGCTGCCTCTGCTAAAACACATTGGTTAGTTTCATGCATTTGGCAGTATCAGCCTGAAAGGCAAGTGCTTGGAATTTTTCTACAACTCCACAGAGAATTGGAATTTCTTTGTGACTCAGATTTCCGTCTGTGATGTGACTGACTGATTGATAGCCGATGGGCCTCAGCCTTTGGCCCTTCTAATACCTTTTGGCCAGCACAGGTGTTTAGACCAACAATACCCCCCTCATTTATTTTATTAGAGCTGGGACCCATCTGGGAGCACACATGTTTTATAGCCATTTAAATTCACATCCATACATCCAGCATGTCTTTATATCTCATAACTGATGTGCCGCTCCATCCCTCCCCTGTCTCCAGTATGGACATCTTAAGTGTGAAGGAGGACAACAAACTGAGTTCAGTAACATGCCTTTTCAATCTTAGATTTATGCTTTACTTGTCACTTTACAATCATATCCAGTTATCTCAAAGTTCTCTACAATAAACAGAAAGCAATCTTACTGTTGTCAGTAGGTGCCTATTGAGCTGGTAATATTCTGTGATGAGCATTGTTCTCTGTGTGCACAATACACTCCGATTCTGTCCAGTTATATCCTGTCCACGCAAATGCTGTACTGAAGCACATTCAAACTGCTGCTGATGTAACTTGTGTCATGGGTAATTACCTTACAGCCTCCCAATTCTGAAATAAGAATCAAATATTCAAATAAAATACAAAAAAATGGGTACAATTCTTTTTTTTTTTCAACATTCTGCTGATGTTTTAAGTTTCTACTTTTGCTTTGTCACTCTGATATAAGCACTGAGCTCAGCTTGTTTTCTCCTGTCTAGGTGTGGTCAGAGCATTATACGAGTATTACCAGACTGAATGCAGAGACTGTGTCCATGTGTGGCTGAGTGCTGAAACTGACCACTTCTGCTCTTCAGCGGGGGATAAAGGCTGGGGCTGTGGATACAGAAACTTCCAGATGCTGCTTTCCTCCCTACACACAATCGATGTGTATGCTCCCTTCCTACCAGGTGTGCAATCACTCTGCATAGTATGTGACCTGAATTCAGCTCTTGACTCAATGTCATCTTTGTTTTATAACTAACGTGTTTCTTCACACAAAGGTTTATTGTTTGAAGGAATTAGGCTGACATGGAGAAGGAGCTGAGTTTGACAGCTGGAATAAACAGGAAAGGGTCAGAAAATAGGGGGGCTCTTACTGAAAGATATTAGAATAAGGGTCCGGGAGCTTGTTGCAATGAAATGGCTGCATCTCTGAGCAGTTAAGGTGTAATTTCTTGGAATTGGTTATAGTATAGAATTTCATTTTCTCCATTGTTTATTCTGGGGAAACTGACTGAGCTTTGAGCTTTCTTACAGCAATGCCCTGAGGACAAACAGGCAAAAAAACAAGGACTAAAAAAAAAAAAGAAACATGACTGGCAAGGTGATGCAGTTGTAGGTTAACCAAGAGAGACACATGATAATAAAAATGTAAAATCTATAAAATGTCAACTAAATATCAATGCAATAACATAACTTATAATAATAAGGTATACCACACAAATATGATGAGACAGACAAGCTTCATTAAGAAAGGTAAAAACATCAACGGGTCATTTAAAGCAGGAGCACAGGACAGCATCAGACCTTCTATTGGTCACTTTAAATAACCAGCTGACACACACCTAGGGCCTGGTACAGGTAAAAGGTTCGACAAACTGAATCTAACTCTAAACTCTGAGCTGACTTACCTCCAGATTGGAAACTCTGAGTTTCATGTTCCAGAAAATCTGATCTGAGTTGGTTTAATCATCTCAGACTATCTTCACTCTCAGTTAAGCACATGCACCACTACTTTAAAAAGGCAGCATTAATGGAGCAGCAATTCACCATGGCAACCGGTAAATAAAAGGCGGCGCCTCCTTTTCAAATTAGCAGACAGAGATATGAATTCATGGAAATAAAATGTAGGCACTGTGGATTGTATGTATCTTTAAAGAAAAGTAAGAGGAAGTTTCAATACGTTTTGAACAAGGAACAGAATCTTATGATAATGTGGTGAATCTGACTGGAGAGGCTTTTTGGCTGTAGTTATGACAATGAAGTTTTGTAGATATTACATTTTAAATATTTATTCAGCTTTAATCTGATGAGGACAAACACAGAGGATTCTACTCAGAAAATGTCAGAAAAAGCCTAATAAAACAGCTGACCTTTAGTTTGGATGAATTGGAATCAGGATATGGCATGTGTACACTGACTACTATTTAACATGAGTTTGAATGTGATGTAATGTTGACACAGTAACTTCCACAGATATAATAGAGTGTGAACACTTACACAACCAGGTTGCAAAAATGATTTCAGTTTCTTTTTCAATTGAAGCATTCACATTATTTGCCACATTCAGGATGGAAAAGATGATTTATCTTTGTCTCATTTTTTTAACATTTTAACTGGGGTGTGTAGATTTTATATATCGACTATAATCATCAATGCAATCCTCAATATTACAGGAACCATGTTCCATCAGTGTGACCAGGCACATCAGAGTAACAGTTGGTTTTATTATTCATTGAACTAGCTTGTCTAAAATAAATGAAGCTTTTTTCAATATAAAGTGAAATGACAGAGTAAAACTTTAGTGCAGCTGCTGTAACAGACTGACAGCTGTCTGTGTTCAGATACTGTAGACAGGGCACAAAATCACTTTGTTATATCACAAACAGTTAAAGAACTTGCACTCACAAATAGGAAATGTAGCGTTTTTTTTCTTAGCTGAGGACATGCCTGTCGGGAGCAGGTTATGTTCTCAGCGTCAGCTACAGCGGAAAGTCAGCTGGAGTTAATGTGAGCTCCCTTTCTGGAACGTGAAACCCAGAGTTCCCCTCATTTCAGGGTTAACACACTCTGAGTTTTCAGAAAATCAGCTTTCAGAAACAGATCCCTGTTCAATTTCAGCACTTGTTATGCTCTCTCACATTTGTTAGGAGCAAAGAATCAAAAACACTTATTAACCAATTTCAGTACTGATCTGAGGTATTTCACAGAATGTATGTTCTAGTGAGTTTGTTTATTGATTGGTGGATTAAATTTTTAGAAGTGAAGTGAGGTACATGGTTAACATACCTAGTGCCAGTGCCTTCTAAATAAAAAGAAGTATTCTAAGACCATTCCAAATTATGCATTAACCAAAGAATTGTACCACCAGTATAAAAGGCACATATATCATTGATATACAGAGTTAACAATAAATGCGCTAGAATAGAACCTTGTTGAACTTCATTCTAGATTTTTGTCAGTATCAAATGCTTTGACAAATCATAAACAGACCTGCACTTTGTCATTTACAACAAAAGATGATGTTGTAATAGTTTTATGGCTTGTTCTAAATCCTAATTGATATGGGCTTAAAATGCTCTTTGCAGACATTTAACTACGGAGCTTAATTTTGCCAAACACAGCAGTTTGGAGATCATTTGTATGTCCTCTGCTTTGTAGTGGAGTCACAAAGGCTGATTGCCAGCTTTTTGGAAATGAACCGGAGAGTTTTAAATTGAAAAAGGGTGTCAGTGACTGCAATAATATGGGCAGTTAGTTTTAAAAGAAAGGGGTCAAGTTGATCTGCACCCAAGGACCATCTAATGGAAAGAAACTGTTTTTGGATATACCTCCCTGGCTTTGTTTCTATATTAAATACTCACTTAGTCAAAGATTTTAAAAAGTGTTGCATCTATTTTTTTCCATGTTTCTTAACAGAATAATTAAAACCAGGCAGAAAACATTGCAGTTATTTCCATATCTAAGATGCAGCATATAGTTAAAAGATTACTCTCATTTAAATAAAAATTAAAAAAATGCCTGTTCAAAGTTTTCAAATAGGCTGCTTATAAAGATGCTGAGGTCCTGATCTCATTATTTTCCCATCCCTGTTACAGCCCACTGGACAGCGATTACTAAAGTGTGATAGGAACATGCACAGCTATGCACATAATGATGTGGGCTCTTAGTAAGGATGAGATCAGGCAGGGAGGAATCGGTGGGAGTTTTAATGTTTGGACGTGTGGGTTCTGAAATCATCTGGGTCAGATTCAACTCAGCACACATATCTCTCAAGTCCTCAGCTATGTGAGACACCCAGTCTAGGTTAAAATCTCAAATAACGTATTAATGGCATCTAAAACCGCATATGGCACAACATATACACCCTTAATAATTAGAGAAAAGCATTGACTACCCAATTTGACATTTATGGCTAACAGCCCACACTGACCTGTGACAAAGGTTGAGACCTCAGTTGTTTCCTGCATAGAGAGCCACATTACTGCCTCATTATACTCTGTCTGCTACCAGACGTTGCAATTATAAAGATTAATGTCTGAAAGATTGCTTAGTAACCAGTTCTCTGAAATTACATCAATGTCAGGGTCTGATTTACTGACTGAAGTTCTTAAGGAATCCACCCATGGGAAAAGGCTTGCCCCATATGGTCTTAAACATTCTGTGCATAATCCAGACTGCAACCCAGACCATCAGTATGGACAAAATGATATAAACATGGTGGTACACTTGGGGCATGTCTGCAACCATGCTGATCACTCAAAGCCCACAGGATTGTTGAGAGTGGGTGGAAAACGACAGTGACTAATATGATACCATCAACATAGAATACACAAAATATCTTAGCTCAACACCACAATACTGGAAACAAACTGGGAATTCACCAGCATAACGTATCGGTTCATCAACGATAAAGAAATGTGAAATTATCATAAGTCAGATTTCCAACAGAAAACAAACTAATGCCATTATACACTGATAAGAAAAGGAGCCAGGATGGCAGATGCCAAAGTGAGAATGAAAAGAGGAAATCTTTTCTTAGGGGGTTTTGTTGCCTGTAGGTCTGCACATGTTTATACATTTGCCTTTACATGTCCGTCCTTGTACACGTTCTCCTTTTCCTCCAGAGAAGGAGGTACCCAGCATCCCTCGGGTTCAGAGAATGATTGAGGAGGCTTGGAAAGAAGGGTTGGATCCACACGGAGCCTCCCACTTTAACCAGCGGCTGCAGGGAACACGAGCCTGGATTGGAGCCACTGAGATCTACGCCCTCCTCACCTCTCTGAGAATCAAGTGAGCGCCACACTACTGTATCATGTAACACGGACATGGGCTGTCCTGATAACTGTAACCTGGAAGAGTGTGCTCCATGTATGAGGGCTAACAGCCTGAAATTGATTTCTTTTGCTGCATCTAAAAACACATGAGGGGCTGGATCATTTTGGGTTCCTTTACTTGTCTAATATTAAATATATTTAATTGTTGTCCAGCATCCTATCATATAAGTTGAGTAAAGTACATGTATGCATATTATAAACTTTTTTTTAAAGCAACTCTAAAGCACCCACAATTGACAATATTTGAATGACTGATTTATGAATTGAAGTTTGGAGTGAAAAAATGTGCAATGGTTTCAGCTGACAATTTGAATTCAATTCAGTTTTATTTGTATAGCGCCAGTTCACAACAAAAGTCATCTCAAGGCACTTTACATTAAGAGTAGGT
>JAOWBC010001592.1:196575-217275 GCA_028566105.1 Hypoplectrus providencianus
AGAAGAAGTCATGTCAGTAACATGCAATAATCGCCATGAAGTTACAGTTGAAGAGGAAAAGGAGGAAAGAGAAGCTCTGTGTATAATTTGTCCCTCGCCAGTCTAGGCCTATAGCAGCACAACTAAGAGCTGGACCAAGACAGGCCTGAAGCATGTGGCTACATGGTGGTGTAGTGGTTAGCGCTCTAGACACCAAGAGGAATCCAGCTTGCAGCTCTTAGAAGTGGAGTTTGCATGTTCTCTCTGTGTCAGTGTGTCATACTTAGCAGATTACCACAGGGCTGTACCTGACCTGGTAGAGTTGGTCAAGGTGGGGCCACAAGACTTTTTCTCTAGCAAGCTTACCAAGTCTAGCTCCCATAGTGCACCCAGGGTTTGTTGTTCTAGGGAAGGTACGACAGCACCCTTTTGGCTGATCGTGATCCATGGCAATTATATTTATATAAAACCATACTAACTACAACAAAGTTAATAATTATTGGCACAAGTAAAAGGGATGTTTTTCCTCCTGAACATTGAACAGAGGTTGCCAGATTTGTAGAATCTTGCTGAATCAAATGCTATCATGGTTTTCAGTGAATATTCCTCATATGTTTAAAGCCCCACAATGTCATTTTAATCACATTTTAGTAACCATTTTACTGAATGTGTGTTTTCAGTGCACGCATCATTGACTTCCACCAGCCAACAGGTGCAGGTGGCACCCACCCCCGGCTGTTTGACTGGGTGAAGCAGTACTTCCAGTCCGTCGGGAGCAGCAGACTGCCCCCCAGACTTATCCACACGTCCATGCCCCCACTTTACCTGCAGCACCAAGGTACACAGCATCACCTACCACGTTCTTTAAGCTGACATATAAACATATGAATATATTTGTCTGCTGTGAAAAGTATTTTTGTAAAGTCGAATCTATATAAGTCACAAAGTACATTTGCAAGTTCCTTAGTGTGGTTTATTAATGTAGAGACTGATATAAGTCGATACAGCGGTTCATCAAGGCTAACAGTAAACCTCCGTTTGCTTTAAGATATTCCACTCATGACATAAAGTAAACTAAACAGAGAGGAATGTCAGACAAATTACCCAGTCAATGTATATGTAGTGCAGATCAAATAACCTCTAAGCCTACAGGCAGCTCGCACACGTGTCATTTAGAAAAGGCTCAGTCATTTCCTAAACAACTGGCAACTGTAGTTTTAAACAAACATTACTCAAACGGGAGAAATGTTGCTTTTGTTGGAGCTATTTTCAGAGGCAATGTGATCCACATCTAGAGCACTGGTTCTCAGCCAAGGGTATGGGGCCCCGTAGGGGTCCTTGACATAATATCAGGGGGTTCCCAGGGAAAAGGGAAACAGTTTATGTTCAACGTTTACTTCAGTTTAGAAGTGAGCAGTCATACAGAGTAGTCGATGACCATCAGCCATGATGGCATAGTCATCAGTCAAACCCTATTTAGTAGGTCTTCTTATCATTTACTAATAGTCTATCATTGATGACAGCAGTTCCATTTAACATTAAATATTAATTTATAATAAAAAAGGTCATATGTTTTCTAAAATATGTTCATATGTTTTTTTATTACTGCGGAGGTTTAAACTTTACAAATGCAGCATTAGTGGAAGGTTCCTGTGTAGCTGAAGTGACGCTGGCAGGCCAAAGACAGACAACCAGAGATAATGAGCAGCTAAAAGTACAGACATCTGTGGGATGTTCTGTGAACAATCTGTTGGCAACCGTTTTAAAGTTGAATCGTTTGATGTTTTTGTCTGTTTGATCACTCCATGATGGACTGTAATGCCTATGTGTGCTAATTATGCACAGTCATTCCTAGGCGAAAGCAGAGAGCTGGCAGGTCGGAGCAACAGTCAAAGTCTGGTGTTAATCATATCTTACCAAAATCTTCTCAGATGATGGTGACTGAAGTGACTAATTGTCAAATGGGGGTCTGTGTCCTAATGTTCACCCATTTAGGGGTCCTTGATATACAAAGGTTTGAGAGACACTGTCTTTGTTCAGGTTCATGGCACTGGAGATTCAGTCTGATCCACTTAAAACAGTTTTGCCATTGTCTAAGACAGAATATAAAAGACATATATTTAATTAAACATTGAGCAAAGAAAAAATGATTAATGTGTTAAAACCTACCTGCCTACCAGTGGGTGGGGGTACTTCTAGGGTTTTGTTGTTTTTTTTAACTGACGTTTTTTCGGTTTCAGGTCACAGCCGCTCCATAGTGGGCTTGGAGCAGAGGAAGAATGGCAGCCTGTGCCTGCTGCTTCTGGATCCTGGCGCCTCAGCATCAGACACCAAGAAGCTGTTGAGCAGGGACACTGTCCCAGCTGCCCTCCGCCACGTCAGGAAGTTCCCCAGCAGCCTGAAGCACATGCAGTACCAGGTGGTGGCCGTGCAAGGTGTTCTGTCTGCTGAGGAGAAGCAGGTGAGAAGTGTGTGTGCGGTGCGTGCATGTGTGTGTCTCTATAATAACCAAAACACCTTGTTTGCTTATTGAACTTGCATGGAGGTGTTTTATCGCTGTATCAACATACTTTGTTTGTCTGTACAGATAAGCATCAAGAACTCCAAGACCTTACATGCTGAAAGAATCCCATGAACAGGAACACACTCCTTTATCTCTGCTGTCTGTTTGGTTTTACTGGGAACTTTTGGGTTCTTTCTTAAGGAGCTATTTAATGTATTTGTTAATAAATTTCATAATGTACATTTTTTTAAATAAAGTCTGTGCTTTTCATGCTTTCCAATTATTTACAGTGAGAAGTTAATGATTAATATGTGGATCTATACACCGTGGCTGTCTTTTTAAATGAGAAACCTGCAGAGTGCTGATCCATCTGGTTGTCAGAGAGTAGCACTATTTAAATAAGTACAAAAGTAAAACATCAAATATTTGAGTGCACACATATTTCACCCACTGTACGATGACACACCTAAGTCCTCTATCACTCAGCAGCCATCTGTTGGGAGCACTCACTTTAGGAGCTGAGTGGGGGTGTTTGTGTGTAACCAAGCCGTGATGACGGATGCTAAGTTAAACAGCTGGTCAAGGTTCCTGAAATGTTTTGTAGACAACAAGCCACCTCCGCTGAAAAGAAAACCACCTCAACTAATACGATACAAATGATTCTAGTTTTATAATAAAAATAATAGTCCTCGGGGGGAATGTGGATATGTTTAATGAGTGAGTCTAGGCTTCAGATTGTCATCTGCTGAGTAAATTGAGCATGTGATGATGAGATTCTGAGTCAGACTTACTACAGATCGATTAAGGGTGAAAGTTCAATTGACACTGGCAATTGGCAATCTCCATTCTCCTGTTTGTTTTCTAATTTAAACGTACCTGGGTTTAAATGGACTGTCAAAATGTTTTTATAAATCTATTTTCTTCCAGTTTAGTGCATCAAATCTTGTCTTCTTTTTTTAAATCCACAACACCAAGGTGTATTGTGCAAATGGCTTGTTTTATCAAACCGACAGCTGAAACCCTTGTAAAGAATCATTTCATGGATATAAAATGCACAAAAGCAAGTTTAATGAAAATCAATCAAAAGAGTGACACAAGACAAATTCCAGGACAGTGAATGCCCCTCAGTGTAAAGTCCCTCAAGGAAATGGGCAGTCACAGCTGTGAATCCAAATGGAGCAAGTGGTAGAAATGAATAGGCCATTGCTGTCAGCTCATGGGTGTCCCAGTGAGCTGTCAGCAGTGTGGGAGGTTTTTGGACATGCAGTCCAGAATCTGTGTTGGACTGGACATAAATAGTTGTTTTCTCACAGCCCCCTTACAGCTGCGGAGAGATGGAGCAATTTTTTAAAAAAAAGGAATGTGGGGACATTGTCCAGATGTGCCTCCACTGACTTAAAAGGGAAGACTTTTGCTTTTTGGAGTTGTGCTGAACTGAGATCTGCCTGAAAATATCTAGTTTAGTACATTATTCAAGCGTCAAACCCCTGAATGAAATCCAAGAAGACTCAGAAGAAGACACCATCTATTTCTACACATAACAGATATTTTGTACTACAGCACTCCACCTTTGAAAGCTGGTGTTTAAGGTTTTTGTCTGAGAAACTTTCCCTTATGATGTCATAGTGGTGGTCTTCTATTTTTTGTTGTTGTTGTTTTATTTATGTTTTAATTTTTATCTTTGAACGGACGAATCTATAACAAGTCAGATTAACCGCAGTTGGACATTTCAATTTAGCAAGGTTTATAGGGTATAATGAAAGGCCAAAAATTGTATTATGGGAAATGTAGGACTTAGTGTAATTTGAACCGATAAGAATTTAAGAAAACCTTTGTTGTTTCCACTGTGGCCATTTTTGTTTTATCTGCGTCCGGTGTCATGGCAGGGCAGAATTAATCACTGAAGCACAGAGATGAAAGAGTGGAACATTATTGACAGTAGCCTTAGTGTGAGGAAGTGTGCTGTTTGTTCTGCTGAGTTTGTGTATGTTCTGCATGCTTTAGAAAGTATGCAGTCTCGGTTGGAACACAAACAGTGCTGCTTATGCAACATCACAACTTTTCTTTGCTTTGCTCTGGATCGTGCATAGGTAATCTGAGGTCCTTCCTTTATCAGTCCTCCGTGGTGCTTTCAGCGCCGCTCACCGACTGACCTGCTGGGAATTCCTCCCCCTCCTCCACCCTCCTCTTTGTAGTCTGTGTTGGCTGAGGTGAGCTGAGGCGCGCTGAGCAAGGGAAGCTCTCTGTTTTCTACTCTGGGAGGTTTTTTTTTTTTTTTTTTTTTCTTCGTGCGCAACAACGGGCGCATCTCGAGTTTTCATCAGACGGAAGGAGGAGGGACCATAGGAACGTATTTATAGCAATTAAGTGGGTTGATACAAGGTCATGCTGATGGGAGGACAGAGAGGAGCGTGTTAAACACACTGACTGGACGTGGTTCATTCAGCAGCGGGCAGAAGAGCGAGCAGAGCAGGTATGCAGCATGTTTGGACTGACTATAGTCCACTTGGGCATTATGAGTTTTAGCGCTTTGTCTTGTTAACAGTTATTTTCTACTTGCAAACTTTTCCAATGTCTGCTGCAAAGTGATGATAGAAGAAGTGCTAAACCTGCCAGCGTAGAGGTGTTGTTAATATGTATTTATCGAGCCTTAAGGAGCCACGTGTGCACATTTTATTTTGCTTTAGCCATCATGGACTTTAATGATGTCAAGACTCATGAACTGGTGACACACAGAGGTTTCAAGTTGATCCACGGGACTCATGATCCAGATGATGTGGACCAGATTTACAACCTGGAGATCAGAGACTCTGACGTGTTTGTCGTCACATACCCCAAATCAGGTGAGACTGAGGACAGTAGCGGCGGAGAGCCCTGCAGTGGGAGTGCACTTCAGGTCAGTGTGCCTCTTGGAGCTCGTGGCTCAGAGGAAGAAATCGAGCTGATTAGTGTGTGCACATGAATGTCCTGCTCTATTGTGTGTAGCAAATTGATTTCAGCAGAGAGCAGGGTATCAAATGATCAGCCAGACAAGTGTGTGTTGTAAAAACACTGAAAGAAGTCAGGACAAAGCTCGGCACAGAGAACAGGAGAGGTGTGCACACACACACACACACACACACACACACACACACACACACACACACTCACTCAGGGTTGACCTAATTGCTACCGTTGTACAAACAGAGTGTGGAGCCTGTCTGCTCTGTGTGACAGGGACCATCTGGATGCAGCAGATCCTGGTGCTCTTAGAGGCAAAGGGAGATGTGACAGCCATCAGTAAGCTCAACAACCACTCCAACGCTGATCTCATCCCCTGGATTGAGTTGAATGGCAACAGGCAGACATTTATCACGGCCCCGTCCCCCAGGCTGAGGGTCACCCATCTGCAGCTCCACTTTATGCCTTCTGCTCTGAGCCAGAAGAAAGGCAAGGTAAGCTCTCTGACGGCTCCATTACACCTACACACAGAAAACTCTTCAGCTCCCCCTACTGAATGTTCACATGCCCTATATAAACATGTAATACATGGGTTGGAACATACTTTAATGCCACTGTACACAGATATAATAACATTTATATGATAACAAATCTACCCTATTTACCCATTGAACACATCACCTGCAGTCAGGTTGACAGGATGAGTCAAGTGAAGTCAAGTCGTTGCAAATTTCTGCATTTTTTTTTTGTAGAGGAAAGGTCAAAATATGTAAGACTCAGCATTTTGTGTGTGTTTACATGTTCTCTGTGAGTTTTCTGGATTGTTTAGCTGTTATATCTTTATATATTCTGTCTGATAACTATAGGCTGTTATGTACTTTGATGAAAATGCAAGAGGTTGATCCTCTTTGGAGAATAATCTGGACGGGCGAATTATAGAGCAATCTGCATGTAAGATTTTAGGACTGGATATCAAGCTTAGGACTTTTAATTGTAAAGACTGAAACACTGTATGTGTATCAGTGAAAGCTGTCATCATATGTCTGCTGAGATTCACATTGCTTGCTTCTGTGATAGTTCCCGGTTTTAGTTTCAGACTGTTATTACATATTTCTTGCCCATGTGTTTGATGGCTTTTGAACAATGAAAAATTTGACAAAAAAATTGACCGAAAAATACTGTATTATATGAAATTTCAAACAATAGCCAACCCCATGCACTAGTCTCAGTAGTGGCCAGATGGTGGCACTGATTCAGTCTCCAGTGTTTATGAATATCTGCAGCAAAATTCTTGGAAATATCTCCAGCTGTTGTTGACTTCTGGACCAAAGTGTTGGACTGTCACTGCTGCAGTGAAAACCAACAGAAATCCCTGATCATGTGGCTCAGTCAGTCCTGTTGCTCTCTCTTCATTCTGTGCTGCTCTGTTGTTTGTTGTGGTTGGTCTTGTGACTTCCTGGCACATAACTGCAGGAAATGGCACACACCCAGATTATCCCATCAACACTGAGAGGCCAAATTGAGGCCCAAGAGGGGTTTTGGAATGAACACACAGTCCATTAACTGACTGATACACTCACAAAGGAGAATTGACCATGTATTTTAATGGGCCTATTACAGCTTTCAGATATGAAAAGTGCTCAGCAAACATGAATATTCTGTTACACATTTGATTATCTGTTAGGTGATCTACGTGGCAAGAAACCCCAAAGATGTCCTTGTGTCTTATTTTCACTTCCACAAGCTTGCAAACATGTTGGAAACCCCGAAGGATTTCAACGACTTTTTTGATAAATTCTTGAGAGGAGACGGTAAGTTGTCCACTGTCATTCACAACAAAATGATTGCACAGAGACAGTAACTTGTGTTGTCTCATAAGTATTGCAACTCAGGACCAGTGTTTGCAGTTTCCAGTAATTGTGCATTATTGTTTGCAGTGTTTGGAGGCAGCTGGTTTGACCACGTTAAGACTTGGTACTCACACAGGAATGATATGGACATGCTGTTCATCACATATGAAGAAATGATTAAAGTAAGATGAAAATTTCATATTATATGTTGTAGGCTTGGGTTAAGAAGTCTGCGAAAAATATTTGTTTAGGCTGCTGCGTTTCTGTCCAGGACCTGCAGTCAACAGTGGAGAGGATCTCCTCGTTTCTTGGTAAAGAGCTGACAGCAGAGCAGCTGGCTAATGTGGTGAAACACAGCACCTTCAACAACATGAAGAAGATCCCACAGGCCAATTATGAGCAGGTGCCAGGTGACCTGCTCAGCCACCACCAGGGAACATTCATGAGGAAAGGTAACTGTTTACTGCCTCAGCGTCTAACACTCACCTTGTTTACTTTACCTAGAACGATAACAATCATTAGAAACAAGAAACAGTCCATTTAAATTTTTTATAGCAGTGTAATTTTGAAGTAATAATAGACTGGAGCAAGTCAGCAATAAAAGAGTGAAATGGATCCAAGGCTTTAAAGGCAGACTGGAGAACAGGTTTTGCACAAAAGTAATTTACATTTGGGAGAAGGAAATGATTAAATGACTAGAACTTAGCCATTTTAAATATATATTTTACATTTATACCAAACACTAGCTTCCTTGTTGATACCACCACTTAGAAAAAACAAACACTGAAACTTTGAGTTCAGTCCTTCCAACTGTTTTTTACCTATTGAGTGTAGTCCAACACTGTCTGTTTTGTTTATTTCAAGCAACAACTTTAACAAACCTAATTCAGACTTGTAAGTGTTCTGTACTCTTTTTTTTAGTTTTTTATCCTATCACAATTTAAAAAAAACAACATTCCTCCACTCATGTAGAGAGTTACAGACAGTTTGTGTCCCCTAGTGATAAACTCCATTCTGCATAATAAGCAGTTCAAGCTGTCCCACAGTTCAGTCCCCAGCTGTGCAGGCACCTTGACCGACCACTAGGAGTCACTAATGTCACAACTGAAAATGTAAATGAACAGAAAAAACATCTATATAGGGTTGTTGTACAGGCAGTATTTATACAACTCATATTTATGTTTTTGACTGTTGTCCGTCACCCTCTTACTGACACAGTAGTAGTGATGTTGGGGATGCCTAGTTTAAATGGCGGATGTCACAGTCTGGAAAGGAGGTGGATGGGCCCAACTAATGGCAGTGTCACCCAGAAAAACAGGTTTCATATCTCATGAGGGAACAAAAGTAAACAGATTTTTATCTAACCTACATGGCTCCCATCACCCTGGTAACCACTTCACTTCCCTGCCTTTTTTTTTTACATCTATTTACTGTTTTTCTGTGTTTTATAATGTCTAATCGGGACGACTCTCCCCTAAACCTAGGCCAGTGGTTTTGTTGCCTATATTAACAGAATCTACAGCCTTTTTTTACAACCAGGAGCCTTATGTGTATGACATGTTAGCTAGTTTTTAGAGTGCTTGGCTGTACCACGTAGTGATTTTGACAAATGCTTATATTTGACTTTGTGGGTGGTACCGTCAAACTGTCTATTCATTCGTTTAGGCTGGAGATCTTGTTGAAAATGACATTCTCTACAGTATTTCAGCAGTTCATGCTCAACCAGTCATCAGCTTAGCTATCTTAGTACTAGAAAACATCTATAATGCTCTCAATAATCAGAGTAATGATGCCTGGCAGAGTTGCTGACCACAACCTTTTCTTTCTGTTTTCATGTCCTGTGGACATCAGGTACCATTGGGGACTGGAAGAACCACTTCACTGTGGCCCAGAATGAGAGGTTTGACGAGGTCTTCCACAAAGAGATGGGGGACTTTCCTCTGCTTTTTAAGTGGGACATCAGGGACATTGAGTAATCAGTTGTTGGACTCATGAAAAAAGAAGAGAATCACAGATGCAGCTTCATGAACACTACACAGAAAAAAATGATTAATGTCAGCTTCTCTTATACCCGTGTCTTTGTACAGTTTAGCCTAGCATTTTAGTATACGTGTTCTGTAGCTTTTCTTTTTCTTTACTCCAGGCAGCCATTGGTCTCCACTGATTTTAATACACTTTCAAGAATCTATGCAAAGCTGCACTCAGGATGGAATATGCAGTCATTTTGACACGGTACACTTTATTTTCCTTTGACCTTCCATCAGATATGTTGTAATCTTGACTGTAGCAGGTGCTTTTGTTCATGCTCATGTGAAATCCCATCACCTCTCTATTTACATCAGTCTGCAGTGAGCCTCTTCAGTCAGGGATCCTTCTGTTTTGCTACTGTCACAGCTATGTTACTGTTGCTTGGTAATGGAGTTTGCATGCGTTAAATCAATCCATGCATACCACTTTAGTACCATGAAGCAAATACTCTGACCAAAGAATTAGAATAGATAGAAGGGACACTGCAGCGTTGGCCACCTTTATTTCGCTAGTAAGTTGATTAAATGAACTTTGTCATAGCCAGAAAGGTCATCATGTTGCTAAAGTAAAGCTAACCACCATCTGCTGCTAGTGCCAAGTGGTGCACCTCCAAGACTTTTTAATGTGAGCTACGTGAAAAACATGTTGTAAGGATTGGCTGGTACTCTCTCTATCTGTCTGTCTGTCTGTCTGTCCGGCCGTCGGAATTTTTTTTCTTTTCTTTGTTTTTTTCACACATTTACACAAACGTGTACAAGTTAACACATAATTTTATGCATTCAACAGTACAAACTTTTTTCCGGCTTCATCAGATCAGTTTAAAGACAAGCCAATGAAAGAGGCTTTGCGTGGACCATGACGTACTTCTGCTCCGCTCTGGAATATTCTTGACTTTAAAAAACTTTGAATTTAATCTTTTTTGCATATAACTCTTCAATATCATTTAGTTTTTGGGGAGATTTTGTTTTATTGTTCCAACAATCATGCAGACTTTAACTAATCATTATTAGTACATATATAAATATATTATAATAGTGCCAGCAGAAAGTTAACGGCCCTACTGCATAAAGGCAAGTGTGCAAAAATCAGCACACTAGTTTATACGGAAGGTATTCTTCTTGATCAGGTTGTAACAGCAATGCAACACCTTAAATGGCCCTGACCATTCAGATAAGATGATCTGAAATGTCCCTTCTATCCAGTTCTATGTCTCTGGCATCACCAAAAGCAGCGTCCTGCTCACCTCCTCCTTCCTGACTACACCCAGTCGTTTTAAACTGTGCATATTCAGTCCCATACTGTAGTGAAAGGGAACGGCTCAGAGGGCTATCTGACTTGTGCTTAACATACAAAAACACTGTTGTGTTCTATGGCTGCTAAATATACAGTACCCGCGTATGATATTGATGTTCACATAAAATAAAAATAATGATGAATGCATGGTTTTCATGTACAGGGGAACATACTTACTATTCATGTCAAATCCCATTCCACAAATGTGAGCTAAACTGCAGAGGGGCGGACTGGACGTATAATAAATGCTGTTGTCACTGAGGTAACATGCCATTGATTTAAATGTTCAAAAGTTCATAAGCAAGAAATGCTGTAAATAGAGAATTAAAATGCATTCATTGTTTTTGTAAACTTACTGTTCCACTGTTAATATCATTAGCAACTAGTGCAATGAACACTCCAAATTTGTCATTTAACAATGGAAACACAAAGTTCAGGACTCGTCGATGTGAGACTAAAACTAACCCTACTTCCAAAACAAGGGCACCTCTGCAACTGATGTTTATATTCAATATCTCTCTGTAATGCATTTATTAGCACTGTATATTTATGTATATTGAACAATAGTAATAGTAATGGTCAGTTGGATGTTTTTATAGAACATGTGAAGCTGTTTTACAATAACTTTTTGTATGTGTTATGTCACAGTTTAAGAAGGGAAAGATTATGGCTTGTCCCAGTTACTGAAGACATCATGTTTGGATGAAGGCTGAAGCACAAATGTGTAATAAACTGATTCGTCATCCTGTTTATTCCTGGAGCACAGTGGCATCTTTCTATACATCTCTTTGTTTGCAAAATCTGACTAATGTTCCTTTGTTGTGCCTTTTTGACTTAACCTTGCACAGCCACTGGATTCCCATGAGTTTTCTCCTGACTTGGTTCTTACCAACAGGGAGCTCATTAAGAGGTTAGCAGGGATGCTAAGTGAGTGTTTATTCTTCATGAAATTAAAGCAGAGAACAGCACTGCAGGCACCTCTCCTGACTGGTTTTGGGACAGGAGAGGACCACAGTGATGGACAAATGGTTCATCCAATCACCCGCCAGGTATTTTGTTAAGCGTCAGCACTTCTCCAAACAGTTTCTAATGACGGCTTTTCAGAGGTCTGTGGAACAAACCATCTAGCAGCGTCAGGCTACCTCCTGTATAGGACAGCGTCAATGAAGTCACCTTGCAGGTAAAGCTTTTATAATGGAATGCCCAATTTACTAATTATGATGTGCAATATTTACATTAACTTCTTTTGAAAATACTAAAAAAAGTAAGTGTGCAGTGCAGTTACATCACAAAGCAGCTGTTTACATCATGAACTAGCATTGACAGCGCAATGTCTGATAGAGCCTCCTCCTCCGCTGTCATTTTCACACACTGGTGTGTTCATGATCCTAAATCCTAATCTGTCTGAAAACAGTCAATCTCCATTATGGGTACTTTTCATTTCCATAGTTGATAGTATGTTTTGTGACCAATTTTTCTTTTTTTTTTTTTTACTTTATCTTACCTTTCATGGTCATGGAATACATTTATATGTCAGGGGTTTGTATACTGAATGACATAAAGCAGGGGTGTCCAAACCATTCCTCAAGGGCCGCTGTGGCAGCAGGCTTTCGTTCCTACCAAGCAGGACCACAACAGGCACAAATCATTAAATCAACAGATCTCAGGGTTCAAACATCTGATTGGTCAAGAGCTGATGAGCTGCTGCAGGAAGGTGCAAAAATGAAGAGCACACGTGACTCGACCAATCAGCTGTTTGAATCCTGAGATCCGCTGATTTGATGATTTGTGCCTGTTGTGCTCCTGCTTGGTAGGAACGAAAGCCTGCAGCCACGGCGTCCCTTAGTGGAATAGTTTGCCCACCCCTGACATAAAGCATGAGAGTACTCGTCCTTTCTCTGGATAGACTTTGTATTTCACTGCCCCCTTGTGGCCATGGCTCAGGTCTGTCATTGTCAAACAGCACCAGAGTCAAAAAAACAGATGTTTATTTGTTCAATTTCATTGCTGAGGCATGGAAATAAACACTGTGTGTATAAGCATGTGTTATATTCATGAAGATTTCCTGTCCAGCTGCTGTTAGAGTCTTTTGAACATAGACATGTCTGGTCAGATGGTGATGGTCAGGACCAGCAGGTGTGGTCCTATCTCTCCTCTGTGCTGCTCCTGTTTAGTCCTCATCACTTCCCATCTCTAAAGGGTCAAAATCTGGATCGTCCTCATCCAAGTCCAAGTCCTCAATGTCCTGGAACAGTGATTCGTCCACTTCAACGTTGTTTCCAGCTACAGAGGAAGAAAGCAGCAATGTGTTAGAAGTAAACAACTGTGAAAAATAAAAAAAAAATCTGCAAAAAATGTCCGCAAACGACTATGGTATGGTTTCCTTTGTTGATCTGAAGTGAGGTCTTTGCTCTTTAAAATGAAGAATCTCTGCAGTACCACCATACTTCATTCACAATAGGATTTGGAACATTCAACATATTTCCATTATCATATACAGGGCATTCTTGCAATTTGGATATCCCACCATTCCTTATTCTGATATGATTTTCCAAATTACAAATTATGCAGCACTACATCTAAATTCAAGATCTGAGTTTGACCTGATATTGCTGATATTTTTGAAATACTCATCAATAGCCCCCAAATTCCCTCCACAGTCTCTTTTGTTATTGAGCTCAAAATAGTCTCTAGTACTTCAAATCATTTGCTTCAGTTAACTGGAGTGATGGAATTCATACTGAACTCACCTTTTTATACTTAATCTCAGCCAGTTAACTGGGCTTCTCTGAGATGTCAGAAATTAATAAAGCATAACATTCAGTCACTAAACTTTTTCTGTTTAGGAATCAAAGTAAATAACTATAATTTGACATCTTAATTTAGACGACATGAGATACCATGCTTCACTAGATTTTAATTTTTTTGTGAAACAGTAAATTTGAAAAAACTAAATAATTCTATTTTAGTATATAAATAATTAATTTTGGTTATTGAGCTTCTTATACTGGTATAATGAACAAAAATTAATGTTGTAAATACAAATGCTGATCTTTTTCGGGAGCTTTGGCATACACTGAGTGGGGGTCCAATGAGTTTGTTAAGCAGAAATGGAAGTTATTACTATATTTACATGTGGACCATTTGGGATCATTTGTGATTAACAGGCTGCCTTTATTTGGGGACTGTCTAACAGAGAGCTCCATCACACACCAACAATCACCAGAACACAACCATCAGAAAAACTAAAGAACCGATGGAGAATGACCAGAGGAAAGGGACACAAACAACAGTGACCACTGACCTCCACAACATAACCAATTATTATTTATTAATTTTGAAGAAATCCCTTAAGGCGTTGCTGAGATTTCACGTTCATAAGAATGTGACAGTCGAAGGACAACTTGCCGCTGGAGCTAAAGCATTATATATAGTTTAACTTTAAACTGGTGGTGTTAGGCTGTCAGGATCAGAGGTTTTACGCTGGGAGTCAGATGGACAGGTGGAGCAACCTGTGAGTCTAATCCATGCAAAGACTTTCCAGGGCAAATTAGAGTAGAATTAGCTTTAGTTAGCCTAGTCTGTGAATCTGTGTACATACAGACAATTGGACTCAGACATCGTGGTTTTAGAGAAAAAAAAAAAAGGTGTGCACACAACACACACAAATGTAAAGTTCTAATTAAGTTGTTCTGCACTTTGCTTCATTAATTGTTTTTTTTTACCTCCATTTTATACATTTAATGCTTTTATTATTGATCTGTTCTGTTCAACATTCAATGTTTGAACTTGGTGCCTGTAATTTCTTTGTTGCTGTAGAGACAGTTTATTATTATTATTTTAATTATTATTAAAAAAAAGGGCTGTGTTCCTGATTCAAACAACTGTCATTATTTTAATGTCTATATAAAAAAACTCTTTTGTAATGTTTTCACTCTGTGTACTAAAAAGAAGCCTTAATGACATCATTATGCATTGTCTTGAAAACAGCATCAGTTTTAAACACTCACCATCCTCAAGGAACTGGATGTCAGACGTGTCCAGGTTGTGGTCTGTCTCAAACAGCTGTTTACCTGGTGACGTACACATTAAATCTTCTTCAGCTCATATATTTACATATCAACAGAGTTTGGGTCTTCAAGTAACAGCATCAGAATTTACCAGTAAGTTTGGTTTTTCCTGCCTGTTCCTCTTCTTTCTGTTTTTTCCTCCTCAGCTCAGCCATCTCCAGCTCAAATTTTGCTTTCCACGACAGAAAGTTTTCAATGGTTACCACTGTGCCCTGGAATGCCACCTGACAAACAAACAGACACACACAAATCAATTTATACTGATAAATCACAGAGTAGAAACCTGTTAAATGTGAGCCTAATGTAGATTTGTTGTTCTTCCTACCTTCTCTGCTTCTTCTGCTTCTGCCTCTTTCCGCCGTTTCTCCTCCTCTTGTCTGTTTTTCATCACATCCACTATTTCGTTCAGTTTCTCCTGAACAGCTGTCACCAGGGTGAAAATCATCACCATTCCCAGGTTTTCTTCAGCCTGCAGAGTAATCACGTACAGACATTGTTGATACTCATCCCTGGTTAACAGAAGAAACAGAACTAAAGTAGATCATACAAAGGTGAGATGGACACACCTGCTGCTGCAGTAAGCTGAGGATCTCCTCGACATAGCTGTCCTCCAGGTTCTCCTGGGAATGGATCTCCCACAATGGAGGCTCATCTGGGTATTTCTCTACATATGTAAACTTTAGTGTTGCTTCCACAGCTGCGGGAGAAAACCAACTACACATTATCACAGTTCACCAGAAGCTCATTTTTTATAGGTGTGTTCCCTAAATATCTTACACACAACAAATATATTCTGAAATTATATTTCATCACTCATTTGGATCATTTCTAAATAATGTTAAAATATCATATGTGCAATTGAAGGTATATTACAGTTAAAAACAGTGTACTCACTTTCACCATTTTCCCCTGCATCTGATGTTACAGTGATGCTGAAGCTAGTGGGATCATCTGAAAGCACTGAAAACACAGGTGGATTACGGTCATTTCGTGTACACAATGCTATGTGAAAATAATAAACCTTAACTGAATTTACCATTCGCAACGTCAAAATCGGATGGTCCAGAAAAACATGCTAGATTACATCAGACATTTCCAAAAATACACGTAAAGCTGCTGTCAGGACTATCATTATCAGATACCACCGTTTGTTGTATCTGTTTCTGTTTGCTTTATTTGTATAATAAAGAAGCATTCCCCCTATATATCGGCAAATTGTAGATGTTGTCCTATGACATGGGAAGCAAACTTGGAAAGACTGAATGGAGTTTGGTGTAGCGTTACCGGCATGCCCCTAGACAGGCCCACTGTGTGTCTGCAGCAGCTGTCAATCACTGCAGCATGTCTAGCATTTAGCTTGAGAGAAGTTACAACGACTTTAAATGCGTCGTTCAGAGAGCCAGATGAGGTGTTGCTTAATAAGCCTTTAGTTTGTAACTTAAGCAGTCAGCTAATAGCCCTTTACTGCCTGCTCTTTGGGCTAACGTTAGCAGTGTTCCGTTGCTTTGAACGGTACATTGACAAGAAGATAAAACTCGGACCTGTGAAGGAGTCTGGGTAGATGGACTCTATGGCTTCCAGCTCATTCCTTTGCTCTTCACTGTAGTCTGTCATTGTCGTGTGGCAGTAGGTTATCTGGGAATAACACAGACCATCACCGCTGTGTTGAAGCTAGCTCCCTGCTACTGCTGTGCTGCGTGCTGCTCCGGCTCTGTGCTGATCGATGGCTCCATGGCTCAGCTCGTCTGGTCTGAAAGCTGCTGTGAGCACTGGCTCATTTCCTGAGGTCAGCACGGGTCAGCACTAACACCACTGCTGTATGAACATTAGGCCGTTATAACTGGAGGGCTTTCAGCATAATTCAGTGATTATTCACTAACTTCACTGTCATATTTTACACTACGATCCATTGTTCAGGTCTGCAAGCTAACAGGAAACCATTGTTTTTTTTCCTCAAGCAACTTTATTTAAAAACGATACTAATCGCAATGCAAAGCAACACGACAGCGCCACTAAGTGGAATTGAAAGGAATTGAGGAAAAAAAGTTTTATCTGGCTGTCCGCCTATCAGACATCCATTCACATCATGATAATTTCGGAATGATAACGTTATCTATTTCATCAATCCACTAGACTGTAAATCAACATCAAACTAAATAGAACTATTCAGTTGGACGAATTTAGCTAATCTATTTTAAAATAGACGAATTAATAATCAATTTATTCATGAATGTCTACCATACGATTGCAGCTCCTGATTCTAACATGTAATTGCACAAGTGACAGAAGAAGTGTTATCTGGAGTGTAATCCTAAAGTTATTTCTCTTAGCACCAGAGAGAGCAATCTTCCCTACTACAGACTCAGTACTCCACTGTGTAACAATACAACTTCAACATGGGCCCGTGTAATTCAAAATATATTCCTTTACAGTCATCATATCTGAAGAAATCTAACTTTAGCTCAAGTCAATAAGATGATTACAGTTAAGTAATAGAAAATCAACTTCTAGTGGGAACATGCTGTGGGTATGGACTGCACATGATGAAAGGTGAGCTCAGTAAATATCACATCAATGAAATAAGCAGTACTCCGAACATCAGACTATTGCTTCCATAAACCAGTGGTTCCCAAATGGTGGGTCACTGAGACAAATTGGAGACCATGTGCTCCTCCACTCTGAGGACACCCCACGGACGCTCTATATGGTTTAGGTCTGGAGACATAATGGCTCGCCCGTCTCCTTCACCCTCAGCTTCTTTAATAGGCAGAGGTGCAGAGTAGATGCTGTGTGCTTCTACAGCCTCAGACCAGGACCTGCCCACCACCATGCTTAACTGTAGCCAAGACTTACACTTGTACCCACACTTGTCCAAATAAGTTTATCTTGGTCTCATCAGACCACAGGACATGTAATCCATGTCCTCAGTCTGCCTGTCTTCAGCAACCTGTTTGTGAGCTTTCTTGTGCAACATCTTTTGAGGCTTCCTTCTGCGACAACAGTCATGCAGATTAATGTGATGCAGTGTGGGGCGTATGGGAGCACTGACAGACTGCTTGCAGCACTCAAACATCGATTTTCCAAAGATAACCTCTGCATATAATGCTGGACATATGTCAACTTCCGCATGCCCTCTGGACTCCCACGGATACATCAGAGAAAACAAAAGAGTGATAACATTCATAACGATGCTATTTATAGCAACAATACGAATGGAGGTGAGCCTTAAGACTTTGGCTTGCACTTTGGTGTGCCTTGTTAAAAGTTTGAAAACCACTGCCCTAAACCATCTAGATCAGGGGTGTCCAAACTACGGCCTGGGGGCCAACTGCAGCCCATCATCAATTTTTAATTGGCCCGTGTCAGAATCTAAAATCTACTGGTTTCTGGCCCACACATAATATTAGTGCTGAACTGTTTCTGTTTGCAGTTTGGCTGGTTAAAGGTTCTATTTTTCTGTTGGATCGTCTAATTAATTCTATGCTTATATTTATAATATGTCAGTTATTTTAAGATCTTTTTCTTCAGCAGGATCACAGAGAAAATACTGGCCTCATCTTTATCAAACTTAGGTTGTAACATGGTCAATAAGAATCTAATAATCTAAATCTAATAATTGCTTTGCTTCTTAAGTGCTTCTTCTTCCACAGTGTGTTGTGGAAATGCTATTGCATTATTCCTTTTTGTTTCTTTTTGTATAAAATAAAATTACAATCTTTTAATGAAAAACTTGTGTTGCAGGCTTTTTTTTTTCTTCAAAAAATACATGAGCAGTGAGGCAGTATACCTCACTGAGTGAGTGGCCCAGTCCTTCAGATACTTTTCTTGACGTGGCCCTCAGGAAAAAAAATTTGGACACCCCTGATCAAGGTGATTCTTCTCTACACAAGTCTAGACATCTGTAGGTACTGAAGCAATTTGCATTTTTCTTGTTGTTGATTTTACACTGTCCCTGCTTTGAAAAACAGCTCGAGAGTCGCATTGTTAAGTGTACAGTTCAGTTAATGCTGATGTACTTAGCAGGGGTTTTAACATAGAAAAATGAATAAATAAGTTAAAACACCTCAGAAATAAAAATATTACATTAACACTGAATCCTTATGTGGATTAGTTCCGAGGGACTACTCTGTCACTCCTTTTTTCAGACTTTTAGCTGGTGTACCAGTGGACTGAATGTTGTGAAAACCAGTCTGGGGAGTTTGACAAGTTCCAGTATTTTTGTCAGGATGACTGAAGCCTCATGCTACCCCCGTGCTCTGTTAACACACAGATCTACACAGGGAGAGTGTAAATCTGCTGGATTATGAGGCTACATGCAGATTACAGGACGTTGGTTGCCGTGTCTCTATATGTGAGACACACGTTTTAAAAGGGAGGGCTTGGGAACACTCGTTTGGATTGACAACACTTTTGTACAAGTCAAATAATTTCTTTTGAGTGAGCACACTTCCAGTTAAATTTCCAGCTGTATGTTGCTGTTTGAGAGATCTGAAAAAGAATAATATGCTGAGTAAAACCACAATGTTATGCGAAAGGAAATGAGGGTGTTCCCACTTTATCAATATTCACAACACTGCCTAATCCCATAAATCCACAGCCTCTAGCCAAACAGGCTCAGATGTCTTGGTGCAGCAATGTTTCCTACAGCTGACAAATGAAGTCATAGAATAGTGGAGCTCCAGGGATTCAAGTCCCAACATGACTGTGCATCATCATGGGTGAAAAGGGACCTATGGCTAATTGTAGCAGGCCAAAGCAGCCCTACTCATCATCAGTTCACTTTAAATTACAGTGTATTTGAGTCTTTTGGATGTGAAAAAAAAAACAAAGAAAAAAAGAAAGGCAATGAAATATCATTGACATTAATTACAGGTAGTGCAAGACCTATTTCTGTTGTTTCAGATTCATAGAATTTTTTGCAGTTTGATAAATAATTACCTGGTTATTTTTAGTGGGTTTACATGTACTGTCAGTGTAAATGATAAGACTTTCCACCGTCATGTATCTTAGAAAAGGACAAAGAAAGATGTAGACTGAGTTTTGAAGCCCAAAGGTTGGCTTCTTGGATGTTGCCATCCCTGTTACATTAACTGTGATATAATTAGCAAATTAGCAAAATATGCCACAACACTTTAAACCAAATGTTCTATGCCGACTCCTGGCTGATTTTTGTGCAACCAAACACTGAACACATTGTTAGGCACCCAGAATTTTATGATTATCTTTTGATTATGTATAACCAACATAAAGCATGGATATACTGCTTCAGGTGTAGAGACCTGTCAATCATGAGGTAGCCCCTTCCTAAAGCAGTCCCTGATTTATCATCTAGTTTACTCTAATGGGAAAAATATGACGGTCGTGATGTATTGAGGAAGACTTACGAACAAATGAGAACATGAAGTTTATTATAAGAATTTTTACTGAGGTCATAAAAAAAAGTAAGACGTAAGTCAAGTAATTTCTGCTAGATTTCTATACAATCGGGCTTCTTTTTCTAAACAGTACAGGGTATTAGAAAGAATGCAGCTGAAAAACATTTGACATAATGAAATGTATAAGAATTTTCCATACAAGAATGCAAAAACTATTTGAATGAGAACTTCCCAGTGCTGCTGTAATGACATGGCTGGAGAGAGACTGTGAGTACTTTGCCTGTGAATCGACAGGATGGAATGCTGTAAGACTGCACATCCGTCAGGAGGGTAATTACACAGACCTCACACTTCCTTCACACATGATAAACCTTACAGCCTTAAATCTCACTCATGAGGCAAAAAAGAAGAGACACTTTGTGCAATATTGTGGCTTACTTTATACATGTAGTACACTTTGTTAGTTTTTAGATTAAGTATTCATCAAAATATGCAACCAGTTGCGTAGCCAAGATTTTGAAAGTATTTTAGGGCATGAACCCCCCAAAACACAAAAAAAGAAATTGGTATTATTGTTGTTTAAGGGCCCTGCGATAGGCTGGCCACCTGTCCTGGGTGTACCCCGCCTCTGGCCCAGAGCCGGCTGAGATAGGCACAGCCTC
>JAOWBC010001592.1:223592-255513 GCA_028566105.1 Hypoplectrus providencianus
CACCTGTCCTGGGTGTACCCCGCCTCTGGCCCAGAGCCGGCTGAGATAGGCACAGCCTCCCCGTGACCCGGGATTACATGGATAAAGCGGTTCAGAAAATGGATGGATGGAATTTAGATGGCCTCTCCACTGCTAAAAAGTGCCAGGATTTATTTAACAGTTTTTTTCAGTTGTGGCTACAGCCCTGACTGCAACATCTTGAAGTTACTCTAGTCATTCACTTTACTCCGCAATTTCAAAGTGTCAAAAGCAGTAATAGTAATAATATAATAAAAAGCTTCAAATGCATGCACTATTACAGAGGTAGGGAGAATATAATAAAATAGTGGTTATACCCATTCATTGTGCTTAGACAAGGTTGTATGATTGCAGCTTGGCAATGGTCACATTCTTTAGTGTGACATGCAGCTTTGTCACCAGCCTGGGTCAGCTTCTCCTGAGTCAAACATGCACATACCATAGATTATGATTTAAGTACCAACAGTGATGAGTGTGTTAAAGTCTCATCACAACTGGTTCTTTCTCAACGCATCTCTATTCCATGCTCTAAGTCCAACACAGGTCTCTTCTCTGGAGTGAAGTCCCTGTCCGTCTTCTCCACGTACCGCTGCAGGGTGCTGTAATACTGTTCACTCTTGTTAAAGGTGTAGTATGCAGAGATCTCCTCCCAGGCCTTGTGGTTGGGGAAAGGGAATGGATCAGGATCCTTGTTCTCAAAAAAGCTGTGCAGGTTTCTTTCAGCCAGTTTGGTGGCATAGTCCACAGCAAAGGAATCAAAGCGCTCCTTCTCTTTCTCCACATAGCGTTTCCAGAAGGTGAGCTGCAGGTAGCTGACTTTGGACCGACAGTTAGTACAGCAGGTACCCAGGAGGCCAACGACGGCAGCGATGATGATAATGCTCCAGCCCAGGATCTGAAGACACACAGGGATGACATATAGCCACTGATGCACACTCCTCGCTATGCAGTGCCACTAGAGAAAACATCCTTTAAAATTAAATAAATACAGTTTCACTTTTAACATGTCCTATGATGAGGGCTGGATGAAGGCTGATGGAGATACTTTCAAACTTAGATGCCTATTGTATTATTGTTGTAATGCAAATTGAGATTTGACCTTAAAAACAATCTAGGAGTCTTCTTGCTAGGATGTAAAACATCACTGCAATAATTAAACAAAATATGTTAACAGTTCTATTTTCTACACTCTTCTCTGGAGGTAAACCATGAGTTTGCAGATCTGAAAGAAAATAGTCCCTGTATTCACTAATTCACAGTGTTTGCCGAAGATCAGAAACAAGAATAATACAAAAATAACAAAAATAATTTAAACGAATCTCGCATATCAACTTTCATAAATGTAATATATTATAGCTTCAAGGTGTAATTGTTTATTATTTACAAAGCAAGGATGCAAGGTTGTAGCACCATCATGCAACCTGCACATTTTCAGCTAGAGTGCAGAGGTAACTGAGAGATGAAGGATGGATGGGAAAACAAAAGTAAAAGTGTGACCACATGATCAATGCAGCAAAACTCCGGACCATGGGGTACCTTTAGGCTTTAGGGTTTAGGGTTTTAGGGGCTTCACACATATAGGAACACAAATTGAAGGTATGATAGCCTGGCATTGCAGATTCATGTAATTGGGGAACTGGGGAGACATAAGAATCAATTCAACCACCAGAAGAGGAAGCAAAAACTATGACATCATCTGGGTGATTTTCTGTAATGTGACAAAGCTCATCCTGGTACACAGAGAACATGCTATATGCGCTAGTTGTTGGACTTCCTGTGAGGAGTTGACACATTAGTGTTAGTTGAACACAGTTCACACAGACTAAGGTGTGTGTCTCTTACCTGCGATTGGGCCCTGAACATCAGCAGCAGCTCCATGCGCTCATCACTGGACAGCTTGGAGCGGTCACAGGGCACTCGTGCCAGCTCGTTTCGACACTTCTCGGTTTTGTTTTTACAGAACAGATCCACCACAATGTTTTCATCGAGACCACTAATGGCACACTCATAAAAGGTCCCGTTGAGCAGCGCCACACACAGCCACATTACTGGAGCCACACAGGCTCCTGAGAAGATGCTCATAAACACCCTGAGGCAGCCAAAGCAGTTCCCACGGGGGCACAGCTTCATGGGATTGAGGCAGCAGCCTGTGTAGAGCCTCCACAACCTGGTGCTGAAGAACAGCCCTAAAACTAGTAGGACTGCAGCCGGACCCAGCAGGAAAGTCAGCCCATAGGCGAAGTTCTGGTTGTGGTTGCAAGGGCACTGAAAGGAAACCATGGAGAAGACTCGCTCCCCGCCTATAGTCAAGAGAGCCATGAAACTGTAGCCTATGGTGGCTTTCTGGTTCATGAAGAAACGCAGGACCGTCTGGAAGTTATCCATGATGTCAGCAGGAAGGTTTCGGACACACTCCACGGGAAATTAAAAGAAAAATTAAAGACAGGGAGTCAAAAAGTGACACGGTTGAGTTTCTGCGCTGCCTGCAGTCATTCCCTCTCCTCTGTTCTTTAACAAGACAAAACACATCTGCCAAGCCTATCTGTGCCCCTCCCTTTGGCTAGCTCCAGTCTCTGCAGACTCCTCCTCCAGTCAGTCTGATGCTCCCTCCCACCCTGAGCCTCTTTACTCAGCTACTCCACCTCCAGTCAGTCTGACGCTCCCTCCCGCCCTGAGCCTCATTATTCATCCACTCCTTCTCCAGAGGAAAGTCCCTGCTGCACTGTCACATAAAGGAACAGATTCACTCAAACTGTGAATAGGTTACGCCCCCATGATGCTTCCATTTCTCTGTGAACATTTACATCTCTCTTTATCTGCTCTCCTCTATCACATTAACTGCATTAAGACAATTATTTGCATAAGTCCTGATTTTGTTGTTATGTCAACAGGTCTGCAGCCAGGTGATGTGACCAGAATTTAGCCTGAAGCTATTTCATGCTCATAAAAAAAACAACAACAACAACAACAAAAAAAACAAATGGCAAGCTTGTGTGTCTATTCGTTGTTTTAAAGCAATCTTTATTTACAAGAAATAAAAAGTATGACAACTTAATTTGTGCATCCCAATGCAAACATAGTCAACAAACGAAAAAAAAAGTTTCAGTTAAACATGATGCAACATGAATTCAACAAGAATTATATCAGCTACTTGAATGACAAAATGTGCAAAAGAAACCACATATGCATGCAGAAAGTCATACAAAGCATTCATGCATTCCATTGAAATGTTTCCATAGAAAACATACCATTGTTGCAGAGACAGGGAGCATCAGCAGTGGACTGAGGAAGTGATTACATCCTCTTGGTGGTTTTCTTTTCCATCCCCATCAGAGTGACTGCTCATACATTAACTCTGTGAGTGCCTTCTGCAGGAAGCGGGGGAACCTCTACACATCATCATTAGCTGCTGCCACAAGAGTAACAACTACATTCAAGTCATCTGTTGAGTGCACAGTGACGGTTCAGTGTCACAAATGGATACATTCATTTCTTCACCAAAGCCCCAAATGGTGTATGTTTGCATGTTCTGTATGTATGCAATCTACCAGCAGTGCACAGGAAGCCACTTAGTTGTGAAGACAGCATATTTCCTGTTTAAGTAGACACTGACATTTGAGGTATATGTGGTTGCCTCTCTTATGCCGTCATTTGGAAGTGATACCACCATTGTGCTGCCTGTCATGTTACCAACCGTTTCCATGACATTAAAAAGGGTTTTTTTTTTTGTTTTTTGTTTTTGTTTTTTTAAGTTTCTTTGGTTTTGTGTTAACCCAGTTCAAACATTCATTTTTTAACATGTCTGACATCTAGCACCATCAATTGAGAATTTCAATGTATTCAAGACTTGGATTATCACCCAATACTAGCATCTCCTCCATTCACTAAGGTTGGTGGTTGGATCTCTGGATCCTCCTGTAAACATTCAAACATTCTTGGGTAAGACACAGAGCACCACAAGTTCTGGATTAAGGCAGAATAAATTAAGAAATGCACCCTCTGATTTACTAATTAGAAAAAGGGCTCTCTAACCTTTCGGGGCCATCAAATCTGTCACATTAATGTGTGTATCATTCGATGATGGTAATGCTGAAAGTGTTGATGACTGGTATAATGCAAATACAGATCATCTCAATTATAGTCCATAATAAACTCTGTTTTGATTAATAAATGAACCTGAACTGGTGTAACTAAAACACAGACGGCCCTCTTCAAAGTGGCATCCTGCCATCATCTATAAAATCAAGAACAGCAGGAGTGTCTTCAGCAGGCTCACTTGACTTGACTGAAAGCATCCTGAACATCCCTTTATTAGTGTCTGTGTAGTCCTCCACATAGCGGTGCAAGGTGCTGTAGAAGTGGTCCTTGGTGCTGAACTTGTAGAGAGACGAGATCTTCTCCCAGTCCTTGTTGGAAGGTGTGATGATGCTTTCAGGTGGCGTCTGGTTAAAAAAGCTCTTGAGGTTCCTTTCAGCAAGCTCTTTGGCGTGTTTAGCTGAGTATGAATCAAACAGGGTGCACTCCTCATGAGCGTATGCTCTCCAGAACTTGAGCTGCTGGTAGCTGATGGGAGAGGTGCAGCGAGCCACACAGGTCAGCAGCAGGTTGGACAGCATGACAGAGGCAATGAGCATCCATCCCAGAATCTGTGGTCACACGCATATGATTTGTAAGGATATTTAAGTCATGATGATATTTATCACACATTCATAGGGGAAATTAACAAAAATAACAAAACATGAAACAACAAAAAGAAAAACAAAAACATGCATAAACATGTCACTGGTCTTAATCTAAACATGACTTTACATGACAAAACAGAAGTTAAACTGGTAAGGAGGGCGCATGAAAGGATCTGAACAAATCTAAAAAACTGAATCTCAGCTCATATAACAAAAATACAGAAGTATAACTCCCACAACTTCTGCAATTGCACAACATCCTACGTCATTACAGATGGCATTTCTTTAGTTTCCACCTTCCCTATTCCATATTTCATATTTCAAGTTTAAAGTTGAGTTTAAAAGCTACATAGACACCTACCTTATTAGCAGGCTGGTACCAACATTACCACTATGATAAGACAAATTAATCAGTACAGTTTTTGTTTGTTTGTTTTACAACTTTGATTCCTAACTACTTAAAAAGGAGAAGCACCTGATGCGCACTGACCTGAGACTGAGCCCTGAGTCTGAGCTTAACGTGCTCTCTGTCTGCACTGCTGCCTTTTCCGCAGGGGAGCATGTATAGCTGCTGCTCACACTGAGCCCCAGACTCCCCACACAGGTGTTTGTTATAGGCGCTCACATTGGTCCCAGTCATAGCACACACATAATAATCCCCGTTGAGCAGAGCCATAGCGATCCAGGCGGAGGGTGCCACCAGCGCAGTGGTGCTGATCTGGAAGAAAACCGTGCAGGTGGCAGCCAGCCTCCTCCAGCTGCACAGCTTGGACCTGCGCTGGCACGCGCCCGTCAGCAGCTTCCACGTCCTCTTACTCAGGGTGTACCCCAGCAGCAGCAGAGCCAGGGCGGGCACCAGCAGGAATACCATGCCGTAGAGGAAGTTCAGTTCGTTGCAGGGACAGTTAAACAACGCATAGGAGAAGATCTTCTCTCCTCCCGCTGTCAGCAGGGCGACAAACCCGAAACCTAGGTTGGCCTTTTTGTTGGCAATGTCCAGAACAACTTTAAACGCATCCATCTCTGACTGTCTCCTGTGACACAGCGCCTGAAACTGACAGTTTCACTTCCACTGTCTTGTCTGATGTCAGTCCCCTGAACCCACACAAAGCAACAACACCCAAAGTTGTCGGTAACTCTACCCCCCGTGGTTTATTTATGGGTGGCCTATAAAGTTCCGCACGTTCCGTTAAACAAACAGGGGTGTGTGTGTGTGTGTGTGTGTGTGAGTGAGAGAGAGAGAGAGAGAGAGAGAGAGAGAGAGAGAGAGAGAGAGAATAGAGAAGGACAGAGAGTTTTCACTGTAACAGTCGTAGTAGTGTGTAGTATGTATGTTGTGCTTTTATGACTCGGTATGACTAGATTAAATTAGATTAACATTTGTCCCCACTACAAATCATGTGCATTCTGCATGATTGGTTTTCATTTCTGCTGTAGAACTTTTGAAACCCACCGTTGTTTGTTACAGTCTATTGATTATTATTCTTTTTTTATATATATATATAAAAAGGACTGTGCAATTAAATAAATTTATTAAATAATCAATGAAGGAATTATTGACAGTACGGATGTATTAAAGATGTGGCACACACACGCTGTTGTCTGATCAACCGTATATTTTCCTGACGCGTCCATGACAGCAGGGGGCAGTGTCGCATTTTAACACGTTGGTTACAAACTGGCACTAAACGGCAAAGAAGAATCTGTTTAGAGCGGACAAGCCAGATATCGGGTAGCATCTTCAGTGTGATACACTGGAGATTAACTATCCTTGTATAATTTAGCGTTCTCTCTGTCAGAAAACAGAATCTATTTTAATCTAATACTAACTTCAAATACATATTTCCAACTGTCTTTGGAGAGGTCCCAGAAATGGCAGAAAATACAGGTGAGTGTGTCAGCTAAAGCTAGCTTGTAGCTAGTTATGGTTATTTTGAGCTAGCTTTAACTCTTGGAACAGATGCACTACCTAATAGCAATATGTTAATTAAATAACTGAAAATATATGTGAAGGGAATCACTCCCGTAACGCTGACTTGCTCATTGGTTTAAGACGGGCTTTTTTAGCCTAACGCTAACCACCCAGGTGCACACTGTCCCATTTAACGTTAGCCTAGCCGTTGTGCATGTTGTTGCCAGTAGACACGTTAAGGCAAAACTTCATTCACAAATGTTGCGTTGAAGTGCCCTTACGGCCACATCATAAACGAATTTAACACGCCTTAAGACCGCTAGCGTTAATGCCAGAAGTGTCTTTGACAGTATGTATTTGGTGTGTATATAATCCACAGAGTAGTCGGAATAATGTTCTTAATCCCACAGTCCTGCATGCATTGAGGAGGTTCACTCAAACTATGTTAACATTGACCAAGGTGAATCAGATCTTGTGACAGATTGCAATGAAATGCATTGAGAATTAAAGGTGGCTATTAAAGATTCTGTGAAGTTAATGTAATATGGGAATGAACTGGAAATAGCTGATGGTATAAAATGCCAAATTTTCTTCTCAAATGATCCGGCGCCTGTCACTTGACGGAGTAACATTCAGCGGTCACTTTATCAGCTATACCGGTACATCTGCTTGTTTATGATTTGCGTAGTAACAATTCAATGCACAAAGACATGAGGACATGGTTAAAAGGTTCCGATGTTGTTCCGACCAAACAACAGAATGCAGATAAAATGTGGCTCAAGTCAATATTAGCTGCAAGTGGCTGAAGGTCAGGTTTGAGCCTCATCTGATCTTATTTCCACCTCAGCTGCTGCATGGTATGAAAACTTAAAACCTTCAGTGAAGGAGGTTCTGTGGGCGCAAACACTTTCAGAGCAGTCAGAGGAGAGCAGCAGCACACAAACAAACAAACAAACAAAAAAAAAAAAAAAAAATACAGGTGCAGCAGTAGTACTATGTACAAGAGGCTACTGGGGCTGCAGTGAGTGTAGGCTCACCTGAACTAGACAATATAAGATAGAACTGCTCTCTGGTCTTATGATTCATGCTATCTGCTGCCAAATGCAGAAGGAAGGGTTAAGTTTAGGCAAAGGCTAACACACTATAAACAGTATGTTCAAGTCCCACCCAGCTCTGTCATTGAATTATGATGGTTAATTATGATTACAATTTCAGACCTGAATACTGTTCCTGGCCATGTCCATCCTGATATGTCCAGCGTACCAATCATAATAGGCTACTCCATCATTATAACACACCGTGTCAGAAAAGAGACGAGAATCACCTCATCAAAGTGACCCCACTTGCATCACAACGTGCATATTGAGCTTCAAGAGCTCGGTCATTACATCTCAGCCTTTTGGGAAATGCTGGAAGATTTGTAGAAGGAATGCGAGCCAACATATTTGCAGCAAATGAAAAGTAATGCTATCATGTCATCATGAAGCAGAAGATGTTTGCAGCACCTTGTTTCAATCTTTGCCACTTTGATATTTAGCTTAAAAAGGAATACCTAATGCAACTTATGTTTGACATTTTTTTCTCTTTTTCATTTTGAACAGAACAAAATGAGACAAAGCATGACAACTCAACATCCCCTGGAATGACAGACCAAGAGAAAGAAATAGCAGCCAATGCACATGAAGCCTTTTCGGTAAATCACCTCTTTTCTCTCCTAACATACGAAGAAAGCCAGTCTGTGTATTGTGCAGTAACACCATGACTTGTCAAAAGTACCTGTGTCTGAGCTTTAGCTCAGCTCACCTGCTTACATTTACAGAAAGACAGTTGTGCAAAGAGCAAAGGAGAAGCTTCATGGACAGTGGTCTGACCAGTCTGTTTAAAAATGGCACACATTTCTAATTTTTATAAATAAATAAACTGCTTTTCTGATGGTGACGATTATAAATTCAGAAGAATTGCTAAATCAGGTAGATATTCTTGCGAATTTTAATGAGCAATAATTGGGTTTGCATGTGGTAATTTATTATGGATAAAATAACTGCACTCCACTGTGTTTTGTCCACCCCAGCCTTCCAATATTGTGGTATTACATGCAAAGAATTATGCTCATGTGGTGTGTGAATGTCAAAAATTATTTGATGCACTTATCTCACTAACTCTTCAAAGCTCCAACTCTATCGCTGGGTTTACACACATGCTTAGTTTCTAGCATAGTATAAAGCATTTAGTTTCTTGTTTTTAGGGACATTTTCAAAAGAACATGTTAGGAAGTCTTAACCT
This sequence comes from Hypoplectrus providencianus, assembly GCA_028566105.1. NCBI lineage: Eukaryota > Metazoa > Chordata > Actinopteri > Perciformes > Serranidae > Hypoplectrus > Hypoplectrus providencianus. The sequence goes on from JAOWBC010001592.1 coordinate 232,488, forward strand.
ACTGCCTATCACAGATTGTTGTAGAGTTGGTGTAACAAGGTCCTGTTTTCCTCACAGACTGGGAAGTATGACGAGTCTCTCAAACACCTTGAAGCCCTGCAGGAGCTAAACAAAGAGGACTACAAGATTGCCATGAATAAAGCTATTGTAGAGTTTTACAAAAGCAGTCAGACTACCACAGGAACTCTGAAGCAGACCTTAATGGCAATGAAGAACCAGGTAACTGATGAAATGTGGGCCATGTATTTCCTCCTGTTTCCAGTCCATGATGAATCTGCTTTCATTGAAAGTTGAGGACAAACAACACTTTTCTCAGCTCAGATTTCTTTAAAGACCCTGTCTTTATCTTTCAGGTGCACACATCAGCAGAAGACATTGATGGATTGGATGATGTTGAAAATAGCTTGCTTTACTATAATCAAGCCATCATCCACTATCATATGCGGCAGTACTCTGAAGCCATCGCAATAGGAGAGAGGCTCTACCAGTTTTTAGAACCATTTGGTATGTTGTGGTGCTTTTCATGACATTTATTAAAGTGTACTGCTGGTGTAATTAAATAATTGATTAATAGCAGATTGCTGCTTTGATTGGAATTTAGGTCTTTATCATGGACAAATATACACATATTAATGATTTTAGGCTGTTTAAAGTGGGAATTTGGGGTCTTTTAAAACTTTTTAGTGTTGTTATTGAATGACTTCTTGAGATTTGTTTTTGTACAAATGAGCATTTAAGGTCATCAGTCACAGCCTGATACATGTGACAGGCAGTTGTTTGTTACTTTTCACATGCCATCTAAAAATGTTTGATTTTTTTTCCAGCTCTTTGCATATCCAACCCAGCATTTACATATTTTTAATAAGATTATGCCACTGAAGGTGAACAGTGGTTTAATTCTATGACTTAAAAAGTAATAATAAGATGTAGATATTGAATCAAATTGGACTGAATGGATAAGGGTTTCTGGGAAACGTGATCATGATTTAGGAGATTTTGGCTTCTCTCAACAGTATTACTCAGGAGAGACCCTCAGTATTGCAGTCATTCATTGATATTCTATAGGTGAGTTTGGCATGGAGTAATTTTGTTATTTGTCCTAGAAGAGAAGTTTGCTCAGGCTGTGTGCTTCCTGCTGGTGGATCTGTACCTGCTCACCTTCCAGCCGGAGAAGGCCCTGCATCTTCTGGCTGTGTTGGACAAGCTCTCTGTACAGGGAAGCAACAAGAATGGCAAAGGAGAGGTACTTCATCACACTGCATTACCAATAAAAGAAGACTACAGCTTTACACTACCTGCTTTTATATTTTTGCATGATAACCAATAACTTTATAAAACAATGGAGTTGAACCTTTTTTATTGAAAATATTCATCTTAAAGGTATTTAGAAATGTCTGCTTCTTTTTAAAAATGACAGCAGTGTGTATTTGGAGAAAGTGTGCTATTGCACTAGATAACCTACAGCCTTTACCATCAGCAGGTACCATACAAACTTCTTTCAAATATTCTCTGTATGACAGCTGCTGTGAGCAAAGCCTTAAGACTATATTAAACTATTTTGTTAACTTACAAAACAAACTAAATATCTGAGCTGTTGTGCCACTAGAACGGTTTCAGCTGGTTAGAATTGTATTTAGTAATGCAGTTGTGTCAGAGGCAAATCAAATGAAACATGTTATCCATGCTTATACATCTCACTGTTTGATTGCAGAGCAACACTTCAAACAAAGATGGAGCGAACCAGAAGGCAGAGTTCACAGCAATGATTGAGGCAGCAAAATCCAAGATGCACCAGGTAAGATCTCCCGGATATGAACAGGATCCGCTGCTCCTATACTTCAGACTCCCTCCTGCTGACTGACTGGTTTCTTTCTCACAGTACAAAGTGAGAGCCTACATCCAGATGAAATCCTCCAAGGCCTGTAAAAGGGAGATCAAATCAGTGATGAACACAGCAGGGAATGTGAGTTTTGGTTCCACATCATCACGCATTGAGGGGGTGGGGGTATACAGCAAGATCACTATGTATTTACGTTGTAAAAGAGAGCACAGATTCAAAAAGAGCTCAACAACAACTTAGTTTTCGCCAAAACTGACTGAGCTTTCATACTGAAAGCACTTCTTGGATATAATGAAGAGAGATGTACGCAGCCTCAGCAGCAACAGCTGAATTCATGCCAGGTTCTACAGCGATATACATATGTTGACCCTCACGTCAGCCAGTTTAGTGCTGGCTTCAACAAGAGGCCAGTGTTTGGGCTATGATCATTTTCACAGGATGTGTTTCTGACCTATGTTTCCTCCATCAGTCTGCACCCTCACTCTTTCTCAAGAGTAACTTTGAGTACCTGAGAGGAAACTACCGGAAAGCAGTGAAGCTGTTAAACAGCTCCAACATCGCAGAACATCCTGGACCCATCAAGACGGGTGATTACTACTGTACCTTTTTCCAAGCTGCCTCTGATAAACCCGATATCCAAATGCCATGCAGCTAGTTTGGATCTGACTTACCCTGGTTCACACCGTTATTGTCTTTTTTGGCTCTACATTGAAGATGTAACTGGCTGAATAAATTACAGTTGGTGGTTTTTGTTGTTGCTAATGTATTGTGTCCTGACTTTCTCATTCAGGTGAATGTGTTCGATGTATGTTCTGGAACAATCTGGGCTGCATTCACTTTGCAATGGGGAAACATAACCTTGGCATTTTCTACTTTAAGAAGGCACTTCAAGAGAACGACCACACCTGCGCACAGCTTGGAGACGGCAGCAGCGGTCAATGTAAGTCACAGATTTCAGGTGATCATTGTAGCATCACTCCTCTCCTGTAGACTGACAAGTAGATGTAAAAAGCAAAAGTAGTCTTTGATCAAAAATCCCATCCAAACACACATCCAAAGAAATGTTCTAGTACACCACTGCTACATATTCCTCATTATTCTCTGCTTAGTCTTTTTAAGTCATAGCTTTTACGACTACTACTTTATTTGGTAACCTCAACTGTTTTCACACTTCTGTCCAGTGGTGTCCCTCTCTCCTGTTGGTTTGGTTTTCTTTGTCCAGGTTTCTTAAGGTTTATATGTTAGAGTAGTTTAACAGCATGTTGTCTTCACATACATTATTACTTAACACCAATGTTCCCTCTAAGCTGCACCGCTCGCACTTTCTCAGTGCACAAGAAAATCTATGCAGCGCATAGACTCAGTGAATGACAGGTGTCCAGCCAATGATACGATACAATTCCCCTAAACTTCTCAGCCAATCATAGCATTGACAGTGCTTGTGTGCTAACCAAGCAGGTTAGCTAGCTAACAACAGTGGGGCAGAGATAAGAGACACAAATGCAAACTCCTTATCATTGAAAAACGAACAGGCAGTGACATATCCAGTCTCCAAGCCAAAATACCAGTAGAACTGAAATGCGGTTCTTTTAAGATGGAATGTCTGTCGGAGTATGTGGACACAGAGTTTGGGTTTGATCCACGTTCGCAACGAATTTTTCAAATAAGCGTGACACTCTGTGAAGTCCAATTTCGCCCAATTTATGAATAAAGACACACCTTTTTTGAAGTAGGCCAAACTTTCTGCATAAAGAGATGCCACCAAAAGGTAGTAAGAAAGTATGTAGTTTTCTTTAAGGGCTGCAGGGACCATGTTGAAAACACACAGGACCATTTATTGTTGTCACTTTTCACTCTACTGTATTATTTTGTGAATGGTGCCCTTCAATTTAAACCAGGCAGTTGTATTGTTATATGTGAGTTTCCAATGATAACAAGTGCTGTTCTGTTGTTTCTTTTATTCTCCAGCTAAAAAGTTCACAGGTATTCCCATGTGTGCTCTACTAGCCAACAAGCGCTATGAGCTACTGTATAACTGTGGGATCCAGCTGCTGCACATCGGCAGGCCCCTGGCAGCGTTTGAGTGTCTCATGGAGGCCGTGCAGGTTTACCACTCCAACCCCAGGCTGTGGCTGCGGTTGGCTGAGTGCTGCATCTCTGCTAACAAGGGAGTAGGTTTCCACTGACACACATCCTGATTGAGTTTAGCTTTGTGTCTTTGTTTTAATTTGAGTCTTTTTGACGAATCTTACTCCAGCCCACTGTTATAAAATTGTAACATCAATGCCAATACTTGACTAAATGGAGACAAATATTACATATCCCAACAGGGTTAAAGATAACTTGGTGTCCTTGTTGGTATCTGTTTGTTTATGTTAGGGATCAAGAAACAGTAGCAATATTCTATGTCCATTTAACTTAAAGAGGAATATTATCAACAAATAGTAATTGTTTTTCTTCAGCTATTATTCAGAATCTGGTTTTCTTAAGTGGTTTTAGAACCCACTGTACCAACTACAGTGTTAGTTTAAATGTTGTTGTTGCAAATTAACTTTTGATTGTACAATCAGCACAATTCTATGAAGGTGACCATTCATTTATTTCATGGTCTCTGTTTGTCTCCAGGGCTCGGAGCAGGAGAGCAAAGGTTTACCTTGTAAGAAGGGTATAGTCCAGTCTATTGTTGGGCAAGGCTACCATCGCAAGATTGTCCTGGCATCCCAGTCTACCCAGAACACTATCTACAGGTAACTGTCAGCTCCTGCAGGACCATCCTCCAGACCCGAGCTCCACAAGTCAAACCACTGACTTCCTGTCCAGCAGAGGGCAGCAGTGGTCTTATGTTAACACCTACACCTTTATAATCTTTGCAAGTAAAAAAGCAAACAAAACATTTGTTGCCAGAAGCAAACACATTTGCATCTTCCCATGATATGGAGTTAAACTATAATGAACTTGCTCAAGATTGCAGCCCCAACTAGCAGCAATGGTTTGTGGGGTTGATCTCCAGCTGTTGCTGGCTGTAGTATTTAAAAAGAGCCAAGATTGTATCATCATTTTATACAGTGAAGTCAGTTTTTTTTTTTTTTTTATAAAAGTACTCATTAAATAAAATTCCTACTGTAGGTACATTATTGTTGATATTTTGGCTGCTCCTCAACTATGATGCTAGAGCTGGGGATCAGTCGGAAAAACTGAAAGCAGGGGGAAGCAGTTTATCTGGCTCTGTTGAATTACACCCACAGTACTTTTGTACGACAATAAATTGTATATATTGCTGTATGTATCAAGACTCAGTTGAAACGTCTTGACTGTTTCCACAACACCAATACACTGTGTTTAGTACAACATTTAATACTTATTTTTCTCAGTCACACTGAAATATTTATTTAGTAGATCATGCTCATTTCGACTGATGTATGCTCTGTTTGTGTGTATTTGTTCAGTGAGGGCCAGTCAGCAGCTATTCCTGTGGCCAGTATGGAGTTTGCAGCCATCTGCCTGAGGAACGCTCTGCTGCTACTGCCTGAACACCAGCAGCAGGACACGAAGACAGAGAATGGCTCCAAGAGCTCCAGTCAGTCAGGGAGCACCGAGAGCGGCAGTGAGAACAGTGACGCCTGCAGGTCAGACTAAACATACACGCACACACCATAGCATTTAATGCAGGACTGCAGAGAAAAAGAATAGAATGTCAAGCATATGATACCCTGTGGTTAGAAAGCTTGAAATGTCAGCAGTTACATGAAAACAGTAAAATATTTCTAATTATATTGTCAGTGAATCTGTCTTTAGTGGAACAACAAGATGCTTGATGTAAGTGTGTGAATCTGGCTGAACACCTCATACTCATGTTTTCTGAAATCAACCGCTGAATACTGCCAAGTCACATCTCGGGTTAGGTATCAAGAGCAAGGCACAGATTGTAACTATTTGGTTTTTTAAGCCTCGTCCTCAGTACAATACAGTTACACAGTGTGACCTCCTAAATTTGACAACAGCCTTGCTACTAATGACTAACACAATGAAGGGAAATGATAAAATTTCAAATCAAATGACCATAAACCATTCCTGACTTCATGCAGCTGAGGCTCAACACTTACGGTGTGAACAAACTTGACAGTGCACGTTCCAATGTAGTAACTGCTTCACTGTTAGAGATGCAGTGAGGATGGATGGGGGCTTCAAACCGGGTAACATAACTGCATGCGTTACAGTTGGCTAGTGTGCAGCACTTGGAGTATGTACTGTATTCAAATGCTGAAATGAACAAAATAGAGTTCATCATGATGACCCCATTCACAGCTGGTGCCTGTACTATGTATTTTATATTAAAACTGGACATGGTAATGTTTAGATGGCCTATGAGAACACAGTGGAACTGAATAGGCCTCCATAGGCTTTTATGTTCCACATTAGTCATAGTTACTCTTAAACTATATGTGTCATCAATGGAAGGACAGTTGATGAATGTGCATCAGTGAGTATAATGTACTGCATGCTGATGCTGTGTCAGCACAAGGCCATAATTGGATTTTCATGGATTTTTTTATTATTTTTTTTCCAAACTAAATGACAAGGTATAACAAGTTGGCACGATTCTGCATGTGAGTTGTTATTACAGCATTTAAACTGTAGGTGTGTTAGAGGTGCCTCACAGATCAGGTTTTTCCAGGATGCAGATTTTCTGGAAAGATATATACAGATATTAACTGTGTGCCTTCTGATCAACTGTCTACCATTGTGATGACTCGAATCAAATGCTGCTGTGTGATACAGTATTGATTGTGGTTCAGTAATGTAAAATGTGTGTTGTAATGTGTTGCAGTGGGAAAGGTCAGGAGGCTGATAAGTTCCTGTCTGCAGCTCCATCGTCTCCTCTCAGAAAGCAGGAGGTAGAAAACCTCAGGTAAAATGCTGTTTTCTCTTTCTGGGTTCAGCTGATCATCAGTCATTATTTGGGGGCATGCAATAACCCACAGAGGGCTGTACAGTCGTGTGTGGTGACCACTGTTTTATGTGTAGGTGCTCCATCCTGGCCTGTAGTGCTTATGTGGCGTTAGCACTGGGAGACAACCTGATGGCTCTAAACCATGCTGAGAAGCTGCTCCATCAAACCAAGGTGTCCGGATCCCTCAAGTAAGTGCTGGAAGCTAGCAGCTCTGCTTTACTGCAACCACATTGACCCTGATCTTGGATCCACTCAGCCGTCCTGTCGTCTCCTCCTGCTCTGCTGTTCAGGTTCCTGGGTCACCTCTATGCTGCTGAAGCCCTCATCTCATTGGACAGGATCTCTGACGCTATCACTCACCTCAACCCAGAGAATGTCAGTGACGTGTCAATGGGAGTGCTGACCAATGAGCAAGACCAAGGTCCGTGGGTTATACACAGTACTCTACAAATCCTCGGCTTTGTTGTTTCCTGCTTCATGCTTGCTTTGTTTTTGTCACCAGGGTCTGACAAAGGAGACGAGCCTGTTGAGTCCTGTGAGTCTAATGCATAATTATTGCCACTATAGATTAGAGTAGCAAACATCTACCGATCAGTATCAAGAATATTACTACAATGATTTCCTGTTTGTGTGTGTAGCAGGGAAGCAGACCCCCCTGTGTTACCCCAGCAGTGTGACATCAGCACGGGCTATGATGCTTTTCAACCTGGGCAGCGCCTACTGTTTGAGGAGCGAGTATGACAAGGCCCGCAAGTGCCTGCATCAGGTAACACAAACGTTTAAGCTGGTGGTCTTGGTCAGTCCAAAATATAGCACATTAAAAGAACATGTGAGCAAGGTTGGTATGAGACCTAAGATAAGAAAGAAATTGATAAAAACTATATTTAAAAAATCAGTCCTATAATGGAGGCACCCACTCAAATAATGTCAAATTTTCCGATTTGCCTGCTTCACCAGTTGTCATTGATCCTGCCTTGAACAGTCCCACCTATATAATGCCCATGTTACTACCTCTGAAGGAGATACAGAGTCCAATCACTCGGTCCCCTGATTATATGTCGGGCACGTTTGGATTGAAGGTGAAACGTCACAGAGGCTTTAATATCCCACCTTCAAATGGGAGTCTGATAGCTGCTAGCTTGGTTGTAAGGACCTGGATTTGGCTAGACACATACCCAAAGTTAAAGGAAGGAAGGGGCTGTGCCTATTAAAAGACAGGGCTGACTCTATATACCGCTAAAGGGCAGGGCTCATGCTTAGGTTGGGTGAAAGGGACAGGTGCATGCTGGTCAAAGTAGTTGTTGCAGTTAGATTTGCCTTTCAACAGTAGACAGCAGTGTTAGGAGCTGCTCATAGAATGTGTGTGAATGTGTAGCAGAGTGCTTTTTGTGTTGTTTAACTAAAAAGCTATTTATGTGTCTTCATCAGGCTGCATCTATGGTGAACACCAAGGAGATTCCCCCTGAAGCCATCCTGCTAGGAGTCTACCTCGAGCTACAGAACGGTCAGACACTCACTTCTTACAGAAAAATACAACCAGAAAACTACATTTGCAAAAACAAAAACACAGCAATCACCAAGACAGCTGTCAATATTGAGTGGCTTACCTTTACTATCAGGACTAAGCCAAAAATTCTCCAAAACAGAGGTGGCTGTGTTTTGCTTTTAATGCCCCAGTAATTTGCCATGTTTCTCAGCTCAGCTGCTCTCCTACCAGTCCAGCCTGACCTTTGTCAAGCAACTCTGTATCAGTTTAATACATTGGCTCAAAGATCAGTGCCTGGATTTTTGTTTTTCACAGTACTGAAAATTCTTAATACTCTTGTATTAGCATTTTAAACTCTGACAAGCTTCTTGTCACCATCTAAAGCAGAGGGAGGCAACCTGTGGCTCCAGAGCCACATGTGGCTCTTTAGGCCATCTACAGTGGCTTCCTGTGGCTGTGACAAAAAAATTTAAATTAAATATATTTCTATACATTTTTGAATTTCCATTCATCATTTGTTTAGGTCACAAGCATGTTGTGTTCTTCAATCATACAAATGTGTAGCTTCTACAGCCAAAAAAATCACATTTTAGTCAACTAAAATGTCTATAATACCATATGGAAGTTTACAGTCTGGTCCCTTAAACTCTACAATTTACAGTCTTCAAGTCTAGCTTTGATTTTCCCCTAGCTAGACTAGCTTTCAGTTTCAAATCTGCTGAGATATTACTTTTGGTAATCTTGGTAGGCTAATTCAAAGTTAATTAGGTGTTTTATCTTCATTGTAAGGGTCAAAATAAGTTTTTTTAAAGATATTTATTCTCTTTTTTTGGTCAGTAATGGATCTTTTGTTAGGAAAGGCTGCTGACCCCTGATCTAAACAATGTGTTTTTTCATGGTTTTGTCTTTATTTTGCTTAATTTGTGGGTCTGAGGTTAAAATCTGTGTGGTGCCTCCTCAGGAAACACCCAGCTGGCCCTGCAGATCATCAAACGGAACCAGCTCCTGCCCACGGCGGTCCAGAGGGTCTCTCCAGACTCACGCAAGAAACCCGTCCAACCCATCCAGCTGCCCTCATCCTTCACACAAGTTCAGCGCAAATGAGCATCAACAGCCACCACCATACAGCACCCCCCCCCCAACACACACACACACAAAACCCTCAGCACACACACAGGACGAGCCCTGCTATTTATAAAGCACCTAGAGCCGTTTGACATCCAGCTGTGGCTGCTGACTGATGAGGAGAGAAGAGATTCTGCTGTAGCCGTTTCAGTGGACTGAGATCAGCTGACTGTTTATTTCCATTTCAGTGAGGGATCTGTGTGTTGTCTGAACAATGAAAATAAATTTTATTTACTGTATTCCATGTGTGACTGTTAAACATCATAGTATTTTTTTGCCAGGCAGGCTGTGTAAGCCATAGTGGAGACAAGACAGTTTGACGATCAGCAGAAAAATACTCCATCAGCACTGAGTGCTGAGTCTCTTATATTAACTATATTGTAATTTTTCAAAACAAGGTTTAGGTGCTTAAAAAAAAAGCAAATAAAGTTAAACACACAATAAAATGTATAATTTAAAGAGTTAAAAATACCATCAGTTAACCTTTGCGTATACTTAATATTCTCTGCATCCCCTTGTCCTATGGGTTAAAAAGTGCCCACCATCCATAACTTAAGAAAATAAAGAAGCATTGATTTTTTTTTTTTGTATCCCCATACCCCAAATCTATTTCCCACAAAGAAACAAATGATCATTTATCCAAAAAAGTGTGAAAATCTGGATTTTCCCTCCTCAAGGACTGTATACAGGTAGTCTGGCATTATAGCTTTACAGATTACCAGTAAATACAAAATAACCCTTTCCCTGACCTTCAAGGTGTATAAACGATAACAATAAATAAGGATAAAAAAAAGTCCTCCTATTTCAACATAAATAAAGATCAATTAGGGTGTTGACCATTAAGGAAATACAAGGCTTAAAGAAAAGTCATAAGTTTAAAGTTGAGGTTAAAGAAATGCTGAAGAGCCAAACAGCAAACAGCCCTTCAGTGTAGAGTCCTGCCAGCAGATCTCAACAGATCCCACATAGAAGCAGGAGCCTCGTCCGGCTTTTAAAACAAGCAGTAAAATCTTAAACTCTGTTCAGTCACTGCTGACAGTCAAACCCAACAGAAAGGTTTAGTGTGATGTCCCTGTTGAAGTCCTGGCAGCAGTGGTTTGTTGTAACTGCAGTCTTCAATGTTCCAGTTGATCCCCAGATGAAGTGTGTTGTAATATTTGAATCTGAAGAAGGTGAAGGACTTTTTAAAAAAATAGCTGCTCTTGGTTAAATGTCAGCTACCACTTGTGGTTACAAAGCACTACAAAGATCAAAATCAGCAGAGACAGAATTGGTTTAGCGGTGTAGGCCCAGCATTGTGTCATTAGAAGCACAATTTAAACATTGAAATACAATCTTTACTAAATAAGTAATCCAATTAAGGTTACAGTGATGAAGGCTTTAAAAAAAGGGAAAATAAGATGAAGGGAAATATTTCATGCATTTTCAAGTGTCCTAAATATACTTTATCTTATAACACTCATTTTTACTGCTATCATTATAGTGAAAAAGTCATCATTTTATAATATTCGCTTATATTACAACCATACCTCCTTATGTTTGGCCCTTTTCTTCTCATATAATACCTGTTGTAATACCGTGTTCTGCTCCCCCTGAGGTTTCAACTTTCTTCTTATTCTGTCTGTCCAAAGTTTGTTTTGAGATTTCCTCCTAATATGGCATGAGGGGCAAAGGACAGAGGGTGCCACATGCTATACACACTGTAAGAGATCCACGGCAAATTGGCACTCAGGGGCTACGTTCTAAAAAAAAAAGAAGAAGAATTGATTTAGATTCTTGTTTCCTTTTGGAGTTACTGGATTGAAATCTAAACTTTTAGTTATTACTACCACACTTTCAACATTTTTCTGATTTCTGTTTAACCCCCTCCCCCCACCCCCAGGATGTGGACTTTGGTTCCTTCCTAATCCTCTCCTAGGCCTTGAGGAAGGGGCAGGTTGTTTTGGGGCGAGGCAGTCAGGTTTAGTTGTGGTGAGTAATGTGTGACCCAGCCTGAAGCCTGTTTCAGTGAGGTGATCCAATCAGAGACCCAACACACTCGAGCAACCAGGACCTTCTCACATTCATACGTGTCACAATAATGAGTCCAGTTTGAAACAACCTTTTTTTATTTAGGAACAATCTGTTTCACAGCGCTTACAAAGTTTAAATTTAGACCACCTGTCCTCCACCTGTTGCCACAGTAACAGTGCTTTAAATGATGAGAACTTTGGCCTCTAACTGTACACCAGCATCTGACATGTCCAACATGTCCACAACCGCTCCATCCAGTGAAGCAGACATCTAATCCACATGCTGGATTACACAGTCCTGGTACGTCCTTTCTCCTCAGAACCAAACTCAAAAAGAAGGTGCTGTAACAGAACACCATATAAAGCCTTTGTTAATGTTCCCGGATTGTTCCGTTTCCTGATAACAGACATTACCGTTATAGTCACATGTTTACTACAACAGTTTGACTTGTAATCATCATCTGACATAACAACAGCAGCCATATTGTTAATTGAAGGGCATCACTGTGCTTTAAACAAAGTGCTTGTTGGATGGCTGTGGGTATGAAAGCCTCCACACCCTCCCACTGTCAGAACTGTACATCCTGGTAACTTTCTGGCAGTCACACCCTTAAAGTCCATAGTTTCTCAGTCTTCACACAACCACTGTCACTTTTCTTGTGAGCAGTCTGGTTGTAAAACCAATGTTTGATTGCCTGTGCAGCAGCAGCATGAACTGAATTTGCTGCTTTGGTGATTAATTTAGCTTACATTTAGGGCATGTATTGTTCTTTCAACAGAACCATTATTAAACTCTTTCTTAGTGCATGCCACACAACAAACAAAACAACTCTGAGTGGAAGCCTCAACCCTGAACAACCCTGAATAAAGCAGCTTCAGCCTTAGTGCATCTTTGCCAGTGGTTCCCAACCTTTTAATCGCTAATCATATCTACACAGGTCCCTTATCACAGATCAACCAAATCTAGTTGGTTCTTAGACTCTCTATATGTGTATGTCTTTATATAATCCCTGAAGAGGTCAAATTCCAAGTATTTAAAACAAAAGCAAGTATTAGAGAATCAGAAAACAGTTCTATGTTGTTATTATTCTTCCTCAGTCATTCATCATTTTGGGACTTCTGGGTTGGGAACCACTGACCTCCACTGTCAAACAAATGATCCTACATAGTGTTAGAGATGAAGTGGTTCATTCAAGTCCACCTTTTATCTAACAGGGAATCCATCTAAACGTCCTGAACAACATCTAACTGCTTAAATACTTGTTTCCAACACTTGAATTGACGATGTTTGTCCAGCTCAGCTCTTCCAGTCCCAGGGGACACACAGGTCCCCATCCTGCATGACTGAGTAGAAATGAGAAACACAGAAGTGGAGGCCTTGCATAAGGGGGGAGCGCTGCTCCACAAGCCTTTTACAGCACAGGATCATCTGGCTGGAGCTGACACTGGGCTCCTTCGACAGACTCCTGAGAGACAGAGTCTGGATACACAGCTTCACCAGAGCCTCTTCCTCGGCCTGCAGCCTGCACACACAAAGGAAGTGGGACATGGGAGTGAGTAAAAAAGCATAAGGACAAGTAGAAGCTGGTGTAGGCTGGAGAAAGGACAGCAGTGATCATCACACTGTATTTTCAGTTCATTTTCTTGCTTTTGTGTTCTTTGATTTACTGATGACAAGGGGTGGAATAGTTAGAAAAATTCAGCTTTTAGATTCATATGTTCTTGGTATTGAAGGGGCATTGCCAATTTTAAAAAGCTTTACATTTTTGTTATTAAGCAAAAAGGAGGTTGACTGTCTGGGAACATAAAAATCTTCACAGTCAAATAGTCCCTTTCAGACTGCCGTCTCAGGAAAGGACGGAGCGTATCTTCAGAAACACGCCTCACACTTGACTCTGACAGCATTAAAATCATGGTCAAGAAACATACAACAATATTGCCTGAGTGTGTAGCATCTCTATAGGGAGAAACAAGACTATGGGCGGTTCTTCCATTGTTGTTTTGAATGTCGTCAAGCTACGACCCTCTCCTTCCACACTGATATGTAAAGCTGGATTGCAGTGTAAATTCACAGACTGGGGAGGTACTACTAAATACTACATTGTATCAGAGCAATAATGAGCCCTGGAACTCCAACATGCCATTCACATAGGGGCTTGTAGGGTTTTTTATTGGGAGAATGTTGTTGTTCTTGGCTCCGTTTTAGGTTGAGATCTGAAAATAACTAATCTACTGTGTTGAGAGAGAAGAAATTATAGGAAATCAAAGGTGGTGCAAGATTTTCTTTTATTCATTTACAGCACCTGTACGGCAGCCAGTGCACACTAAACTGCTGGCACAGCCCGCATAAATCCCACCTGTCGGACTAACACCCACAATTTAATGTCTTTGTTCAAATCAATTTCATTTCCTCATAGCTAGACAAAGCTATATGAGTTAGTGTGCATTCAGTCATAGTTGAGTCCACAGTTAGGAGTTTATTTCTGCACCTGCTTCAGAAGTTGTTTGGCTGATGTCACAGCCAGGGGGCAGTGGTAAGGTAAAGTTTAATGCCGGACTCACTGGTTTTTGCTTTGGGTGCGCTGCCTGGCCTCAGGGGCGTGACTCTGGAGGAAGACCTGCAGCTTAGGAGGGTCACAGTTGGTGGGGATAATGAAGTGGCCCATCTCATGAAGGCTGGGGTTCGAGCGGTCACTGTGATGGACACAAACAACATGGTCTTAATGAATGACAGGCCCAGCTGGGGTCATGTGTTCGAGGCGTTCAGGTGCTAATGTGACGGCGGCCTACTTCTCCAACAGCATGATGAGCCCCTGTAGGCTTCTGGGGTGCAGACGAAGGAGTTTGGACATCAGGTTCTTGTGGAAAGTGTTAAGGGTGCTGTAGTGCTCAGCGATGGGCTGGACTGGTCCCAGTCTCTCCTTGTGGACCACCTGAATCCCTCCAAGGAGGAGGCTGATCCTCTCTTTCAGCCAGTCAGTCTGCTGCTGCAGGCTGCGAAAGCTGGGCAGCTGCTCAAACAGCTGCAGACACACAGGCAGAGGCTGGGTCAGACACAGAGAGGAACACAGAGAGCAACATGTGACACACAATGTGACACACAATGTGAGCACAAGCACTGCGGCTGCATTACTTTGGTCCACTGATGATGAACATCCATCGTTCCCAGCATGATGTGTCCAGAGGCGTTCATCCCTGACTGGTCAGCAAACACAACAGTGTGTCCTGGAGGAGAAATAAAAGAGGAGGTCACCAGCTCTACACATCCACATCTGTCTGTAGCTCGAACAGTGCAGGGACGCTGAGAATGTTCTGAAACCATCCAACAGATAAACAGATATGGGATTTTTGAAGCCAATGACGATACTGACATTAGAGGAAAAAAAATGAATCAAACAACCCATTGAACAATAAGATTTTTTTTTTTTAGCTGGAATGAAAATGTCATTTATTTATGTGCAACAATTTTTCACCACACTGCAAATGTATCTAGAGCCCAACATAACACTTACTTACATAATATTTAACAGTGTTATACATTTTACAAACAATGCATTACATTCAGTCTATAAATGTACCATTAAATAAAATACCCAGATAAACATCATAACTGTTCCTAAACCTTGCTATTCCTAACCTAAATCCAGACAGGCACTATCAGGCGGCATATACATCAGTCAACCTTTGATAGACCAGCATTTGCCATGAATGTCAGACAACTAATAAACCTGTTGGGCATAGGTGATGTTTTTCTAAATAATTTGAAATAGCTGCAGTATTAGTTACGTTCCCATCCTCAACCCATCACCCCCCACCTGAAGTGTAAATATTTATCCAGGCGGCTGCTCATGTGACCACAGCTTCACAACCTACATCCCATGCTTTGATAGAGCAGACAGATGTCCTTCCTGTCCTCAGTGAAACACTCTACCTTGCAGGTTGATCAGGGCCTCTGGGTTCTGCTGGGACAGTCGGCTCAGACTCTGAAGCTGGCAGCACCTGTGGGCCACACCCCAGCTGCGCTGCCACCTGTGCAACACAACTGATGTCATCACATGGTAACTTGCACACAACCTATTACTACAGTAGTTCCTGCACAGTGTTGGGTTAGAGCACAAGAGTCTCCATGATAAGCTTTTCTATTCTGTTATTATTATCACATGCTGTATTACACTGATATACTAAGAGCTGCCATGTGGACATGTTGAGCCAGCTATGGGGATCCAAGCGGCATGCAGACCCTGGACTCAGGCCCAGGAGAACAGGGTTCATGTCCCGTGTGAAAACATACAACGTGTCAGTTTTGCATAACTGTCACTGCCAGTAGAAACCTCAACTTCGTAACAACTTTACTTTCAGCATTTATGTATAATTATATACTGTTTAAACTGTGTTTCATAATGTCTTATTAGGGTTTTTTCCCCCTAAACCTTGATGAGATCATTTTGATGAAATACTCAAATGGGTAATTATCTGTTGTTGTTTCTGCAGGTGCACAGGCACTGCATACAACACTGGTGCTTTAACCAGCTAAGCCACAGCATCTCTTTTTGTGCCTAAACCATAACAACCTGCAAACCTTGATCCATAAACCAAGTGATTAAATAGAAATTATTACAATTTAACATGATGACATTTGATATGATGTCCTGTTACCACTAGCAGGCCCTCATACTGCATTAACAGTGTAAGGTTATCACAGCATCCATGGCCCACCTGGACTAGTCTCACGACACACTGATGTGCAGCAGCACACCATTTGGGAACCACTGCACTGCAGAGTTGTAAACAGCTCCCACAGAACTTACATGTGAAAGCAAACAGTAGAGATGAGCTTACCTGATATCAGCCAGATTGAATTTGTGACATAGTTCCTTCTTCAGCCTGTTCAGCTCTTCTCTCAGAGGAAGACTAGCGCTGTGCTTCTTTGTTGCCTCAGGCTCATTGTTTCTCAGCCACAAGCTGACAAAAAAAATGCAACATGAAAGCACGCTGAGTTGATTATTAAACAAAGATTTATATGATACTAGCTTTCATGGGATAAACCCATAGAAATGTCCCCTAGTCTGCACTTCCCCTCATCTCTATGGACCTCCAAATCATCTTTCAGCTCAGTGTTTTAGCTTCACTGTGTTTCTGATCAGCTGCTTGCTTTGTTTAGTTTAACCTGCTTTACAAACCCAAACCTGCTGAGCAGCTAACAGATTAAAAACACAGGTAGGATTTCATCAAAGGTTGGTCAGTGTAGGGGCTAGTTACATACTAACATGAGTGGTCTACATCCTCAGACATACATGCACCATGATGATGATCTTCTGACTGCTAGAAGAGTTGCTCCTCTGTTTGATTTAGCTAAATAACATGAAGTCAAAAGAGAACATGCTGTGTAACACCAACTTAGAAGCCTCTAGTTTGCCTTTCTAGAGCAGGTTCAGTCAGTAGGTTTGGAGTGTGTGCAGTTGTTTTGCACAAGATCCTAACAGAAACCATGCTGGTGCATACAGTAAAGCATGGAGATACATGCTCCATATAATCCGGTCATAATGTAGCTCTGTAACGGCTGGACATGGATGCAGACTGCAGACTGATCTCTAGGTTTTGAACAGCTGCACGTCATCTTTCTAAAGCTTGCTGATTAACATGTAACATTTTTTTCATTTTTTAATCTGGAGGCAAACAAATGTATTACACATTACTTTGTGGTTCGATATCATAAAGTAAACAAATGTGATAATCACCTCTATGTAATACACTGTTTGTCTGAGCTGAGGTCAGTGTTACTTACACGAGTGTGGGCTCCACTCTTTTAGCCTGCTGCAGCTCCTGCTCAGGGTCTCTGAAACCAGTAAAGGCGTAGTAGCTTTTATCCCATTTGATGGGTCTGTAGAAGGACAGTCCTGCCTCAGGCGGGCTTTTACTTGTCTCTGTACTTGCTTTCAGTCCCTTCATGTGCTCCATGGGTAGGCTGCAGGACTTCAACACGTTCATCACTGTGCTCAAGACATCGTTTGTGTGCAGGGTGAAACTCACTGACCGGAACCCTGTGAACCAGGCAGGACCTTTTAGATTTATGAAGACAGATTTCACAGATGTTATGAGCAATATGAATGTAAACATACCTGAGGTGAGGAGGTCTGGCTGGACATCACCGCTGTCCTTTGTGTCCCTGACATAAAAGGTGAGTTTCATTGGCTGAATAGATTGTGAGCCGGGCTTCTGCAGCTTGTCCAGATAGCCATTTAACCTCTTTAATGAATTTTCATTCACCTCCTGTAAAACACAATATCAAATGTCAGACAGTGGAATAAAGCATGGGCTAGAGCTTGATACTGTGTTTTTCTTATGAAAGTTCCTAACTGAGTGAAATTACCATGAAGTATCTATAAGTAAATGGAACAAGCTGGAGGAGTTCCTTTTCAATCTCCTTCAGCATAACATACACAGAGCTATATTTTCAAAATTTTCTAAAGGTAGGGCTTATTTAAACAACTTAATGAACTGTTGTAATATTTAATGCAACAAAAAAGTGTCCATTACCTTTAAATTTATCATCTATTCATGTTAAATTTCGATGTAAAAAAATAACTAAAGCTGTCAGATAAAAGTATGTAAATGTAGTAAACATATAGGCTTACCCGCTCCCTGGGATATTGGCCAAAGAAGTCAGGATGGACAGCAAAATAAAATGGTCTGAGAGCATTGACAGCATCTGCCCCTGACAGAGCTCTATGCTGGACTACATGTAGAGCCACATGTTTCCTCCTCAGCCTGCAGAGAAATAGAAATGGTTATTACATTGTGTGGAGAAGACAGGCTTGGGGGTCTAAAGTCTAAAAGTTTGTTTATAATTGCCACTTTATTGTCCCTTCAATTTAATGATTTCACAATTTTATTGTACACATGCACAGGTATAGGTCCTAATATTCTGTATTCTAAATTATTAAGGCTTCTCATCATAAACATGCATCAATGTATCATTATGTCAGTGAGTCATCTGATTGGTTGTTAAGTATTTGCATGGAGAAAAGGGTCTCTATCAGTATTTGTACCCAACTAATTCATGCAATTTAACTTCATAATTCAACTAAAGCTCATGCTGACACCTCTCCAAATGTAGCAGCATACAATCAGGGTTACCTGAGGGTGTATCTCAGGAGGGAGTTGACAGACATGGCTGATTCTGCTTGTCAACAGATGGGCATTAAATCATGGCCTCTGCAGCCTGTCCATCAGCAGTCCTGATATCATAATAAAGTCTTTCCAGAGCATCCATCCAATCACAGTACCTGTGACAAAGAACGTTAGGGAACCAGGAGGGTTACATTGATTTCACACCACAAAGGAATATAAATTGTAGTGTTTTTATGTTGTGGTGTTCAATGTTACTAACTGAAGAATACACATTCAAAGTGAAATATCCGACGAATAAGGAGTTTAGCATACTTCGTATTTGACTTGCTATACGACACACGGCCATACGACCAGCACATGAAATTCAAATACTAACCACCTAACAGAAGTTAGTGTTACCAGCGGGTAGGTTAAGGTTAAAGCTTCAGGGTTGTTTGCTGTGTGACATCTAACTTACTCAATGACACCAACACAACATGGCTTCTGTTAGCTCCTCTAGCTAGCATGTAAATTATTCACAGTATAATGAATGTGGCCGTCAGCGCTTACTGTCGAGCTATTAATGTCTCAAAGTAAATGTTAAAATGAAGGTGGTTGTGAAATTGGCCACTAACATCAAACTGCAAGGAAACTGTGTCCTCACCGTGGGACCGCTAGCTGATCCTGTTTTGGTTTTCCTTCTTCTGCTGCTGCTTTAGTCGTAGCGCACTACTTGCTCCGCCACCTACAGGCCTGGAGGGGGCGGACACACAGCCTCCACACAGCTTTCAGGGGCAGTGTGAAGGATGAAGTGATGGTAATTTAAAATGCACTTGCGCCGCAGTGTCGCCGCTGTTCCCCATGGTATTTAATGGGTTAATAGCTCTTTTGGAGGCCTTTATTTTACCATAACTTTGCAAAAATTCATGGTTTGTGTGTTGAAAATGTGTGTTATTTTTACAGTCTATGTTTCTTTAAAAATATATGTGCTTGAACTCAACAAAACATATACTTGTACTCACATTTCCTTTTCTTGGACACAAACATTTCACTCGCATTCCAACATGTCCTGTGCATGCTCAAATCTGGGGTCTGTGTTCTCAGATTGTTTTAGCTCAAGCACATATTTTGAAAAAAAGAAAGATGCAGAAATCATAGTGCAAGCACAAAATGTGAGCATGAGGAGAAAAAGATTTGAGCACGAGAAGGGGCTGAAAAGGAATAAACTCCTGTTCTCCAACTAAAAATCTATGCCTTTCAATAAAGACAAGATTATTCTTCCATAGTTATGCTGTTGTTTATGCAAATTACATTTATTTAAGTCAAAGGACATTCCTTTTCCAAATGATACTGCTCCTGCATACTTGCAGCTCCAGACATCAATTAAACTTATAGTTTTATAAATTTCACACTCTTACTAATGCTGAACTCATATAAGAAGACTTCACACTAACTACATAACAACAAAGATGTTGTCTGGTATTGGTGAGACTGAAAGTAACAGGAACAACAGTGTGTTAATTCTTTTGCAGTTATTTATATATATTGTATTATAACTGGACAATATAGATCCACCTTCCACAACTGAGAAAGGTATTGTAACAATCTACTCCACTCCCCTCCCCTCTGCTCACTACCTGCCTGCTTCCTCAGTCAACTCTGTTCATCTGCGCAATCAGCTGCTCCTCATCAGTCATCAAGCCTCTAAATAAGCCTCACTGGTTCATACTTTTACTGCCAGAATGATCTGAGCCTCCATGCAAGACTTGGTACAAGACTTGTCTCCTGTTATCAAACCCGCCTGTTTCTGACTAGCCTGGCCTGTTGTACTCTGTGATAAAGCCTGTTTTTAGATTGCATTCATATTGCCTGTTTTCTGTAAAAAAAAAAAAAAAAAAAAAAAAAAAAGATTGGCTCTTTACTAAATGATCATTTCATTGAAAATGCAACTGCCAACTGCATACATGCTGAATACTTTGTTCCTAAGAGCAAACTATAATACTGCAAAAAAAAAAAAATACAAAGTCTAATGTGACACATTGTCACTGACCCTGTATCCAGACCCTGATGAAGGACTACAAACCCCATCCAATGTGACACTGACAAAACAGAAAATAGAGATCTGGCAATCATGGATAGACTTAGCTCACTTCTCTTCAAGGCTTGTCACTGGCCGGAGGTGGCTGCATTTGGCCTGCAAGAGTTGTTAGCATCAGTGTTTATTTAAAAGGACTCAAGGTGAAGAGAGAACCAATCCAACTTTGACACATGAAGCCTGTGTCAATGTGATGACCTTTGACCTTTAACCAGGCTACAACAGTTTCTGCAAACCCTTAGTTAGGAGTTGAAGAGTCATCACAGTGCTAAAACATTTCTTGGACCACCTGTCATAAAAACAAGAAAACACAAATATTTGAGTATTGAAATAGAACTAATTTTTTTTTCTTCTGCAAATACACTGAAAATTTTCACATTATCACCAAAAAAACTCAATATTTTTAATGGCCTCCGTTGGCCTTGATAACAGTTGACATTGTTTTGTTTTTTTTTTTACTTTTCCACAGTCTCTTTGTAGTTGAGTTTCTAGTTGCTTGCTTTGCTTTGATTGCTTTGGACAAAACTTTTGCCCAATCAATCTTTGAATCTATTAAATCCCAAATCTGTTCAAAAGGATTCAATACAGATTTTAACTTGGCCAGTCCACCAGTCCCAGTACTCCAGACTCCTTTTTCTTGGTCCAATAGTCTCTGCACAGCTTTGAAGTGTGCGTGGGGTCACTTTCTTGTTGGTTTATGATCCAACTACCAATCAGATTCAGTCCAGAAGGGATTCTGTGATGCACTAACATGTTGCGGAAGACGTTCTTGTTTATGATACCATCATTTTCACTAATTTGCCAATGCTGTTTTCCACATACCATAATGGAACCATGTTTCACTGTCCCAAAGCATCTGGCATCAAAACTTTCTCCAGCTTTTCTCCATTTTGAACAGGAACAAGGAATTTCAAAAAGAATTCAACTTTTGACACCCAATATTTGCCAGTTTACTGGGCTTCTCTGACATCAGAAATAAATCAAGCACAACATTCAACCACTAAAACTTTTTCTGTTAAGGAAATGCAAGCAAATAACTACAATTTGACACCTAAACAATATCCAGACATAATAATGTGGATGTAGATAGTTGTTTATTCTACATAAGGTGCCACAACCCATTTCTAAAACATCATTCATAAACACTAGTATAATTCATACAAAACACAAAAACATGATCTCTTTACTAATAAATAAATAAAAAAAAGCTAAAATCAGACTGGAATAACATGAGTCCTTTAGTGCTCCACTACTAAAGACCTTTTACTCCTAAAGCCACAGTTTGTATGTAAGTCTGACTAGGTCAGAACATGTTTTCCTGTTTTCACACTACCACTAGAAGTAAAAGGTTCATAGATAGTAAGCATACAAATAAGGGACTTTGAGTTTAGTTAAAACATATTAAGACACAGAACAACCCTTGTTTATTTCACTGTAGGGATGGACTTTGATCTACATTTAGAGACACAAGAAACGTTAAAGAGAACTGAAAGCTGCCAAGTTGATGAAGATCTGAGCAAAAATCTATTCCCAATTCATGGTGATTCCTAGATATGAGGGGATTATTCAGTCAGGCTTTACCAACTGGATACTAAAAATGTGAAAAAGCTTGCCCTGTCTACTTCCTGTTGACACTTAAGGAAAGAAACTGCAGTGTATGCAGGTGGGGTTGATTAACAGGACATACAAGTATTCACAGAACTCTCAAGCCTTTTACTTTTTAAAAGCAAATATACTTTTTAAACAGACACTCATAAAGACACTAATCTCACCTTGGTACTGTTTGTTTTTGTCTTCTTCACCTTTTTTTCTGATGCATGAGCCCAATTGTAGTCAATGGGGTTTAAGCCCTCACAGCATCTAATGCTTGTTTTGACATATGATATATGTTGACTGTGTATTTTGAACTAAACCATAAAGGTTTAATATTTTAGATATCATCTCAAAGTGTACAGGACAGTGTGGGGGGCTGTGGCTGTGGAGGGCCACACAACGTCAAAACCAAACCAGGAAGAGAAAACTCCTCCACAGGATGGGTTTGGGTTGTGCGGCACTCATGTTGAGAACTGCACCTACTGCCAACATTAGATCCCACTGAGAAACACAGTTGTTAAAGCAACACAGAGTTCAGGTTCATGTTTTAATGGGCATTTTTTCACTTTTACAAGATTAAAGGCTTTCGCTGCCTAGTTCAATATCATGGTAAATCTTCACCTCACATAAAAATGTTTTCATGCTTTTCTCAATTCTGGACTGTTGAGTACACAGTGACAGTCCTAGCAGGACTGTGAGGATACTTAACCAAACAATTATATAGAGAGCTCAATTCTGCTTTTTTAACTAGCTTTGTATTACTTGGCCTCACTTTGGCAGTTTAAAGATTGAAGCCCACAGAAATGCCTGATAT
>JAOWBC010001592.1:319892-334111 GCA_028566105.1 Hypoplectrus providencianus
TGCACATTCACACCTACGGTCAATTTAGAGTTGCCAATTCACCTAATGTGCAGGTTTTTGGACTGTGGGAGGAAACCCGAGTTCCCGGAGTAAACCCACGCACCCACGGGGAGAACCTGCAAACTCCACACAGAAGTGCCTGGCCACCCGGGATTTGAACTCGCAATCCCCGGTACCAAGCACTCTTGCTGTATGGCATGAGTGCTAACCACTGCGCCACCGTGGGGCCCCAAATCAGATTACTCTGGAGAAAATGTGAAAAGTCCCCAGAGGCATTATGGCTCGAAATATAGCCCTGCCTGTCTCTGCATCCCACAGACTGGCTGTCGTTTCAACCTTTGACTTATAGACCCCAGCCCGGATGAGGAGCCCAAATACGCATATAAATATGTTTTATCCTGCTCCTTCCACTTCTCCCCAAAAACACGCCTCCCTTCGAGATTGGGGTCAGAATTTCCAGAATGATTTTCTGTATTGAATCTGGCATGACCAGCTCAAAAGCTGACTTGATGTCAGTCACCCAAGTCACTGCCATCATAGTGGGCCCTGGCCCTTTTTTCTTATGTTTTCTGCAGAGAGTTTTGCCTTGGGGGTGAATTTCACCCTTTTTTGACATGAATGTAATGCATGGAGGACAAGGAATAATTCCCTCATCTGGTTCAAAATCAGAATCATTAGAATCAGAATTTAGATCAAGATAGTCTTAATCTACAGACACATCCTCCTTTATGTCATGATCAATGATTGCTTCCAGAGCCTCCTGGACTGTTATGCTTCTGCTACTCATTTTGTAAAGGTTTGCTTGACAAAGTGTAATGTTATTAGGACTCACATGCAGATAATTTTTTATATGCCCCTCATCTGTTGAGTGTCCCCTCAATGTGGGTTGACACCTGCACCTGTGTGTGTGTGTGAGTGTGTGTGTGTGTGTGCGCGTGTGTGTGTGTGTGTGTGTGTGTGTGTGTGTGTGTGTGTGATTGGGATGAAACATGTCTCCCAGTTGCAAAGAAAGAAATAGTTTGACATTTCTGACACCCCTTTACCATCACTTTGACTGCAAATTGGCCCGAACAGCATCTAAGTAATATAAACATGCAGGGGGTGGTTGCAAATATGTGAGATGAACTATTTTCACATTATATGTTAATGACACTCGGGGAAGAAGAAGTTTCACACTGAAAAAAAATATTCTTAACTATTTTTCCTAGGACTTCAAACTTTAAAACGGGTCAGTTTGACCTGAAACATAACAGGAGGGTTGAATGATTTATTTCTACTTCTACTGTGAATGGAAATGAATGCTTTAATCATCTGAAATTTAGCTTGAAAAAACTCCAACGCTCAAAACAGCAAGGTGGCTGTGGATCATTGACATCGCCTGGCGAGAATATCCTCTCCACTAAAGAAATGGCCCCAAAGAAAACTGTGATTCACTGTAATTTACTTCCATGCAGGTCACCATGCAGCTGGTTGTGTAATGGTCCACGTGTGGTTTCTTGCTGTGTCCCACTTAACTGTTGTTGAGTCCACTCCACACGAGAGGCCATGTTTGTCAGTGCCTGAGGGGGGTGGGGGGTAGCCTTAGTGTTTAGGACTGTGGGCTGTATTACATGACAGGATGCATATGTTTTTTTTCGTGAACCACAAAGCTTACACTTTATTGCCATATGGTGTGAAAAACAGAGTTCTGTCTTCAATACAACTTTAAATATTAGAGGGCTGCACTGTAGTCTGACTTTCCTTCATTGAATAGGCACATAAGGAGCAGGCTCCAAAGGAATTCAATTAGTGCTGGTTTTAGAAATTGCTCTTGACGGACCCCTCATGCAGAATGAAGACTCTGCTCCCGCTGTTTGATTCCAGTATGAACAAACACATCTTGACAGTTAGACACTGTCACATTATTATTCAGGAAGTGCTTAAAACCAGAGAAGGGGATTTGACAGGAATACCCTTACAGGACTATATACATTTCGACATGCTTTTGGGCACATAGACTGGCTCTGTAGCAGAGGCTTTCAGATATTAGATATAGTTATTACAGTTATTAGTTACACGGAAGATTTTGTTTTCTGGTTTAATTATGTTGAACGATGTGCACTTCGTTTCCCCCTTTAGATGAAATGGTAAATGTAATTACTGCACTTGTATTGCACTTTTCAAGTAATTAGCTATTTGAGGGTTCAGTATTTTTCCCAAGAATACTTTGACATGTAGACCGTGGCCAGGGATCAGGCCACCGACCTGCCGATCACTTGGTGAGCACTCTACTATCTTCATTTGATCCTTGCTTTCATTTAGGTATCACTGGTTTTGTCTTTCCTGCATAAAAAACTAGAAAAGCACTCAGAGAGCGCAGACCTCCGCCAAGGCAACAGCTTCAATTATGCAATAACAAATTGCACACTTGGATTATTTTGAAAGGATGCATTTTTCAGTAAACACTGGTGAAATTAGCATTACTGTTGTGTAAAGTTAGAGCTGGTTTCAGTCTCAATGTTTTTTGTTTTGTTCTGTTCTATTATATTTATTAGTTTTTCATTTCTCCTGCCAACTAAAAAGTAATACAATATGGACCATATTAACTTGACATAGAAAACACAATGTTGTGAAAAAAAAAACAAAAGGACTTCATGGTAAGCAAAATAAGAGTTGACAAAACTATGTTTTTAACCATTGACCTGAGCGTTTTTTCTTCAAGCCAGGCATTGGCATATTTCATCCACTAGATGGTAGCAGTTAGTGAAGGCAATATGGTCACCACCTCAATATAAATGTTCAACATGATTCCAGATGGTGTTCCTGATCACCGATCAACATCAAAATCTGGTCAATCAATTCAACTCTTCCGTGTCCCATTAAAAACTATGTCCAAAAATGTCACCCAAATCCAAGCAGTACATTTTGAGTTATTTTGTACACAAACAAACAGACAGACAGACAGACAGACACCAGGGAAAACACAATACACGTTTTTTCCTTCAGGTTCCTGTTGCTGGCAGTCACTTGCATTTAGGTAAACCTGGGTCACTGTTCATGACAATAACAGAGGCATACAGTACAGACTTTGATTACAGCAGACAGACAGTATCACTTGTTTCACCATAAAATACATATGAAGTCCCTGTGATGTTACTCATATGTTGTTCTCATATTATGTAAGAACTGAAATGAAGCTAAATGAAAGATGGCTCCTGTGGCTTCAGGGGTCACCGTCTTGGCAGTGCCTGACTCATCCTAACCCCTTTATAATCAAAAGGGGGTGGGGGGCATAGAGGTTAAATGTGGGTGAGGTGAAGTAATAAATAACAGCAATAAATAACAATACTAATACTAGAGTGCTTGAGCCTGTTTCTTTGTAAAGCAAAGCCTTGGTTGGACAGCTGAAAAATGGAAATGTACCTGTCTCCCAGTCCCTACACCTCATCAGTGGCCCAAAACTCCATGCTCATCCTATGTCACTAGTCTGCATGCTGCCTGGCTACAGTGACAGAGTTGGATGAAAGCTTCCCTGACATGGACCTCAGCCACATTGTTTTCGCATTGAAGACTTTGGGTTAGTTACTTTAACCCCACATATAATGAATGAAGGTTTTTTTTTTACCCCCTGAGGTCCACACATTCATGTAATTCTTCATTTTGCTCTGGTAACTGCTACCACCATAATGCTGAAGTGTGAATTTAAGGGCTGAGTTATATTAAATTTCCCTCACAGATGTCACGAATGACAAAGTTGGACTTTTTAACATGGCTGTCAGTGAGGATTGATCTCTTTTGGAGTCAGCCTCCAGTGGCCGGTCAATGAATTGTTTGAACAGTTTTTGACAATGTCATTTTTTGACACTTCAGTATTGGCCTTGCTTTTTGGCCACAGGGATTGCCCCTTGCCGTTTACAGTGAAGTGATGGCTCAACATACCAATGTCATGTGGGAGTTCACTGTTTACCATTAACCAATATTTCCTTTTTTTGACCAAGACCACAACTGTCCCTGAATCAGACAATTTTCAGTAGCACTGTATACATTATATGAATAGTTAAAGTTTATCTCACTGCTAAAGAAATACTAATAATCAATTGGCCAGTAGGACACTTCAAACCTTAAAGAAGCAGTGACAATGTAGATGCTGCTCTGTGTGGCAGGAACCTGATTCTATGGTCCGGTGTTTAACCTTCTGCTCTGCATTGCTGGACGCCATGTGATGCGATGACCGCGACATGCAGCTGCACAGCAGAGAAGAATCTGTTTTGCCTTATTCCCCACAGACAAGACAACTTTCTGTCCCAGATACATCCCTCTGCCTCAGATGGTATGTTTATTTAGGATTTCGTCACAGCTCTGCTTGGGTGGTGAAGAGGCCTGAAAAACAAAATGTGTGAAGCGAAGAGATCGTTTCTGGGGATGGATGCTGTAGAGTGGCCTGGCTGGTGGAGGGGGGCTGTGAGGGACATGTTTTGTCAACAGACATGGAATTTTACAAGGCCCAACTCTCAAGGA
The DNA here is from genome assembly GCA_028566105.1 of Hypoplectrus providencianus. Taxonomy (NCBI): domain Eukaryota; kingdom Metazoa; phylum Chordata; class Actinopteri; order Perciformes; family Serranidae; genus Hypoplectrus; species Hypoplectrus providencianus. The sequence goes on from JAOWBC010001592.1 coordinate 324,390, forward strand.
CGCCAAATTTGTGTTTCTAGAAACCAGGACAACTGTTTTGTGGCCATTCAGACACTTCACCACTAAGAGAAGGACAGTTGGGGCAATTTAACACCAAATTCCATCTTTTTTTCCCACTTCATAGGTACCATATTGCAACAGGCTCTGGCATTCACCTGCTCTGCCATCCTGTCACCTTCACTGTCTGCAATTTAGAGCAAACAGTGTAGAAAAACACAATTACAGGATCAGATCTGAGCCTCCTCAGTGTGATTCCTTGATCTTTCCTAAACAAGTATCTGTAACCCCTACTACATTTATTTTACAAGAACCTCAATACAAGGTTCACTTCAAGGTTATTGATCATACTCTGACAATCAAAAATAAAATTAACTGTTGAGTCTCTTTAGGTTCCTCACCATATAGGTGCAACACAAAAGACACAGATGCCTATCAATTCATAAAACACCAGATATATGCAAATCCACTGATTTTGTTATATTTGGAACTTTGTGCATCCACATGGTTGTGGTGTGTGCATGTGAGTGTGTTTGTGTGCATGCGTGCGTGTGTGTGTGCATGTGTGTTTGTGTGTGTGTGTGTGTGTGTGTGTGTGTGTGTGTGTGTGTGTGTGGCTGTGTGATTCGAAAGATTCTTCCCCAGTTTTTCTTCCCTGCTAAGATCAACAAGGCCCTGCCTTACTAGGTTATCTGATGGCTTTTGACCAGACAAAGTAAGTAAATGTGTTACTTGTACTCTGTCATCACCTGATAATTTGCTGAAAGCCCCCCCCACAGCATTTCCAAGCTCGACAATCAATGATTCGCTTCTACAACCTGTTTGCTGCAGACAATGTATTAATGCAACTTACCAATATTTAATATGAAGTGATATCACCTTGGCTGGTGGCTCTTGTTTCATGATCAATCACTGTCTATGGACAAGAAGCTTTAAGCCATCTAGTACAATGGCATAGTTTTTTTAAAGGTCAAAGGTGACCAGGGGTTAACCAGCATGTTGTTTTTCTTTGTTAAAACTATAATTTGAGTTTCAGATGATGAGGTTACTGTATTTTTAGCCTCTTTTAACTGTAAGTAAACATACATGTAATCCTGGTTAATGATCTTTTTGCTTTTTACTTCCAACTGCTGGGAAGTTAGTACTCCATTACTTTCTGTTTGTGTGCACTTTAGAGTTGATCACCTGATAAAGGCAATGACATGGAAATGAACCACTGAATAGAAACAATAAACACTTTGTACACTGTGTTGTGTTTGGTGGCATTAATTGCTAAAACCATCAGTTAAAAATGGCTTTTTGGATTCTTTCAACAGAGAGAAACAACAATGTTACTGAACAATTGAAAAATCAAAGGTCAAAGGAGGTTTGCAGGAAATATAGTCAGCTCCTGAGCAGAGGTTCCTGTTTCATCATTTAATGATTAACTAGACAAAATGTTTTTTTAGTTAATAAGTGAAATGACAAAGAAGGTGTTAGATGACATAAATCACTTTAATGTGTATTTCAAATGGTGTTACAGTTGGCTATGTGCAAAATGACAAGAAGCATCACAAATATTAGATTTCTTAGAGCATTGGGGAATATTTATGTTTTTTATGTTTCCCCCAGTCACTGATTTTCAAAGTATTTTTTTAAAGGTATGAAAGTACATAATTCCATTTGCCATAGCCCACATTAACCACATATCAATTACATAAATTATTAGATTAATAGTATCTATCATTTACTATTACTAGTTTATCAATATTATTATTAGATGCTGTTATCACTATCATTGTGTTTTTATGTGGTCATTGTCCAAATAAATTCTCTGAAACATGTATTTTGATTTTAATAGTGTTCCTTATCTCTTCCACTATTTATCTCCCCTATAATAAATTATTTCTCCATCTGACTCAGTTCATCTTTTGCTCTATCGGCCTGAGTGTCCACCTGTCTATCTGTGTCTAATTGTTTGTCTGTCTCGGTCCGTCCATTTGTCTGTCAGATCAGCATACAGCATCTCTGTATTTGTAAACGTGTATATGTCCCAAATGGTTAAAAGGATGGGAGTGAGAGGCTGGTCAGGGAACAAGGGAGGGAAAGGTAGGACCCACTCTGTCAATAATGTGTTCAAAGAAAAAGGTCCTGCAAGGACTAACTAACATTTAAAAAAATTAAAATTATGACTTTGGTAATTTATCAAATCTTACTGCATTTTACTGTAAAGGCAGTATGTCACAAAACCGCTAAGGGAAGATTTTAGTTGTCTTTGACAAGAATGTGACTTTGTCTTTATCTGTACAGACAATTAGACCACAGACACATCTGTGCTGTATTTAGTGGTTTACAGAGGCCACACAGACTCACAGATCAGGCTGCTGAAGTTAAAGGTAGCCAAGTTAGGCTTCCAGCAGCTACCTTAAGTGAACTTATTAAGCTACAGTTTCAGGTTAATACAGTGTTACCAGGACTTGGAACTGGATTCTACTGGATTATCAGGCATCAGAACGATGGTTGGCCCTGTCTTTGGCTCTCTTTCTGGCTCGCTCCAGTTCAGCCATCATGGGTAGAGGACCCTCATACATGTTGGTCTTAATTGCTCTCAGTTTCTCCTGATAGTCCTTTGGCAGGCCGTTCTGCTCTGCTCCCATAACAATCACCTGCAGGGGATGATGAAACAGAACATAGTGACTGGCCTTAACAAACAAATCACAACATTTCTTCCCAGCTCTCTGTGGATGGTTTGGAACAAACACACACACTTTCATGGTTGAAGAGTAATTGGTAAAGACTCTGCTGAGGCTCTTAGTGACCTGCTACAAGTAATTCACGTATGGTAATCATCAATCTCCAACAACAGTGGAGAAGATGATGATGATGATGATGATGATGATGATGATGATGATGATGATGATGATGATGATGACAAAGGTGATTTTGGTGTTGTGCTGCACTGTTTATTGTTACATGGACACTGGAAAAATGTTTTTAAGGGTTAGTTGTTAATTCATATGTCCACATCTTTTGCTAAACCTAACCTTCCATCCATCCTATTAAAAGCTGAGCAAAGTATGCTAGATATACCTCTACCCAGCCACAACTTCCAGTTCATACACCAAACCCAGGTCTTGGTTGCCTTGGTAGCCTTCTTACTAGATGCCTGGCCCACATCAGCTGATTCCTTTTGATGCACAGAAGAAGTGGCTCAACTCTGACCTCTTACCATCTCTGAGCTGCTCACCGTATCTCAAGGCAGAGTGCAACCAACCTACAAAGGAAGCTCATTGAATCTCACTCTTTTGGCCAATACCTAAAGCTTATGACATAGATGGGGGTTGGAACATAAATGTACTGGTAAAATGAGATTTCAGCTCCTTCTCCACAAAGACAGTCCAGTACAGTGCCCATGTCATTGTACCAAACCACCTATCCATCTCACACTTCATACCCGTACTGATGAACAAAATCCTGGAGATCTTTGGACTTGAACAACCTCAGACTTGAAGGTGCTGACCTCATCTTAAATGCTTCACAGTTGGCTGCAAACCATCCTGACCTGATGAAGCTCTCAGTTATATAAGGACCGGAAAGCATACTCCTGCAGTTGTCCAGAAGGACTCCCAGAGGGAAACCATCACCTTCCCCAAGTCCACAAATAATATCCAAAGACTCCTCTCAAAGCAATGCAAGAATAAACAAAACAGAACCACTGTTTGACTGCCAAGTGCTCCAAATGTTCCTCCTGAATCCAAGCTTTGATAATCAGTTGTAGCCTCCTTCTAAGCACCATGTAAACTTTCTCCAGAAGGCCAGCTCTGGGTCTGCCAATCCAAGCAGTCTCCCTTACCATCTGTTGATGGCTCTGCCCTGTTTTTAGTGTGTCCAAGACATACAATCACAGATCTGATGATACTTTTTCAAAATCGATCACTGACCTTTGGCCAAGCATACCCTGGTACTAAGTTCATCTATGAACAACTCATGCTCGAACAAGGAATTAGACATGGCTAGTTCAGGACTTGGCTTCAGTGGCAGGCAGTTCCTCCACATCACCCTCCTCCAAGTTTCCCCAATGTCACCCATGTAAGAGTTAAAGTCCCCAAGCAGAACTCCAAAGTCTAAAGTTTTTTATCCCTTTAAGGACACCACCCAGAGAAGAGAAGAAGAGCGGGTACTTCAAAACGCTTTTAGGCACATAGGCATAAACAACAGCCAGAGACCTCCTCTTAGCGACTCACAGGCACACAGTAAGCCCTCCGGTTGCCCTGGGAGAACTTCAACATAGTGGCGCTCATCTGGAGAATGTTGGGTATTCCCACTCCTGCCTGTTGCCTCTCACCCAGAGTGCAAGAGTGCAGCTTCACTCCAGGACAGCCATGTGACTGCAGTGCATTACTGTAAGTAGCAAATTGTAGGGATGGTTCAAAAAGACAACTTGTTCAGCGATAGTACTTTAAACAGTGCTCAGAATGACTGGTTTCTAACTGCTATGGCTGGCTTTTTGATGTGTATACATATTCATAGAGAGGGCTCGGCTGCTTTACTGTGGAGAATCTTGCTACCTAGCTAGCTTAACAGTTACTACTGACAAGTGAAAGGTACATTTGGCCTTTGTTTGTTGTTGTTCTATTGTCTGTAAAAGCCATGCGGCACATTGTATTAGTATCCAAAGACCACATTAAATTTGGGAGCACTTATTAGCCCACACAGAGACGAGGTCCAGCATAACAGAGGGATCAGTATAGTGGACACCATACACACCATAGAAGACAAAGCTGTGACCACAATGCCATGCTGGCCCTCTCTCACTCAGTGCCTTTCTCTCAGGCATGTTTGGAGCTCTAACATGTACGGAAGAACAGTCTGGTACTCTAGCTTCCAAGCTGTCAGTTCTGTGAAATGTAGCATGGCACAGGGGGCGTATCCTGGCTGTTTAGACTTGTTGATCACATAGTCAGGTGATGGAGCAGACTGATCTCTTTTCCAGATGCTTCACAGAAAGCAATGAATTCAAGTGAATAGGGGATGATGGCCCTGACCTGACTCTTGTCTTTCTAGTTCAAAATAACAGTATCATAAAACAATTTTACCTTTAATTACAAACAGTGAGAGCAATGGTAGGGTTAAAAAATGTGTTTCAGGTGTCTATCCTTCCAAGAAGTTGTACCAAAGACCAAAGACTGGCTGAAACTTGATCAGGGATTAGTGTATCAACATAATTCAAATGGTGACCCTCAGGAGGGACCTGACCTCTCGGCAGGGATCCCCTTGGCCTAAAAATCTGACTTTATCTAAGTAGATAAAGTATTTGTGTAAAATGCTGATCTGTGTGAAAAATATATGTGTCAAATATAAAAATATATCTGTCACAGCTCATTTTACTGCAGAACCACTTCTGCAGTAAAATGAGTCTTTGCAATCGTATCTTTCCAAATGTACTTTTATAAAGTAGTATCACAATAGCAAGACTTGTTCTTGTATTTTGTTACTTTTATTATTTTATATACTTTATACTTTATATTTTTATAGTATTTTTATTTGGTATTTGTCAGGCATAGAGCAGGAACCAATAAGCTTTGGGCTGAGTGCCCCTGACAGGGCAGGGCATTCAGGAAGAATTTGTGGCAAAACCGACATGTGACATGAGATGGACCAACACAGCTTTTCTGAGAGTTGTTGACTATAAAATATATTGATATATCTATGGTTGAAGAATTAGCTGCCTTGCAAGTAGCCAAGTAGTCTAAGCCCAGAATCATCAATGAGCCTTACCTGTAGGTACTGAGGCGATGGCGGGGCGTACACGCAGCTGTTCATTATGTAGGTGCGACAGTTGAGCTCCTGGCCTTTTGTCTTCACTGATAGCTCCACCGGACTGTACGCACCTAACGTCACATTCTCCTGACTGACACACACACAGTTGATGTCAGTTTCATTTAAAAAAAAATGAGGCTAGATGATTATAGAAAATTATGAATGAAAACTTAACCTGTCTAGAGACTCCAGATCAGACATATTCATTCTCCACACCACACCCCACACCTCGTCCCCTGGACTGTGCTCTATGGTGGCCACACCTCCATGCCACCGGTCACTGGCAAGTCCTTTGTGGTTCCCAAACACCAATTTATAGTCCTGAAAAGAGAAAAAGTTGTAAGTGTGTAGCACTCATGATGGGAGGCACTGATGGTCTTGATACCCGCTGTACCTTGAGCCTGGCCACACAGTGTACTGTTGCAGACGGATTCTTGAGCTGGAGCCGCTCCTTCAACAAATTGCTGCCGTAAGCAAAGTACAGGAAAGTGTGGTTATTCTCCATGTTGTCACCAGCTTCTGCCAGGGGGAAGGTGAGAACCAGGAGGGCTGAGGTGAGGAATATGATGGGGGTCAGACGAAGGCAACGGTGACCGAGCTGAGCCACAGCTGAGTGTTTGGAGAGTGTGAAGTACTGACCTTCCAGCACTCACACACCATTCTCATGCTAATCCCCTGCACTGCCAATGAGCCCTATTCACCCTCACAATACAGAGTTTACCCCGTGTTGAGCCAAAACTCACACAAACATACACACACACAAACTCTCTCACACACAAACACACGCACAGATACGCACTGACAGGTGGCGCACATCTCGGGAAAGGTTGCACTGATTGGGTGTCACTCTCCCATACTTTTTCAATCAGGGCCAAAATAAAACAGCCAGAGCACAGTACCAACAACAAGTTTTGGTGCTGAATCATTCTCATTACAGAAGCAGTAACTTAGTCAATATCTAAACTATAACAATATAAATATCTTTGCTTAATTTGGGTCTATTTTTTATTTTTGAAGCTATTTTTAAGCATATTTTTATGCTATTAGCAGGATACAGCATGAGAGCAATAGGAAAATGTTGGTCATAAAATCTCATCATTAGCTTGATAACAACAGGAAACATCAAAACGTCAGGATAATGGCCTTGATCTATTACCGTGATATTTAGAGGATACAGGTGGTTGAAAGAGAATTGTGAATGTTTTACACACAAGTACTGCATGATTCGTGATCTATCTATCTATCTATCTATCTATCTATCTAGATAGATAGATAGATAGATAGATAGATATATTATAGCATATATATATATGCTATAATTGTTATTGGTTATGAAATCTAACTGGAAACTATATACAGAAAAAAATTACAGACATAAGTGTTGTGTGACCCATGAATCATTTACGAGGCTGTGCTTTGTCAAATTTCTTCAACTAGTAACAGGATCAACAAGTGTGTAGTCCAAAGATGTTACATAAAGGCGTTTTATAGGCAACAGGACATTTCTCGGTTGACAGTTTCAAGTGATGGCATATACTATGTCTCACAGTTTGTTTGTTTTTTTTTTACACCTTTAGGCAGCTTTTGGGAATATGTCACTGATTTTTGCCAAAATATCAAATATAGGACAGATTTCATCACATTGTCCAGCAGATGAGCAAATTTCAACCCTAGTAGCGTGACTACTTCCTGTGTGCACGGTTTAGCTACAGGTGAAAACAGGTCAGTGACAGGTGTAACGTCTATACATGACCCTGTCAGCGTGTGTCGTACTTTACACTGTATCACCTCATGCATAAAACCAAATGTGCTCTGTGTAAAACCAGAACCCCCTGGAAGCCGAGCTTATCAGGAGCTTTATCTCTTCTCTCTGTGTGTCAGTGAGCAGAAGGCTTTAATTGCTTACAGACTAAAAATGTTTTATTATTTGTTTCTGCACTTGTTGTTTCTGTGACTTAAGACTTATAGTATCAGTTGAATTTCCTGTGGCTTTTGATAAAAGAAGTAATCTCAAATCACTTCATAACAAAGATAATATAAAACTGCTCATTGTCATCTTATCTAATGTATTGATTAATGAAAAGTCTGTTGATGTTTGATTGTGATATCTGCTGTCTTGCTGTCTTCTTGTCTGGTGACAAAGTCTGCTCATATAAAAGATTAATAATAAACTGTCCATACTGTTCATAGTTGTAACATCACTGAGCCGTGAAGAGACTTTAAAGTAAAAAGGGAAGACAGCTCATTCAGACACATCATAATTAAATCTCTCACTTACAAATTCAATTTATTACACATTAATAACACAAACCTATCCTCCAACACAGTTCCAGTTACAGTAGGGGCAGTTTTTCTCAATGACTACACCTGAGAGTTGAGACATATATTAACAAATCTCAAAATGCATATCTCCTGCCTGTTGTGTCATCTCTAAGCCAGTTCTGAATGACACATTTTCTTCATTTCACTGCCACAGCAAAATTCCTTGGCCTTGCTGAAAAGAACAACGCATCATAGTTTTCAGTACAGTTGTCACAGGTTATTGACACATTTTCTTAACTCTCTTACCACATGCCAAAATGCTGACACAGTGTCTGTTCTTTACACAGAAAAAAGTAAGTGTGGCACTGTGGCCCCACACCTCCGAGCATCCTGAATGGTGGTATCTTGAATGTAATCGTGTTTTGTGGAATGTAGTTTCTTTCTGTTTATTTACTGAAATGTTTGGAGGGGACACTGTGAGGAACACCTCTCCTCTTGTGTAAGAAAGTAAGTTCTGTACAATTACATTACCAATGTGAAGTGTGTCTTTATTCTTGAACTACTTTTATCAGAGTCAGTGGTTTATAAATGAACTAATGAATCATTTATTATTCATGCATTGTTCCCTTACATAGTTTTGATTTGCTGAATGAAAAAATCATGTTTGTTTGAGAAAGCAATACCTGTCTTTTAACGCTTTCGGTATTTAAGTGATATTGTTGTAAACCTTGTTGAGTGTTCTGACGATGTCTCATTGTGGTGAGGTTTTGGTGCTGTTTCATTTTGCTCACCAGATGGCAGCACACACATACGAATTCAGTGCAAAAGCAAATCTGTGTTTGACGTCACCGTTCACAGGGACATTGTGCAGTTTTGAGGCGTTCAGCTGTAAAGCAACACATCATCTATTATATACTGTACTGCCATCTTGTTTTGTTTTTTTAACAAGCTATGTTAAGTGATAGAAGGTAAGTGAATACATTCAGTCAGTACTATATTTTCTTTACAAACCAGAGGTACTCTGCTGTATTCCTCAACTACCTTTATATAATAGCACTAGGAATTACCTACTTTTGACTTCCAAAGATGAGAGACAAAACACACAATCATTTTCAAAATATATTAGATTTAGAATCACCTTTATTAGCCAAGTATCTGCTCACCTACAAGGAATCTAGCTCTCAGATAACTTGTAATAAGCATGTCGGCTAAATGCAATACCAACAAATGCCAACAAATAAAGATAAGAACAGACAGAATGATTACTGAAAAAAGTGTCTATACAGTTGTGCTCATAAGTTTACATCCCCTAGCAGAATCTATGATTATCTGACCATTTTTCAGAGAATATGAATGATAACACAAAAACCTTTTTGCCACTCATGCTCAGTGGTTAAAAGGCCAATAAATGGCTTCATCCAACAACTGACCATGAGTGAGAAAAAAGTTATTGTGTTATCATTCATATTCTCTGAAAAAAGGCCAAGAAAACAAAAATTCTGCCGGGATATGTAAACATTTGAGCACAACTGTAAATATTGTAGACATCATTTAGAAAAAAAACACCAACAGCTGTACAAAAAGGTCAAATAAATAAATAAATAAATAAATAAATAAATACTACATTGATTTACAGTATATGCATAGTGTGTGACATAATATGA
>JAOWBC010001592.1:346280-360732 GCA_028566105.1 Hypoplectrus providencianus
TGAGCATAGTTTTAAACACCTCAACCTAGCTGAGTGTTGCTGACCATGCCCATACCTTTATGACCACAGTGTATCATCTCCTGATGGACATTTCCAGCAGGAAAACAAGCCACATCAAAAAACCCAAATCATGTGAAACTGCTTTCTCAGACATGGCAACGGGTCCACTGTATTCTAATGGCCTCCATTATCACCAGATCTCAATCCAATAGAGCACCTTAGGGATATGATGGAGAGGAAAATTTTCTTCATGGATATGCTGCAGTCATATCTGCAGAAACTATGTGATACTATCACATCAATATGCACCAAGATAACTGAGGCATGGTTCCTACGCCTTTTTGAATTAATGTCTCTGTAAAGTAAGGCAGTTATTTTAATAGTTTTAGTGGTAGTTATATTTTAATAATGACAGACATAATATTAAAATAAATGTCAAGAAAAGCACTTGATTGAAAAGTTATACATCGCTTTATTTTACCTGTGTAAAAGAGGCCTGTCTGCAAAATTAATCAATCAGGTTCCCCCCTCCCAACCATGTGAAAGACCAAAGAGCTGACTCAGGGACAAGATTGTCACCCTGCACAAGGCTGGAATGGGCTACAAGACCATCAGCATGCAGCTTGGTGAGAAGCGGTACACACTGATTGGGTGTGATACAACTCACCCTCTCCAGAAGGCTCATTTCCTGAAACTCAGGGCTGGTGTTGGCTAGGCGCTGCAGAGTGTGGGTCAGGTCATAGTCTGTGGCAAAGTAGAAGCCGTCTGTGTGAAGGACATTGTTGATCATGGACAGGAAAGCCTTGTTGTCTTGCATCTGGAACAAGAGATAAATCCAGCAAAACAGGTGGGAGAGAGACAACACTGACAACACGTAAAGAGAGTAACTTCCTGAGGTTCCTCTTATTCTGTCTCACTTCACACCTCCTTGCTACTCGGCCATCATACGGCCAAAATCAATTACCATCATGAGGGATTTCTATGTGAATTGAAATTCTCTGACCACACCCAGCTTGGAACAATAAGCTTTCACACTATTCATTACATCATAATATAGAGGAAGGTCCATTATTAATAAAAGAGTAACTTCACAAAATATGTATTTCTTCCTTTTTTGAAATATTTTTTTGTATATATGCATTAACAACAAAATGAGGTAGCAGAGCAGATATTTGAAGTTCTGGATACAACTGTAGTTGAACAAATGTTGCTCAGGAGCAGAACTGCTGGCTGATGGACAGACCAACATGTCAGCAGGAAGACAACCTGTTTGCTAAGCAGCAAATCACCCAGCTCTCTCTGCCACATGCAGCCATGAGATCCTACCTGGTTGTCTGTCAGGTGTAGTATTGTCTTCTTATAGGAGATGATGTCAAAGTCCAGAGCCTTCCACACAGCATGGCCCAGCAAATCTCCCACCTTTGACTTCTTTGTGATGACAACGAGGTACATGCCTAACACAGGCAGGGGATTTTAAATGAAAATTAACAGGAGGTTCAATATACTACTGGAATCTCCAAGTTGTAATACAGCTTATGGTTGCCATATGTTCTGGTGATGGCAAGAACATAACTGCTTACCTGCCACCAAACGTATAGTCCCCATAATTCCACATATCGGCCTGGTATCTGCAGATGGAGGGATGTCCCTCTTCACTGAACGCAAAAGGGACAGAACAATGGTTAGTGGTGCATAGAAGTGCATTTACACTATCAGCTAGGATTTCAGAGTTCTCATATTTGTAAACACTATGTGTCGGCAAGCATCTCTTAACTCCAAATGTCTGCAATAATATCAACTGGAGCTCAGTAAGAGAGCAAGAGTGTATGTTTGTCACTAGCCTACAGAGCTGAATCATCAGTCAGGTACACAACATAGTTTCTTTAGATGCAGCTGAGCTCCTTATTTCTGACCAGTGTATTCCTGTGAGCTGGGTTCATTCGCATAGCCGGAGCTTACCTGTGAGAATCATCTCAGTTGACACCCTGTCAATAGCCAGCACATCCTCGGATCCATCATCACAAGCTTCAATGTAAAACTTCTCAGGTGTGGTGCGCCTGGTATGACACGCACAAAAGCCTTTTCAAAACCCACAACACTTACATCACATCAGCAGCAAGGCAGTTTCAATAACGTCTCTGCTGCAAACAACCACATACAACTAGAGACAGGTGGCACAGAGAGCTGACAAGAAATTAGCTAATAAAGCTAATAAACACTTTAGCCGACTTTAAGCAGCTGGTTACAGTGTTGCAAACAACAAGAACACGACGCAGTCTCAGACATACATGCCGATTGTTTAGTACAGCAATGTTAATTATTCAAAGTGATCCCTATTGAAGCAAACTTTCTGCGGATCAGGTCTAACGTTAGCATTGGTTGCAGGAACAGTAACACGCTGCCTGCGTTGAAGAGCTAAACTTTCCATATTGAGCTTCTTTAACGTTCGCGAAATCGGTACAAAGCCTTTACAGAGACTCTCATCACTCAGCGTAAACACAAATTTAGCTTAATTGTGTTATGCTATTTATTCACTGCACTTACAAGTTGAAACTCTCATAGGTGCACGCCATCTTTCCTCCAGTTGACCTCAGTGACGTGTCACCAACACACCGGCTACTTCCGTCATCAGACACAGCTGTGAAGAGACGCTGGATGGCGCTGTTGCCATGCAACACTCCCATCCTATGTACATGCACAGTATTTATTTTATAATAATAATAATAATAATAATAATAATAATAATAATAATAATAATAATAATAATAATAATAATAGATAAATGAAATTATTATTATTATTATTATTATTTTATTGTTGTTGTTGTTGTTGTTGTTGTTGTTGTTGTTGTTATTGTTATTATATGAAAATAGAGAAATGCATAAATAAACACATGCAAATAATGCTACATGAAAATTAATTATAAGATAAATAGTTCAGAAAAAAATATTGATTCAACAAAGGTCAATGTTTAGAAACATCAATATTCATCAAAAATTTACCTTTTTTAATGCTTGGCTGGAGAGTAAAATCTGTTGTCAAACAGTGTATATATGTATATCTATCCTTCCCATAACCTTCAGTGTAAACAAATGTCTATTTAAATTGAGTTATTTGTCTGGCTTCTCTTTGAAATGTTTAATATCTCGTCATAAACATAAAGGTAGGGCAATGATTTCAAAGTATTTTTCTTATTACACTAACTGTGTGTTGACTCTTTGTGGTAGAATGAGATTTATTTACTAACGGTTCTGGCTCTTTTAAATACTGTATTTAGTAATCGTTATTAACAGTGGAATGGTGGGCCTGAGCACCAACATAAAATATACATAATTAACAAACAATGTAATAAATATCAATCACTGACCTATGGCCTCTCTAAGTTGACGAAAAATAATACAGACTCCACACCAGTAGGGGGCGATCATATCTCCTCTGTGGTCAAACTTGAAGTACCGGTAGAAGAAATAATTTAGCGAGGTCGCTGCACATGTGGTCCGTTCAGTAAAGCCGCCGAGAGAAGAAGCACAAGAGTGTCGTCTGCTGCAGCTGTAGTAAAACTCTTTACACCAGACAACATGAGGCCAGGTAAAGTACAAATGACTTTGACGCTGTTTATGTAACTGTATAGTTAGCCAATATGTCCGTGGTGTGTTAGAAGCAATGTTGTATATGAACGTTGATACTCTGAAGTGAAAGCTGCGTGTGCTCGGCCTACACCGCCATGCTGTTCAGCTGAACTTACATTACACTGTTGTTATTTGAAAGAACAGCCAACAAGTATGCTCATACTTTCCCTTTTATTGAAGATGACACGCAGGAGTGATGTTACAATATAAAGTTATCGTTAGCCAAATGAGTACGGTCAACTACGGCTTCACCAGCAGCACGTGTTGAACCTCCGTTGGTAGCAAAACACTACAGACCAAACCAACATACATTTTTCAAAAGAAGTCTAATATAAAAAGCCAATGCATTGCTTTTTTAACGGGGGAAATTGTAATGGTTGCCGAGACTGTTTTTTGTTTTTGTCTTACTTAGTTGCTTGAATTAAGCTCGAAAGTTAACGATAGCTTCCGCTAACCTTAGCCCTGGTTTGAACCTCGTGTGTTTGTGCAAAGAGTGGGCATGTCTGAGTTTCACACCGTGGCAGACCATACCCGAGCTGTGGAAGAAGCAGATGTTTCAATGAGTTTTGTAATGTATAGAAATACAATAACATAACAGTGCGGGAATATAAAACTTATCAACCAACATTGACCAACACGTGACGACCGCTTTTCTTCTGGGTGGGTTTAAAGGTTCACTGCCGAGGTTCGGGACACTAGTTGCGCTAAACAAATGTTGGTTTGTTTTTCATATCAGGTCCCTTTGATTTGTCTCATTCTGTTGTAAACAATTTGTGGGCATAGTGTGCATGCATATGTATGGGCGGAAGAAAAGGACTGGTTAGTAAATATGTTGTATATAAGCAACCAATACATGTAAAACCTGCCACCTTGTGGTGGGGACTTTACTTTTTCAAGAGTCAATGTATTGGTGATTGGCACTCGAGATCCCGCACAAACAACTACGCGTCCACCAGATAGCTATCAGAATAGGGAGAATGGCTAATTAAATCCTTTCAAACCTGATTTTAAAAAAAGAACACTAAAACACATTATGATTAAAGTAGCCTAAAATGACAAACAATCTTTTGGGAGAATATTTGACACGTGCTTTTAAGTTAATCTCATGTACATTGATGACACACAGCCCAATAAGTACCCACGTGTCAAAATGTTTTGAGGTTCACTCTGGTGTTTGCTACGAATATGCACAGTAGTGTTTCTTCAGCTCTGCTAATAGACTAAACATTGCGGTGACATTATTTAATTTAAACTGACATAATGGAACTTCTTTGCAGTTCATGCTGTTTTTACATAGCTCTCTTTTTTTCTGTTGTGGTTTGTGGGGAAAATGCTTTCTGGGCTGCAAGGGGATCGTTTAGTTGCAATATTGTAAGTTGCCACTGGGTAAAATTGGCTGCAAGGCAGATAGGAGGCACCCCATCCAGATATTCTATACCCCATCCACTAACATGGAAGTGGTGGAGTTTATGACCTATATGGCAACCTGCCATAAGGGGGCGATCCAGATGTTAAGGATTCACTTTTTATAGGGGAGTGATCCTGTACTTAGCTATATAGTCTATCAATAATGTGTCCAGAAGGACCACCCCAGCCCTCCCAATGTTTACATGTGCAATGTTCAACCATGTTCTAATTGGTTTTTATTTCCTGCCTTTGCAACAAATCTGTTTGTTTTTCAGGGTTCAGTCCTCGTGGGGACCGAGGAGGAAGAGGACGAGGTGGATTTGGTGACAGGGGAGGACGAGGTGGATTTGGTGACAGGGGTGGAAGAGGAGGATTCGGGGACAGGGGGGGACGAGGAGGATTCAGAGGAGGCAGAGGTGAGATTATTAAGTGTATGGTTTCTACAGGTGCTGGAAATTTTTAAGCAGTCAATTTTTTATGAAGTGGTTTAAATAGGTTTAGACTTTGAATAAATTGCTTGAAATATAGGTTATACATGACAACTGTATCATTTGGATTTGAACACGCACTGGTACCTGTACAAGACACAACAGATTTCAGGCCAACCATAAATATCAACAAGAGTAGTAGTAAACATAAAGCCTTTTTTTGTATTTATTCATTTGGCTAACGTGTTGTGAAAAGAACTATTATTCTGTTAAGCTGTTGCACTCTCGGGGACAAAATAGCTACTATAGCCCTACATATGATGTCATTTCTATTTAGAAACAGGTCACTTGTTTGAAGACCTTTCCACTATCACTCCCCTGTAGCATTGCCACAAAACAGAATCAAGATTGTTTGTCACAGTTATTCCCAATTACTTGTGATTTAGGAGATACATGATCAGTATCTTGTATGTACATATGTAACTTACTAAAGTTGTAAGGTGCCTGAAAAGTGCTTACAGTTGTGAAGTAGTTGCTCTGTAATGATATAGTGGAGTACTGCTATCACTCCCTATGTGTGTTGTAGTCCAAGGATACCAAATGTCTCGATGTGATGAGTTGGGAATGAGAACAGCAGTCATGTGGAAGAATTCCTTATTGGACACAATATACATGCACTTAATATCATGTACAGTACCTTCGACAGAACTCATAATGTTGCCGTGCATTGGGTAACAGGTTGAAGCCAAATGCCTTCTGAGCTGTGTTTATAGGAATATATATATATATGCATATATGCATGCCTTATTTTAACCTTCAATGAAGGCAGAAATGAGTTTGTGTTACCAGGATGCGCTTATTGTCTCTGGTGTTGTCCTCTAATAAAGTGAGTCTTTTTCAGGTGGAGGTTTCAGGTCCCCAGACGGCGGAGGATTCAGAGGCCGAGGAGGTGGCAGAGGCACCCCGAGAGGGAGAGGAGGCAGAGGGGGCAGAGGAGGCTTTGGAGCAGGGAAGAAGGTCTTGGTTGAGCCACACAGACATGAAGGTGTTTATTCCCACGTTTTATCAGTTATTCAACAGTAGCAGTCAATCACCCGTTTCATTGGCCTTCATTCTCATGTTGTTTCTTCTCACAGACAATTCATATCCTAAATTTAGTGACAGTCAACTAATGCAGATGTAAAGTGGTGCAGTAGTGGGTAACCCAGAGAAAGCCTGCATCCATGTTTTAGATAAACTCATGGATCTGTGTCTGACTAGATTTACCAACTGCGTGTCCTCTGAACATTTACTACTGATACATCTGTGTCCTCTCAGGAGTGTTCATCTGCAGAGGGAAGGAGGATGCCCTGGTGACCAAGAACATGGTTGTGGGAGAGTCAGTTTATGGAGAGAAGAGGATTAGTGTGGAGGTGAGATAGTAGTTTCACATGTGCAAGCAAACCATGTCAAAGAGAAAAACACCTCTGATCCTGTGTTCTTAAGGGATGAGTTGAATTATAATTAGTTTTTTTCTTGTTCTTTGTCTGTTAGGAAGGTGAGATTAAGATTGAATACAGAGCCTGGAACCCATTCCGGTCCAAGCTGGCAGCAGCCATCTTGGGAGGAGTAGACCAGATCCATATCAAACCTGGAGCAAAGGTCATGTACCTGGGAGCTGCCTCGGGTACCACGGTGTCCCACGTTTCAGATATTGTTGGCCCAGTAAGTACTTCCTCTCAGTGAATAACATTGACAACACACCCACAAGCTGTTGCATTTTTTATTAAACCAGATATTCCCCAATAGGAATATAATTATTAATATATATATATATCTCCTCTGACATGCACATAAAATTACTGTGTATGATAATAAATTTAACATGGAAGATGAACTGAGGGACAAAGTTGAACCTTAATGTAACATTACCTACCATCCCATTAATATAACCTCTACTTGGTGTTATTTTCTACAGGATAGGCAAAATATTTTTGTGTGATTCGTTCAAAGAGGCCCTTCGATCTTAAAGATGCATTTCTGCTGTATTACAGGAAGGACTGGTCTACGCTGTGGAGTTTTCCCATCGGTCAGGTCGTGACCTTCTCAATGTGGCAAAGAAACGCACCAACATCATTCCAATCATCGAAGATGCACGCCACCCACACAAATACCGCATGCTTGTTGGTAAGTAGTCCGAGCCACAGCACAGGTTGGCTGACGGCAGTCTGATCTCAACGTACAACTGATCCATCTAGAGATTTATCAACATGCCAATGTAAAGCACACTTCAACTTCTTATGTCTTAATACATCTGATTATTGATGGAAATAGAGGTGAGGGATGCGTTAACTTTAATATAAATTTCAAAAACATGATGGTTTCTCCCTCTCCAGGCATGGTGGATGTGATTTTTGCTGATGTTGCTCAGCCTGACCAGACAAGGATTGTTGCTCTGAACGCTCACAACTTCCTGAAGAATGGAGGACACTTTGTTATCTCCATCAAGGTACACTGATGTCCGCCTCATTAGATAGCAGTAGTCCCCCCTTTGAAATAAAGGCTGCTAACAGTATTATCTAATTTCTCTTTGGATGAAAAAAGACCAGTTAATTTTTAGATGCCGTTTGACAATCTGATTGGACTTGTCTTTAATTGGCGGAAAAAACGGATTTGGGATGTTTTTTACAAGCAGTCCAACATTCATCATGACTTCTGATTGGGTCAACGGGGACAGTTTAGCCCAAACCAAAGAAACGCATTTGATCTAACATGAAGAATTCTTGATCAGTCTATTGCTTTGTTGCAAACTACAGCACTATACAATTTATCCATGAAACAGCAAGCTCTTGAGAAGCCAGGTCTTTCTGCAGGGACATTCTTGTGGTGTTTGTCAAACAGACTATTTGCATTGATCACCGCAACTAAAGTGTCATGTAGTTTTATGATAAAGAGAAGGCAAATATCTATTCCAGCACCTTGAAGTTGCACCATAATAGATGACAGCACAGGGGAATTGTCCCTTTAATATGACTGCCACTGGTTTGGATCAGTTTGCTTTTACTGTAACAGTATGTTGTGTAGACTCTAATGCTGTTCTTTTTTAAACTTTAGGCAAACTGTATAGATTCGACAGCAGCTCCAGAGGCAGTGTTTGCCTCAGAAGTAAAGAAGATGAGTGCTGAGAACATGAAGCCACAGGAACAGCTCACACTTGAGCCCTATGAGAGGGACCACGCCGTGGTAGTGGGCATTTACAGGTATGACAACTTCATGTTCTCTATGTTCAGAAACCATCTAATTTCATGTAAGCCATAAAAGCTTTTAGATTTCTTTACTGAAATGTATACATGTATAGTTTAAGTTGAGCTGCAAAAAATGTGTCAATTTATTATGATGGGGCGAATTATTCTTACAAATAATCTATCGCAACCAAAGAGGATGTGCGAGCTGATCAGTGTGTCACTGTGCTTCACTGCAAATTTTTGGGTCACTCTGCCTCTTGGGGGCGCCAAACCCTGTGCAAGATTGTATTTCAGAATTGACAAAGGTCTCCTCTGCAATGAAATCAACATGTCAATTTTTGTTGGGTAAAGGACTCTGGAGTTAATTATTACAAAGCTAAAGAAAAATTAAAGTTGGTAGGTGAGCCCAGAGTTAAACTTTTTGTAGCACATTTTGTGGGCAACCATTTCCTCTCTGAACCCCATGGTCTGTGATGAAACCAGCCCAAAATTAACTAATGCTTAAATGCACTGAATGCATGGGTTCTTTCTCAAATAACTGAAGTTAACAAAAAAAACTTTTCAAACAAAAGTCTTTCTCGTCTGGCAGCCAACGAGCCATCTACCGTGCTCCTGAGTTTTTATCCCTGCCCATGTGTTACTGTGTTTTACTTCTGATGATAACAAGAGTCACTATGATGAGGCGACGTTTGAGGAACTCTTGAGTTGAATATGGCAGCATGGCCATTGATCTGTTTACCTGCTGTGTTAACTCAGCTCCATCTGGTGGACCCTTTAAAGACATACATTTTCACCAGTGACTTAAAATGAATCCACTAAGTCCCTGTGAAGTGAAAAATACATTTTCCCTGATGCACTTCTGTGTCTGTGATGTTGCTCATTTATAGTTCTTTATATATAACAAAAAGTGAAGAAATCTGTTTTTTTTACTTTATTCCCTTTTACCTTCCTGTAAAACATTCTTAAATGTTTGAATACACATACTGTAATCAAGGGCATTGACAAATTCATTCAAATCAAATCCAACATTGGGCACATAGCCAAAAAAATGTATTATGGTGGTGGAATTAGTTATGTCACTCTTTGGTCTATGGTCTGATGCCCTTTTATGACTTCAGCAAATTCCGACTGACTTGCCTACAAGCAGACTTATTTTCAAAACTTGCTGTGAGCGGAATATCGAAGAAAATTCAGGTTTACGGCACATCTGCAGGAGCTTTACTTTTTAGACCATGAGGTTGACATTTGGCAACTGTCTAGCCACTGCCGTGACAAAATGCCACACTCAACATGTGTGGGTTGTAGTAGCTAATAGAGCTACATGGAAAGTGATAGTGTGTGTGTGTGCATTTGGCCATCAGTGGCCAAAAGCTTTTCATTTAAGACAATGTAACTCGGGTGTAATTTAGGTGTGTGTCCTCTAAGCCCGCCCACGTGCCTCTAGTGGTCGAATCAAATGGTACAGGTTTTATTTTTTTACTTTCATTTCACTTAAACTTTGTTTTTAAAAAAGGCAAAATCACATTAAGAGTTGGCTAAAGATAATTGACTACAAATTAAACCTATAGCAATTCTTGACAAATCTATATTTGAATATGGGCCTACATATATAATGGTTACTAGGTCAGGGTGCAGCTCTGCACCAAGTAAATGAAGTAAAGCTTCATTTTGCTTTACTAGAGTTTTGATGTTTGTTTCATAGATGTGGCCATAATTTCAACAAACAACTGTTCCTTCTCTGTATTTGGATAAAGACTGGAAGTTTTACTTCTGATCTAACAGTGATTTAGGGTGTAATAGATGTTCCTTCAAAGCATTGAGTGCATCAAATAGACATAATATTGGCATTTATTATGACATCACTGCCTCCTCTGCAATAGTTGTGATCATCGAAACCACTTTATGTATTGGTTAACCTGTGAACACTTCCAGTGTTCAGATTTCCTCTCTGTACATTGGGGCAGATGTTTGCATAGGAGAGTTTGTTCCATCATTTTACAAGTGTTACAAAGTTGAAACTGTGCCACTTCCGTTTTTCATATATTGTGCTAACATGTTCTTTTCTTTTTCTCCTCAGACCTCCACCCAAACAAAAGAAATGAGTTGTGGAAGAAGGCTCGGGGAAACTGCTTACCATTTTCAACCACCATCCACTTTTTGTATTTTGAGTGCTGTCTGTTGCTCTCCTCTCCACCTGCCTTTCATGTCATGGCAGCATGACCAGTAATCTGGATCAGATTTGGCTGTTTTTTTGTTTTTTTTTTAAGTTCCCTGACAGTTAAATGACCAAACATCCAACGTCTAGTCTTTGTCTTACTGATTTGGTTTGGGGCACTGGGTTTTGGCCATTTCAGCTACAAATTTTCATCTGAGTTGATAGCCAGATTGGAGCGAGTTTGTAGTTTTTTTTTTTTTGTTTTGTTTTGTTTTTTGTTTTTTTTAAACAAAATATATATAAGATTTACTTGTGGTAGGGCCCTACTTATTGCTCATCTTTTATAGACAAAGGATGCATATATCCAACTAATTATCAGGTATGTTTCTGTGCATGTATGCACCAGAAAGACAATTGAAGACTAAATTACAGTAGTCGGGTGTTAAATATCCAGTCTTGTAAACTTTATCCACAACCATTCAGCTGCCATGGTCTTGTGAACAAGGTTGTATCTGGCCTGAATATTTTTTCAACAAAAAGGAAGAATTGTTTTAACTGGAAAACTTGTGTTAGACTTAAATGCACGCGTGAGTTTGACACCCATGAAACTTCTTGATTGGACTGTACTTTCATTTTTTAAATGCATTTTTTTGCCCCTGTGTTTTATTTTTTGTGTTCTTCTGGTCCCCTGCTCTTGCCTTTACCAGGGTGCTTCTGATTTCAGATGGCATAATCCCATGTCGCAAGGGATATCCCAATGATCTCTGCATCACATCACACTTCAGATAGCAAGTATTTATGATAATTAACATGTGACACATGCACAGTGAAATATACTGTCTACATATGTGCATTTGTCAGTAAGAAACCGTAAGGCTGGTCTGTTCAGTGGTGAGATGGTAAACTTGACCCTCTGTGTACAGAAAAAAATAGATGACTGGTTCACTGACTTGTAATTTGATAGAAGTATAGCTTTTTTGTTGAGAGGAAGAAGCACAATGGTTGTTGTTTTTGCAACAATGTATGCTCGGAACACTTTGTTTTTGTTATAACCTGCAACTTCGTTTTAAATAAAATATGATTGTTTTTGATTTGGTGTTATCTTTGACTTAACTTTTTTGTAGCAACCAAGTAATATGGAAAATTAACATTGTGCTCTACTCCAACTACTGCCATGTTGAACAATAAATGCATCATTGCTTGGTTCTGACAGCACTGAAGCCTGGCTGCAATAGCAGACATGTCGGGCTGGGGAGCATATGGACTGAGTTTAGAGGGCCCACATGTAACAGAATGAATAGCAGCGGATGCTGGGAGGGGCCAATAGAGACTGCTGAGTCCAGAGCTCAGTGATACGCCCCTGACAACAGCGTCTCCAGCTGAGATGATGGGCAAATATCCGACACTGCCATAAGTGAACGTGGACGTATATCTATCACAATTTGGGGAGACGGACTCACGCAGAATTGTGTTGAAAGTTGATGTTATGAATTCTATGTTCAATTAAAATCCAGGTTTCAAGTGAACTCTTGTCAGCTCGTGTCAAACAGACTCTTCGTATGATCAAAGCCTGTATACTTCGATGTGAGTTGCGGTAGGTCTTTTTTGCAAAATTAATAAAAAAATAAGAGCCGGAATGACTCAAAAAGACCAACTTTTGTAAGTTACTTGTGTGACTGTCCGCGGTGGATTTGTTTTGGCAGCCATTTTGTGGGAAATTTCTCTGGAACGCGCTGGGCCGTACTTGCCTGGTGTCGGGAGTGCGCTCTCAATGCAGCCCCTCTCCTTTGACCGATATTAACATCACGGAGGGGCTGGCCAGTATAGAGCTAGCTGTAGCTGTGCCTGCTAAAATATATTTACTTCTTCATAGCGTCTGCCTGTACTGTCCAGCGGACAACCGGCTGGCCGTTGCCTGCCAAGCAGCCTGCAGTGTGCGGACTGTCTTCCTCCAAATTCCAATGGCAGTGTTTTATTAGACAGCTAGCATGCTAGCTATTAGCTAGCTAGCTAATGTTAGCTTCTCGCCTTTAAATTGATTTAAAAAGCTGACGGGCTTGTTCGTCCAACTGGCCCACGCTGAAATTGCAAGGTAGCATCTTGTCTATCTGAGAATGAATCTCGAGCATCACCATTAAGTTTGCTGATCAAGAAGAAGACTGAGTTCGAGGTGTCCGTGGTTGAGGCGGCGGGCTGCCCACCTCCCCTTAGGCACGGCTAGCTGTGCTGCGCCGGCAATCAGTCCCCATCGACAACCCGCTCTGTGAGCTCCGGAGAATAACGCAATTTACTGGAAACTAACCTTATCGGGATTTTATAAGCAAATAATTGGCCAGTACATTACTTGGATTTCTGCTGTGGAAAAGGGACGACTGACCCGGGGGAGGGGGCTCGGTTCGTGTGGACGGAGGGAGATAGGGGTTCCGAACATGGCTGCTACGCGGGACTTGGTTCGACACACCGCCTGAGGTGAGAAACAGCCGCTCGGCGTTTTCCTTTTTATAATCATGTATGAATCAGGTGCTAGTTGGTTCTTGTCTCTAAGATGTGTGTTGTGTGCGTGTGTGTGTGTGTGTGTGTGTATGTGTGTTAGAGGCGTGACAGTCAATCAGTGGTAACAGTGCTTGGTAGCATAATGTTACCCCTTCCTTCTACGTTATTCGCACCTGTCAGCCGGCCTCGTGTCCCCATTCCTGTGCTGGTGAGACGGAGAATGGGGCAAAAGGCATGCATCGATCAAATGTGTGTGTTACCGTTGGTGTTGGACAGTGTATCATGTTGGACAATTATGGGTTGGCTGCCGTAGCTACAGTAGCTGAGCCATGCATTATGATTATGTTCCACATAATGTTACCCCGTTTTGGTAGCATGCAATGTCCTACCGTTATCAACCCACTGCCCTTCTAGTTTACCTTGTGACCGTATCGTTTCTAACAGCTAACCATCTGGCGAGTTCACCAAGTGTTGGGCTGGTCATAAAGAGGCTAACGATTGATGCGATCAGTGTGAGTGTGTATCTAGGCAAGCTTCGGCAGCGGTGGTATCGCGACCTGCCCTGAGTTAATGCACGACACCAGATAGAGATGGAGAGGATGCCGGTGGACTCAGAGAGAGATTGAAATGAATGAATGTGTTCCTACATTATCAAGATTGATCGTTCATATCCTGTTTTATGCAGTAACGTTGGGTGGTCATATCCTTATGTGGCGTGTGGATGGCGATTGTTTTAGGTACCAAAGCAGCCAGGCAGCAACCCCCGACTGTCCTCTGCAGATCTGCAGCAATCATATGCTATAGCAGCTAACGCTAGCCGCTAGCTTAGCTACCGCATCAGCCCCAGCCCCTACCCTGCCCTGGAGTAGAGGGACACAGGCACTCAGTTGCCGGGAGATGGCTGCTCTTAGGAAAGGAGCAGGACTATGATGAGACTAGTGCTGATGCACAGCTGGAAGACATCTTGACATGTCTCTGTCTCTCTATCTATATAGGTCTCCGTGCTCCTCTTTTTTGTCAAAGCTCAACAGAAGATGTTGTGGTCTGAAATCGTTGCTGATTTAAATAAGGAGGTTTGTCACAATTGATGCCCCCCCGCCTCCCCACCCCCACCCT
>JAOWBC010001592.1:360832-389678 GCA_028566105.1 Hypoplectrus providencianus
ACTACAAAAAACATTATCAGATATAAAAATAACTGAGATATATCCTAAGGACTCTGTCCAACTTCCTACTGTTTAATGGTGGTCTTTAAATCAAAACAATAATGAGAGAAGTACTTTCATGACATAAAGTGGCATGGGATAATGTTTAATGTGACAGATTTGATGTAGTTCTAAATATAATCACAATAATAATTACAGGGCCTTTGCACCTTCCAACATCAGGGATCCTGGAGGGATGATGGCTGACACCGCTGTTTTTTCTGTGATCAATGGAGTGACAAGTTACTTCCTGGGAGGAGTCCATGGTGCTGGAAGTGACGTATTGCAAATGTTGATGATCACAGTATTTATTGTATGTCAAGTGTAGACCACAAAACTTAAATCACTTATTAAAAGTGTAAAGCCTACTTGCTGTTATCAGTATGTGGTGTTATGAGTCTATATTGGCATTAAGCTGTCCTCAGGCCTAGACTCTTACCAAGCCTGAAAAATATACGTTTTAACAACTTCTCTTATTCAAGAAAAGTAAAGAAAAATAATTGTTTTTGTTTTTTTTTAATAATGCTTATTCAAAATACAACTTATTAGAGTTACTCAAAAAAGTTTTAAAAGTGTGTTAGTATTATGATCACAATGTTAATACATTTATTTTCTTAATTTCAGTGTTTTATTGCAATATGCAAAGCACTTGTGCCTTTGTGTATGAATCTATACAAATAAACTTTAATGCATTTTAAGTATGCCTCACAGTGTTATGTACTATATCTCTGATTTATAATTACTGATGGATTATCATTAATATGTAAGCAGTAGTTGTGATCTATACATTTATATTTGTGGGCAGTTTAATTTATTTTCTAAAAGTTATATCTGCAACGAGCACGCAGTCCAAGTTTTAGGATTGAACTGCAATATATGAATACATGTAAACAGCTACATTTCACTAATGGGTAGTGGCAACTTGTTAGATAAGCGGTGCATACTAATCCTTACTCATGATGAACAATGTCTGATATGACACTTTCTCCCAGTTTGTCAGTTTCCTGTGCACTGTGCTCCTTGTGGCTGCAAGCCTCCACTGACGTCAGCCACATGTCTGCTTTGATCCATTTAGAGTCACCTGCCACTTATTCTCACTGATCACCGAGGATGTTTAACAGAAGGGTCTACTATGTGTGTAGGCTCATCACACTGAGAGTAACTGGGGAGGAAACACTGTATAGCAAAAACTATACACACACAGTGAGTATAGTGTGATACAGGGATGTCAGTGAGCTGCCACAGTAAAAGAAATGAGACAGGCAGTTCCATTTTGGTATCCCAGCTTTCTCTGAAGACAGGGATTGCTTGCTCCAGAAGAAGTGACATTTCAATCAACAAGAGAACAGGATTTTTAAGGAAAGTTTTTAGAAGTTTAAATATATGCGTTTGTGTCATACAAATTTTTGACTACTATCATTTAAAATGTCATACAGAAAATGTGCCATACTCAAATGAACACGGTTGACTGTTCATTACTGGGTTAATCAGAATTTTAGGATCCTGAAATGAGGTCAGTTAAGGTTGAGAAGTTGTTGGGCAAGAAATATAAAATATATATATATATATATGTAGAGAGAGAGAGAGAGATATGGAAAGGGTACAAGCCTGTGTCATTTTCTTTTTTTCTTATCGGAACAATCACCAGTTAGAAACATTTCATGAGAAGGGATTGAAGTCACTTCTAAAACCTAACAAGAAACAAGGGGCATATGAGCGTAGTGTATCATGATTGTGATGTCTGGCAGGCTGATTGCACAACCTCTACTAGCTGACTGACGCTGCTAACTAACTGTTTCAAGTCACTACACATTATTTGTATTACATTATTTGAACTTTTTTGCTGCATTGTTAAGTATTTATATTAGTAGGTTAACATTATATGACTGTGCTCACTCAGTTAAAGGAAGAAAACTTATTTTTTTAAGTGTTTTAGTCATATCAATAAGCATTATTCGAAGAAGGTTATGACAGCTGGCTGGCTTATTGTATTATATTATTGGCATTCATGTAGAACACTGGCAGCACCATTCCCACGTCTTTAACCCAGTCTTATATTTTATTCCTCTTTGCCTGTGTCATTCCTGCTTCGTTTTGTTTTTGTCTCTCTGGCACCGCCAAGTGAGAAGGGTATCTCCGAGTGTGAAGTGCTCCCTCCTCCTCCTCCACTCCTTGCTGAAAGCACCCTGCAGTAGCAGCATGGTAATTCTGCTCCTCTATCTTTCCTCTGCATCATGTTTACCTAGCAACAAGCATCACCCGCGGCTGGCCATCCCATTGGTCATTTGAAAACGCACCGGGGACCAATGGCAGGGCTGTTGCCATGGTACAGTGTATAGTTGCCGGGTGGAATTTTGCTGCAAGGCACGTGAGTCTTCGAGTCTGCTTGCCTCCTCGCACTGCCGTTGTAATCTCCGCTGTCTGGTCGTTAGTACAGCTGAACGTGATTTGGTGGAAGCTTGTCAGTAATTCTGTGAAGGGAAATAATACTAATCAGTAATACAGGCATAGCGATGCGTTTCACAACTATCAACAGAAAAAGACAACCAGCGAAGCAGTCAACGGGAAACCACTGCCTCTCATTCCACAGCCTGTTTAAGTCTTCTGTTGAGAGCTGCGTTCTTTGCTAATGCAATATGCTGTATCACTACCTTACTACTGAAGCAGGATTTTAATGACGTTTGAAGCTATCACAACGATATGTAGTATAAAAAAAAAAGAAGAAGAAAAAAGCCCCTCCGCCCCCGCCACACATATAGGCTACGATGAGATTTAAAATGATCTCAAAAAAAGATATATACTGATTATATGTGTAGCGAGAAACTGCTTTAGCGTATTCATTATATGCAACAATGCGCATTTATTTATTGTAGCAAGTTGCTATTTTTCTAAATATATATTTTTATTTTATTCCAACATTTTTTAATATGAATTTCAGTCAATTATTTTAAATATTTTCTCTTATGGAAACTGGAAACATTTCTTCAATAAAACAAGATTTCTACACAGGGCACTGACACTTATATTCAATTCAACATTTATATTATCATATATTTGTATTTGACTAAAATCTTAGCTCAGTGGCTTCAACACCAGATATTTATGTTGCTGTATTCTTTTCTCTTTTTTTTTAATATATACATATGACCCACAGAGTAGGTTGTATTTTCAGTCCTACTTTTTGGTCTGTGAAAAAAGTGCATTTTTTATTCATAATTTGCGATGAAGGGCCTTTGGTGGGTCATAGTTCATATAATAATTTAAGTGGATAAACTCCATTATAGTCAACAAATAAACTACAGAACAGATGTGTAGGAAAGCCATTGCATGTGGCTGTACAATATGAATGTCCTGTTATTCCCAACACACACACACACACGCGCATGCATTGTTGTTCACCTGTTGCTCATCTGTCTGTAATTGTGGAGTGAAGATAATTGTGGGGTTTGCATGGTATGATGAGAGTAGAAATGTGGTAAAACCCCACATTTCTCCTCCGTGCAAACGGACATGCACACAGTGAAAGCTGACTGAGAGCAGAGTTGAGCTATGTCTCCCTGTCTTTCTGTATTTCTGTGTACAATCAAAGTATGTGTGTACGCACAGGTCAAATTGCTTGTTCATGGCCTAAATTATGTGTCTGATGTCTTAAGAGTCTTCACAGCTCTAGATCAGCTTTCTGTTTCACCTCAAAATAACCTTTTCCTGTGACTGTTCAGGATTTCTGCTTTATAGGTTTTTATGTGTCCTTTGAACCACACATATCAAGGTTATTTCCTTTGTTTACTTTGTGTTCCCTATGTACACCCCCTGTGCAATATTATGGTTTGCATTGTCTAATATGCACATTTTTGTGATGAAATCAACAGTTTTAACCAACCTTAAATACTCGGGTAAGGCTATATGGCACAATGTAAAAGATGAGTGCTTAGGTTACGGCTAGTTCAAGTCACAGTAAAGAAAGCCAGTGTCCATGGTCCTATAGTTTTCTGTGCACTTTTTTTTAGGACATGAGTCTTTATAATTAGATTGGAAGATGTATAAATAATTACATTTAGCATTTATAGAAATGTAATACTTTCATGTTTTAATTACTCAAAAACGACTATTGTTGAATTAATGTGATAAAACACCTACACAAATTACAGAAAGGACTCAATTGTAACATTTTAAATAATAACATTGTTATGAAATGGGAGATGATTGATTGCTTGTTTTATGAAACAGATTGAAGATTATATTTGTTTAATCAAAGTTACGAGCACATTTTCGTAGTTTGAGACAAACTCCATCCTGTCCACCTGTTTGGTTTATGGTATAAGTACACTTTTTTTGTCATTAAAATGATCAAATTAATTTTTGCTTAACATCTACCTCCTGTTTTAGCTGTTGTTTATTTATAGCATATTACCTTTATAATGGAAATTCCTTCTGAGTAACATTATGATCTCCACTATTTTATCACAGAAGTCCAATTTCCAATGTGGATGGATAGACCTACAGATCCAGTGACTAAACTGGTATTTGCACACAGTGCTATCTTTAAACCTTTCAACACAGGACAAGTTCAACATTGTTTAGATCACCGTGGGGCCTAACGGTAGCAATCACAAAAAAAAGAGTCAGGAAAAACGTAACACCATCTGTAGTCTTCCCATGGCACAAGAGTCTGTGGCATGCTTTACATTATCCTGGCTCCCCCTTAGACCCAGACCCACTCACTCTGAGCTGGGCATTAGGCAGGTTTGAAGCAGACCACCTGTAGTGATGCATCTGCATGTGATTACCATGTTGGCGTACATTGCTGCTATGCTCTATGGCTTCATAATGTTACTTCCTGCTTGTTTATGACTTATCTATTTAATGCAAGCCCTAATTATAGCAAGACCATGCAATCTTATTTTAGCCGAGACTGGTCAGCTGTTTATCAGTGTGTGGGAGTGCAGTGATTTGAACCAAGGGTTGTGGAGTCTAGAGCTTGAGTAGATTACAATGAAAAACTGCAGGAACTATTATGTTAAAAGCCAAAATGCAGTAAATATGCTGTCTGAAATTTGCCATGGAGTTTGACTAAGTTTTGGTAAATTAAAGTGTGAATTAAATTCAAAATAATGAATACAATGTGTTGTTATTTAAGGTTACCATTATATTGTTTTATATATGATAGGTCCAATGAAGTATCATGGCTCATATGCCAGGATTAAAATTGTACTGTTGTTTGAGCCTGGTGTACAAAGGTAAGGTCTCTCCTGATAATCCTGTTGTTATGCACATAAAAAAATACATTACAGTCAGCAAGCTTCAGTGGACTATTAAACATTACCTTTTAAAATGACATATAAATGCCCAATTGATATGCACAGGTTAAAGGAAAAATATGCCATTAAAAGAAAAATAAGTCAAGAGATACACATTTATCAGTATTGTGTGAGCTGTATTTGAGTGTATATTTTCCTTTAAGAGGCAGTCAGCTGGTTTATGACACTGTTTGTGTGCAGAGCTGTTCCCAGGCAGCATTGTGCCTGATTTAGCCGGAATGCTCGGATAGCAACAGTAACAACTTTTAGCTTCGGCTGGTTTGTGAGGAGAAGTCACACATCTCAGCTGTAGAGAGTCACTCAGTGACCCACCATGTGCTTATGGAAGCCTTTTGCCCCGCTCTCTCCCCCGCTCCCCGGCTGGATTGCCACCCCACCCCCTCGGTCTCCCCCTCCCTCTTTCCATTTCTACCTGACATCTTCAAACTATTTCCGCGTCATTCCTGCCTCGCGCCGTTTGAAGAGACACTGGGAAACTAAGCCGACCGCCCCTCCCACAGACCAGTTCGCTACCCAATTACAGCCAAGGATGGGAGTTTATGTAGCCAATTGCATTGCAGCTGCCATCGCGTCGGGTAGCAACAGAGCCCATAGAGGGTGCGTGCTGAGTGAGGGTAGAGGCAGCGTTTACCCGAGTACGGAGAAGTTCAAACATTTTCAAAGACTGAATGAGCAAAATGAGCCTTTGTGTATAACATGGAGGCAACAATAAAAACCTTGTTGTCCAGCCATTGTTTATGCATGTCTATCAGAGAAGATATTATTTAAAAAAGGCATCTTAAACGTTTGTACCCGCTTTCCTGTGGAAACAAGTTAATTCGTAACCAGTAGTAACAATGGTTAAGGCTATATATTAAGACATGAATCTGTTGCTGAAGGGGGCAATGTGCACATTTTAAAAGGGTTCTTCATGGTAGGCCTCTGTCTCTTTTCTCGACCCTTTCTCTTGTCCCCTCCCTCCAGTCCTGTTCTCCATAAACATTGCACAACGCGGTTGGTGTAAGCAAATAGCTATTAGTGATTAAACATTAGATGTATTTTATATGTTAACGGACGTTTTAAGTTCATAAAGGTAATGCATATCATTGTCTTTGCAGGAAATGGGCATTATTAAGTGCTAAGCAACCTGTTTTGTTGTTGTTGTTTCTTTTTTTTAACTTTACCCATAATACTGACTGACGGGTTTAAGTAACTTGTCTATGTATGCGTGAATATAAAGTTCCAGTATATATATCCTTCTGTTACTATAAATGGCCAGGACAGCAGAGGTCTGCTTGGAGCGGTCTACCGTGGTCAGAGGGAAGGTTACTGTCCCAGTAACTCACTGGGGTTGTTGATAAAGTTCCATAAAACCAGTCGTCATCTGAGTGATGATTAATGTGAAATTCCACTGAAATGTCCCTAATGCCTTATTTTCGTCCTGTGCGTGTATCTGTCCGGGTTTTACCAGTACTGTGTGAAGCAGCGCCAGACAGGGGAGCTCAGACCCCCGCCACAGGCACATGGTACAGTCCCTATCGCAGGGTGGGGGAGCTGTGTGGGAGAGGAGCACAGATTCCGTCTAACGGAGAAGCACGGAAAGGGAAACGGGCGAGAAACATGAGTCGAAATCGCCCTTGTGAAGGTTTCCACCTTGAAGGAATAAAAATCTCCCCCAGTTCCGAGAAGGACAAGTAAAGGAGGACGTTAAATGTGAAAAAAGAGAGCGGAAGCAGACGGCAGAAGAGGCGCGTCAAAAAGCGATCAGAGGCGTCTGACAGCAAGCTCAGGAACTTTACCGGATTTGTTTCTTTAGTTTACTTTGAAACGACTCTCAAGTTTTGGTTCGTTGCTGTTCAGACTTACTGATTTTGTTTTAGTGTGATTACCTCAGAGGCTGACTTCTTTCTGGACCGAGTTGTGCTTTGGTAAACAGAAGACTGTCGGAGTTTGGAAGTATAATCATGCAGGCCGTCAGCGGCTTGTTCTGTGTTTTTCTTCTACACGGGGAGACATTTGGCATCTAAACACATATGCTGGATCTTAACTTTGGTGTCTCGATTTTTGTCCCAGCTTTACCCCGAAGGAGAAGAGGTGTATATGTGAGGTGCAGTGTCGCTGCTTGTTATAGCACGTCACTTTGTTCCTGTTGGCCCGTCAGAGTGGATGTCCAGTAAGAGGAACTTTCCCTGGAACTGCAGATCTCTGTGAAATCAACACGTTGCAGTGGACGGCTTTGTTTACATGTGTTTGTGCAACAGCTTGTTGTCACAGAGACATCCTGTACAGTGCATGGGGATTACATTATTTTCTGGCTTTTTAAAAGGGCTCCTTTTCACCCTGGCAGAGGCCAGCCACCTCCTGCTGTAGGCGGGTGAAGGGGAGCTGAGTGACCGCAACGCACACAGGCTTCCTGGAGCTCTGGCTGTTCAGGCTCTGTGACATTGCCAGTGGAGGGCTGTGTGTGTCACTGGATTAATCTGAGTGGTAACATCACTCTACACTGCCCTGCTCTGTCCAGTGAGAGTCCCCCAGAAAGCGCCAGTAATTGGAGCTATTTTTAGAGTAAGGGATGGGGTAAAAGCAGGCAGCTGGAAACCCAACTCCCCTCCACCTCCTTCTCTTCCAGCCCTTCTGTCACACTACCTCGCTCAGCCCACCTGGCAGTATGCTGGGCGAGCCTGGTTAGCACAGACTTGACTTGCAGCTAGTTAAACTGTTCTTCAAGTAGTCTGGAAGAATAATTATCATTGAGTGAACTTTTAACCCTGAGTAATATGAGATCTGTTGGAACCATACTTACCATGGAGTCTGAGTAACCTGGGAGTACTAGCTATACTGCATTCTCCTGGTGAAGGCTACACTGGACACTCGCAACCTGTACTGGATTACTGCTAAGATGTCTGAAGATCTATTAGCTGAGTACTTTTGGTTAAACCTGCCCTGGACTAAGTGAACCTGTCATAAGCAAATAGAGTCTATGCCTTTAGCCCTAGGACTTTTAGTTAAAACTCTTAATTAGAGTAGCCACTTACTGTATAAGAAGAAAGGCCTACTTTTGACTACTTAAAATCTCAGTCACCAGCGATCTGGAGCTGTGCAAAACTCCAGCACACAGAAAGAATGCATGAAACTGCCGAAACCAACGAAACAAAAAGCTAAACTGACTAACCAAATATTCTATTTCCCCCTCACTCCCCATACCCACAAAGAAACAGAATATATATGTAGAACGAGAGATCTATATCTATAGTGTAACTCCACAGAAGACAGAGATTACATCCTTTATATTTTTACTTCAGAGAGACGAGCTGCCTGTACACCAGTTGGTTGCCTTAGAAACCACAGTCACAAAAAAAGAAAAGAAACAAGCCAGAGAAGACGGTGCCTTTTGATTGGTTGGTTGGTTTCCCACCATTTCAAGATTCATTGATTTAGTTGGATGTAAACTGTTGAAGTGAACTCTGGGATTGAAAACGTGTCTCATGACAGACTAAACCCCCACAAGCTCCGCCCACCTGTCAAAGCGTTTTGTTGACAGTATTTCCCTGCTGGATTGAACTATTGCCAAGCATTTCCATGGTGATCACGTCATCATCTGTGGAGGACAAGACAGTGCCCTCTTGCAGGATGGTCCAAACAGAACCCTGGATCACCTCTGCCCTGCTGCGCAAGAACAAGAGTCAGTGCACACTCAAACACACACACACACACACACACACACATGCACGCACGCACACACGCACACACGCACACACGCACACACACACACACACACATATATCATCCCAACACTTAAAACCTTTTCTTTCGTCACAACATAGCTACAAGTGTGAATGACATATGAGGCTAAGCTATAAGGAAAGTCCCCGTGTTGATACTGAAGAGTTCTGACACATTTTCCAGTACATGTGTTGTGTGTTCATATATGTCATTGTAATGCAATGATACAGTCTGTGCTAGCATGTGTTACCATTTGGCGGTTGTGTAGAAGTTAGTTATACCACTGATCAGTCAGTCAGGATACCGTGCTGGATTTGATGATTCTGTCGGTGCTGAAAAATCAGTGTTTGACCATGATCGCAAGCACTTTTCTTTTCACATTTTGCAATTCACCTGCTTTTGACAACTGGCGGCTTATAGAAACACACACTTACTCAAACTTGCTTTGTAGTCAGTGAATGTTTTATTAGTGGCACAAAACCATGCAACAAGTTGCTGTCTATGCATGCTCTGTTGGCAAAATTATTATTGCCCGCATGTCCGTTGTCCATTGTACTTCCATATTGTGTTTCACCACTAGAGATGTTGATATCTAACATGTAAATGACCTTCTGCCATCTAATCAAATCAATCAAATCAGAAATATTTTATTAATCCCCTAGGGGAAATTTCAGGAAAGCCTTAACTAGTTGTACAGTGGTGTCAAAGCTTTCAATGCTGTTTTTAAGCCCAATTTGGACTCTCTTGCGTCAGTGCTTCATCTTTCATTCACTTTCCAGCCTTACTTGGGCTTTGATTGTGATTTGATTTTTTATGCCATCAAAATAAGAGACTTTTGTTGTTTTGTTTGACTGAACTTTTATAAAGTACACACATTTTGGTCATCAACCTTTATTGGGTAAAACAGGCAACAGGTCAGTGGGCTTCTTTTGCCGATGGACATTTCCTCCTATCCAGCTGTCTCACACCTTCAATTTTTAATTCAGTGAAATATATTGAAGATGCAGCACAGTCAGCCAGGCTCCTCACAGCAAGCAGGTCCCGGGTTCAAATCCACAGACAGGCAGAATGGATCAATGCAAATTATATGAAATGGGAGAGTTAGCATGCCTGTGTGTGTACTTCACTATGAACTTCGTAATTTGTAAATTTTGTGCGGGATTTGCGGAATTGGTACTATTTCTTGCGTACAGTAATTGAAAGGAAGTGACCTGGTTGTTACAGTTTTCTGTTGAAGCTTCATCTGGGAAAAACAAGACTCCTGTTATGTTATGTTATGTTTTATCTTATTAGACAAACTATACATTGTAATGCGATGACAGATGTCCATGTGACTTTAGTTGTGTGTTTGTTATGGCATAAGGATAAGCCAAACTTCCATATTTCTCTCAACTTGACTGGACTTTTTTTGTGTAGAAACATCTCAGTGTTTATAGTTTATGCCATTTTGTTTTGGGAATGAAGCGACATGCAAAGTAAAATATGGATATGGAAAAATACCACATATATATATATAGATATAGATATAGATATAGATATAGATATATATATATAGGCATATGTGGTGTGATGTCAGTAATTTATGCATAAGTCAGATTCTCTTTCTCGACATGAATTAGTAAAATAATAGTAGGCAGTATTCTGTGCAGCATGACTGTGTATGAGTAGATTTGAGTTTGGCATCTCACATGATCCTAAACTGCAGGCTGTGTGAATATGTATTTCTTATGGCACAGTCTTTGTAAATTTTCAACTCAAAGATTGAAAGTTAAAAAAAAACTTGCTGTGGATGCAGGACTACATGGATATTTACCTGCCTGTTAAACAATGTTATACAATAAACCTTCAAGGACTGTTTTTGTAATGGCATTTTGCTTAATGTTGGTGACCATACAGGCCCACCTGACTCTGTAGATTCCTCCAGTCAATATGAGACCATGTATTTTAACTTCTACCTGGAGGTTAAATGTGAGCCCTGACATTTTGTGGCTAGCATGTTCAGATTTCTCCTTTTGTATCAATTATCAGTTACATAAATGATTGAATTACCTACAGTCACAGTCTAACCTTGGAAAAACTAATTAATATAAAAATGCAAAACAAATTCATAACATGTATATGTTACAAACATTTAAATAACGTCCGTAGTATAATTAAAATAATCAGAAATGTGATTAGAAATGCACCCTAACAGATTTTAATCAGTGTCACCTGTGACATCACCAGATGTATGCAAGGTCTCCAAAGGCTGTGTGATGAATGAGACATCACTTTGTGAAATCACAGTCATCACTGGTAGAAACTCTAAAACTGTGTGTAGTAACATAAAGTGTTAGTTTTCTGATGATATGTTAAACAGTTGTATCAGACGACATCATATTTAAGGTCAAACACTAACATCCATAGCTCAGTTAACAGTGCATGATCATGATTAGAAGGAAATCTTCATCTGGCTGGCATCTTAAATGTTTTGTTTGTTTGTCTTATTTTTGAATAGAAATTAATAATGTTCATAATTCAAATCTAGTTTTGTTTAAGTAGCACAATGCTTTGTATTAAAGATAATAAGAGGTGTGGAAAGTGATCATAAATTGCTAAAAACGTCTTTGACAGAGCCTTGAAGCACAGGCCTGTCCCTAGGATGTCCCAGCAGGACAACTCTGAGCCCTCCCTGACCTTTAAAGGAGAAAGTGCCAAAGTCTGAGAATTCAGAAAATGATTTTGGGTCAAAAACCCTAAATCATTTTGTGTAGTGAACTAACTGCATGCTTAGTTAGTCGTTATCTATTGTTGAAGTTAGTTTTAAAAAAGTCTCAAGTCTTTCATCAGTTTGAAATAATGAAACTATTAAATGTGAATTTCACAGCAGCTAAATAATAATAAAGCTATGTAATAATAAGCTTTGTTCATATGGAAATTAGATCTGGCTTCTGTTGGTGGTGATCAGTGATTCAAACCTTTCTCAGAAAGCTCCTGTAATGATAATGATGCTCTCCATGCTTTTCAGAGCAGATCTAAACACGAGAAAGCAGGTCAGTTTGTGTTGTGCCAAAGCGATACCTATATTTTTAAAATTAATATAACTATTTAGTTGCTGTTCTAAAGTCAAATGACAGCATATTATTACTTTTAATGGAGATGTACATTTTCTGAACTTTTGATTGATGATGGTTGTCATGATGACATCATAATCAATATTGTAGCCAAAAAAAAAATGAATAACATAATTTCTGTTTTCACACGTTTGTGTAACTAGCCTGTCATACCAGTGACGGTAATTTCGGATTTAAATTGTTCTAGCATGAGATAGTATGTGGATCAGTCAGTTCAATGTTCTGATTGCAGATTCAAAAACAGCATTCTGGGGTTGGTATTTTAACTCCAAAAAAAATTCAGTGTAATTCATAGTGATCATTCTGAAAAAAACATATTAAATACAGGCTCCAATAGCTTTATGTCTTGTTTTTCTTTCTATCAAGCTGGCAATATACCTCACTGAATGTTTGTACTTGTAAGTGGAAAGTAATTTCTTACTTTCTATATATCTATGTAACCTCCATATCCGGGTTAGGCAATATTAACCAAATGGTTTATGAAAGAGACCACAGACAATGATAAAGTCAGTGCACCTCTAAATAAACTGTTAGTATGAACTGTTATTTGTAAGTGCTTGATTAATGCCAACACAGACCTGTGTCTAGTTGTAGGTGTTGATGGGGGATGGGCTTCTAAAGCTTAATGGTGGGCTCAGTGGTAGATGCTTGTCAGCTATCGGGATGGACAACAGCTGTTATATGTTGCTTAGTCAGTGAGGGTCTATATTGTGTCCAGCATGCCACCTACTGAGTCAAATTCTAACTAGCATTTTTTAAACCAGCAGCACAGCTTGAAATGAACACATAACCTTTGAATGCCGTTGCAGCAGGTGCTATGTGACTTGACACATCTGATACCAGCATTCTGTCTGACATGTTGGATACAGCATGAATTACTTGTATAATGAAAAGTTTTTATTTCTCTTCGTTTTTTCTGCTGACTTAAAAGGATCAGTTGTATTTCTTTCAAGTGCTTTCTCTGGGTCACATCATTCATAAAGATCTCTATTCAGTGTTATGTCAGTGATGCTCACTGTGTCCTCCAGATGCTGACTTCTTTATGTCATTGCACAGTGGATGCGAAACAGTGGATGTCACTAATTTGGGTTCTGAATGTTATACCATGGAACGTATGTCTTATGTCACAGTCACAGTTTGATGCCTTTTATCATTCTATTTGTGTGTACAAGATAAAGAGATAAGAGCAAGGCTAGTTAGAGCTGCTGTTAAAGTACCTGTGAGATTGTCCCAATCTTTTCTGGGGCTGTTACTGAAGTTCTATGGTCTTTTTTGATAGACCCTATTCATGCAGGTGAAGTTAAGTCTTTAAAAATACTTTATTTACAAATTCTGGACAAATTGCCATGAAGGGAATGGTTGATGGACGTGGGATCACTGCTCTTTCACGACTGCTTGATTCATTTCTCTGCTGTTCTACCTGGCTCCTGAGTCCTTTGGAGCAGAAGCCACCGGAGGCTGCATTACATGGTTTACAGCCAGACGTTGCCGGAAACACTTAGAGACATCAGCCTCAAATCACATTTGCGAAGGGTTTGAAGGCTGACAAACGTTGCATCGAGATGCACTTCACACATTTGTTTCGTAGCTTCTAAATGTGAGACAGACAAAAAATATGCCTTTTTACAATGAGGTTAAAGGCTGCCGGCACATTAAGAGCCGCTCACACAGTGCTCCATTCTCCACTTTCAGGAGCAGCTTGAGCCCCATAAGTGTGCAATTTGCTTATAAATGTTAAGAAAAACCTGTTTTCACATTTTAGTTGATTAAGTTCCCCTTCAGTGTATAAACATGTTTGACACACTGACTAGTGATTGGCTGTAGGACATCGAATACCCATTAAACTTAGGAATCAGTTCGAATGGGGGCACTGTCATACTGAGGATGTAAACTAAGTGTTAAAAGTTCACAATTCTCTCCGATATCAGGTAAGGTCAGTAGGGCTCCAGCAATGATTCCAACATTGATCACACAGTGACAGGCATTGTATAGCCAGATGGCCCCAGCTCTATAAGTAGGGCTGTGTGTCCTACATGAAGGCATGCTCTCTGCAGTGTATTTGACTTGTGTGTGTGCTTGACTAGTAATAGCAGTCTATTAGCAGCTGTACACTGTCTGATTATTCATTTCATCCATGTGCTCTGACTGTGCTGTTAGTTTGATCACTTGTTACCTACTAGTTAACTCTTTGCCGAGCTGGTCCTAGTTGAACATCACTCTTCTTGGTTGTATTGGAGATAGACACGGCTAAAGTCAATTTTCTTATTAAATAGGTCTTGTGACTGGACTCTGTGTTATTCTGGTCAGTAGACATTTGTCCCATCTGCGGCAATGAAGTTTGAGATTTGATTTGATTAGAACCCAGTATCAACCAGTTGCCATGCACATTTGCCATGTGCAGCCAGGTTACGATATGCTGACACAGAAGGTGTTTCAGGGTTTCACTACAGTGTCTCAGAGTGTGTGTTGGACCAATAGTGCTGATATACTTGAAATATACACGCATATGATGATGATATTCTATAATAATATCCAATTCTATGTAAAAAAAAAAACAAAACATGCAAAGCATCCACAACATGATTCTTCACCAAATATGGCTCTAAGCAGCCTATACATAAGACTGATTATAAATAATAGCAAGCAATTCTTGGTGCACCCTAACTAGAAGGAATCAGATTATGGCCAAACTCATGCAATCAAACAAAAATGTCTGACAAATAATAATACTTTTAGACACTTCAGAGCGAGCAGCAAACATTATTAACCCACATAAAATAAATTCCTGCCATTTTACATTACTGAAGCAGCTGACAGACCTGAATAAATGACAAAAATTCCACAATGCACACATTACAGTAAAAGTAGCACATTTTTTGCACATGTAGGGCATACAGAAGCAAACAATACTATGTTGCCTAGCAATGTTGATGTTGACAGAGAGAGTTACAGTCATCGCACTGAGTTCCTCTGAAAAACATTCTGTGAGCCTTGAGCACCATGAAATCCTCCTCTTCTGCTCTACGTTCAACTTTCAACATTCTCAAGCCCTAATACAACCAACCCACTCAGGCTGTCTGTCCCACTATAACCAGCCTACTCTGTGTCTTGTGTCCCACTACAACACATTACACTGTAGTTAAAAGTTCCTCATAGAACACCGTACAGCTGTATGGTTCAGGATGAGCATATTAGCATTTAGTTTGTTAGCCAGACCCAGCATGCACCTGTTGGTGACACAACATCATGGGTGTGTTGGATTTAGGTCAATTTTCCCGCTCCCCTGGTTGTGCATGATGTACTGATTAAGGTAGATGTAACTCTAAGACACATCAGGAGCTTACTCTGCTGCAGATGCTAATGTATCCCCCTTTTCATTGTTCCATTTTCTCTTACTTTGACTTGAACTACTCAGTTAAAATAAAATTACAGACTTGTTAAAATACTCATAAAAATACAAAAAAAAATCCTTTTGTTAGTGTAAAAAGTGTCAATGACATCCATTCCTTCCACCTCTGATCTGAAGCACAGACTTAGTCGAGCCAAACTATCGCAGATTATGTTGCTGCCATCTTGTGTTGGTGACATCATTTGGAGCCAATATTTGCTCAGTAGTGACAAAGATTGGAGCCCTCATGCCCACACACCCGTCCGACCAACTGGGAGTCAATTATAGCTGTCAATCATGATGTTACAACCCCATTTTATAGAATAAAAAACTATTAAAACCTGCCTTATCTGATAAATGAGCACTTGAACAAAGATCAACGCCATGAGAGAAACATCTTTGGTAAAGATAATTTGATCACAACCTTAAGCTTTGAGTTTGGCCTATGTCCTTTCACTAACATGGAGGGCCTCCCAGAGGACAATCCAGATTTTTTGGACTTACTTGTGGGGAGCTGTTACGTCATCTATCTTTATATACAGTCAATGGCCGACACGTAGCCTACGTATTGTAGGATTGTGTTTGTCTGCTTATTTAGTAGTTAGTATTTATTTAGGGTTCTGTAGACTTTCTCAGACTCTGATTTAGAAGCTACCTGAAGATCAAATTCAACCTCAACAATTTGAGGTGTGTGTATGTGTGTCAATTTGAATTTTGATTGTTGTCTTGCTTACCCTCATAAATGGACCAGTAATTCATTGAGTTGTCAAATTTCTTTTGACCTTATCTTATTCTCATCTCTGCTCCTATATTGTCTTGCTTTTTCCTTGTCCAGGATGCATCAGAATGCATCTGCATTTCCACTACAACATATGTGGTGAAATGCAAAACCCACCAAATGGGATCTGATTGACCACTCACACATTTTTAAATCAAGTACATAGGGGTCTAAGAATCATTAGTTTACCAAAAGGTTATTCTGGCTGTAAAGAAATGAGTGAAAGGAAACTTTTTTTTTTTTTTTTTACATCTACACAAATTTGATGCAATTTTTTTGTATGTTTACCATGCGTCCCAATGTTTTTTTGGAGTCTGAGTTGCAATAATCCCTCCAATCCAGACATGTCTTTTACTTTCATAGGATTTTGACTTAAAATAAATTGATATGCAGCTTTTCAACAACTGTGTATGTGTTATGTGAACTGTCATTTGTACACTGTAAACTTTTGAAGACAGTCCTGTCACAATTGTGTGTGCGTATTGATATTCTTGATTACACGGGCATAACCTCGTTGTCCGGCTGGCTTCAGCTAACCCCTTGGTCTGCTCTGGGTGCATGTAAATATTCACTCCACTGGAGCGCTGTTGGAATACACAGCTTTGATATCCAGAACTCCACACTGTAACATTACTGTGGGCCTTCTGTCTGCAGAGCTGGAGCAGCACTGCAGACAGAAGGCAGCTGGCTACTGTTAGCGAGTAGCATACAATAGCAAAAGTCATAGCAGCTAGGGGGTTCGGTTTCTGTTTATTATATTAAGGTAACAGACAAATGAAAACTTGTACAAAATTTTGTTAACACTAGAATCCTGCTTATTTGTGTCCCGGTAGATTCTATCAGTAGCCAGGTTTCTGAACCTTTTTCTACAGTTGTCTTTTGGAGGTAACATATCCATGTTGATGAGACACAGAACCAGGATACTCCAAAAAGATCATAGCCAGGTTGCTGTGTACATGTAAACACACTATCTGGGACAGAAACGACTCTAATATATTTACAAGTTGACAAGCTGATTGTAAAAACCTGATGTCATGCTGAGCATTTACCTGAGACCACAACAGCGAGCAGGAGTCTGTGTCTCCATTCAACACATTGTTCAGGTGGCTTTTGATGTTGTTAGTCTGTGATGTAGGTGAGAACCCGAAGCAGCAGGAACCATTTCTTATATTACTCATTTGATATGTGTTGTGGATTAATTCAACCTCTCTCTCTGTGTGACATGCTGTGTTGTGTTGTGTTGTACTAACACAGTTGTGCTTGTTCGAACATATTTTGTTCAAATCAGATTGGCTGATGTTTTCACTGATAAGTTTCTGTGGAATTAGCAGTTACTGGAACTCACCCCAGTTCTGTGAATCGATGCAGAGCCTCGATGGAGTAAACCAATAGGGAAGCCCATTAGAAGGCATAGCATGCATGAAACAGAAGTTGTGGAGCGAGGTCATTGTCTGTAAAAAAAAAAAAAAAAAAAAAAAAAGAATGATCATAGGGATTATTGCCCCACTTTTCATGAAGTTGTCGTCACGATTTTAGCAAACAATGTATAAATGCTTTAAATCTGTAAGCCCACCTTTATTGGAATCGGTCTTCTCTTGATCATGAAACTACTCAGACTTGGATGTTCAAATAGATTTATGTATACAAACTAAGAGACCCTTCTTTGAACCAGTGCTGCACAACTGTTGGTCTGACGGACTCTGGTAACAAGCACAATGTGATCGGTATTGTTTTTCATCTTGTAGCAACTTGTTGTGAGCGGGAAGTGTTAGTTTGTAGCTGTGCTGTGTGTTGCTGTGCTGCCTGGAGTGACTCCGCACTGTTGCCCTAAATATTGTTACATCATTGTGCATCAACACAGCACTGATGGAGAGATGAAACAGTCTGCAGAAAAAGAGAAATTGTCTCTTACTGAGACATACTGAGCAGTCATCTGATTGAAGTCAGGACGGATGGAAGATGGGAGCGAGGGATGATGGATAGATATACAGAAGAGAGAATCGGATCCAGAGGTAGAGGGGTTTGAGAAAGCAGGAAGGATGATGAAGGAAAGGGGGAGGAGAGAGCGGCTGGTAGGGTGGGTTGGGTTGCTAGGGGAGAGTATGTCAGACTGCTGCTGCTGAGAGCCAGGCCTGCTATTGGAAGCTACTTGCTTAGCAGGAGAGAGGCGGAAGAGGAGAGAGAGAAGTAGCTAATGAGTATTGTAGGCTGGTTGCTGAGACAGCACTGGGTTTATTTATAGAGTGCTGGCCAGCCAGCCCTTAGATACCAACAGCGAATCAGCTGACAGAGAAAGAGGGGGCCCCGACCAATGGCAGTGCAAGAGGGGGGATGCCAGATTGAGGAAGTGCTGTGAGTGCCTCTCAGTCTCTTAAAGAGACGGTGCAGATTTCTCAGTACTAGGCAGATATTCTCTCTCTCCAGCAGTGTCATATCTGTAAGCAGGCCAGGACCCAGAGCACCACAACAGTCCCAGTGACAGTGATTGGATTACTTTCTCCACCTTATCACACAACACAACACACACCAGTTTAACGCTGCTGAGTGTTTTAACTTCAAGAAAAGATCCTCGTTTAGCCACAGAGCTCTATTTAAAATCTCAGGGAGCTGTTTGGAAAGGGATGTTGAGTACTGAATAGGAGAACTGTCTTTACTGTGTATGGCAGATAATAGTGGTGAGGAGCCTATAATTACAAAAGTTATTCTTACGTGTTCACTAAAACTGTCTGC
The DNA here is from genome assembly GCA_028566105.1 of Hypoplectrus providencianus. NCBI lineage: Eukaryota > Metazoa > Chordata > Actinopteri > Perciformes > Serranidae > Hypoplectrus > Hypoplectrus providencianus. The sequence continues at coordinate 379,901 of JAOWBC010001592.1, forward strand.
CCTGAATTATGTTATAGTGATATAAAAATAGTCCTGAAATCTCTTTTACTTTGGCTGGTATAGAGAGCAGTGGTGCTGTGGTGTTTTGAGGGCACAGGAACTCAGCATTAGAAAGTGTTAATGGTTGGCCGTCTAATGACCCAGTACAGCCTGCTTTCTCTGCTCTGACCTGCATGGTAGCTGTCCTGTTCCATCCACCAAGCCATGCTTTGCTCCAAACTGATTGGTTAACATCACCGTGGTTTTTGCTAGGGCAAAGATTGAAACCAGCATTTCTAAACATCTGGCTGGTTCAGCACCCACTTTCATCAAATTGAATTGAATAACTGCTGTTTTCTGATGTGCTTCTCTTCCTGTTCCCAATGCTGTGTTCCCTGCTGCTTCACAATAAAAGCTGTAACCATAGAGAAATATATTTTATAACACAATATAATGCCATTTCTGCTTTTAGCTGGTTGGTGACATGAATTCCTCAAAAGTAGGACTAACTACTTACAACAACTTACACTTACAACATGGTTGATGATCTGTTGCATTAACACAAACATCATTCATTCTTGGTGGTAATATAAAGGTCATATGTGTTGCTTTAAAACAACCTAAGAGTGTTTCTCATTTCCACTTTGTGACTGAACTTCTACCACTTCTTAAATGAAAGGCTCATCCTTGACTAAAACCAGAACATTGTATGACTTTAAGCAAGTGCTATATAAAAGGTATTCCTCACCTTCTATAGAACTTTCTGTGTAGAGGCAATCAGTGGGTCCACAGATGAAGACAGGTTCTGATCCACAAGGTAGAACATGTTCCAGAAACAGTTTGCTGTGTGTCAGTACCTAAAACACAACACCAGCACATGGTTAGTAATGTGTCTGAACTGAGTTAAAGGTCATCTACATTCAAGACAATTGTGAAGATCAGATCTATACAATGAGCATAGTTTTATGATACTGTCATTGTATATGGTAGGCTACAATCTATGTCTAAGCATAACTCTGCCATTCATAGAATATGTGACAGTGAGTTGGTTTCCCTGCTAATATGTAAGGTATCGTAGCTGGTACAATTAAAAACAAATATTTTATTTGTTTGTGAAGCACTTAATGCTGGTATTCTGTTTTTGTTGATATTTCCCACCCTGCAGAACAGGGACACCACTTTTACAGTTTCCCACTGGTTGCTTATTCAGACAGAGCTCTTCAAACACTCAGAACAGCGACCTTCATCGTTCCTCTCAGTCCAGTAGCTGAACTGGAGGAGGAGATATGGTCAGCACTGAGCCACTCCCTGTCCGTTGTAAATCAAACCATCATTAATTATGCAGCGAGCCTGGCTGTATTCTAACCCACATGTCCTGTTTTGGTCGATAGCTCACTTGCTGTGTGAGGATACAGTAGGTGCTTAGCTGAGCAAACAAAACTTCAGTTGCAACAGTTGGAAGGTATTTGAAATGAATGATAAAGAGTCAACCCAGCAGTTAGCTTAGCATCTGCTCACTTGCCCTTTAGCCATGATGATCACAAGACCTCCCTGGTGTGTGATTGACATCCATGGTCCCCAGCACTTGTTTACATTGAAAGGTCAAAGAGCAGTTGATACTGCTCACTGATAGGTTATTACAAACTCTCTGTGTGTGTGTGTGTGTGTGTGTGTGTGTGTGTGTGTGTGTGTGTGTGTGTGTGTGTGTTTGTTTTGACAGGATGAGACTGACAGATGTAAAACTCTACAGCCATCATATTGTTGTGCTGTCCACCAGCTAGAGCTGTTGGAGTGTGTCCGGCACCTCGGTCCAGTGTTGGCACATATCTCAGTCAGTTGAGAATGCTGAACTGGCATCAGAAGAAGTTGGGAGAAAGCTCTTTGATTGGCTGCTGCAAATTACCATTTCACCAAGTGAATGCAGGCTTTTAAATCCAACATTTCTTTTTGCTGCACGAGTAAAGCACCATAAGTCAACAAAACTGGCCTGGACACATTTCCCACTTTAGCAGAAGCTGTGTCTCTCTGCACATCTGTCTTGACCAAGCAAACACTACTCAGTGTCTTTCCACATCTGTTGCTCATGTTGTGCTTCATTCTCTAATGTTAATATTACAGTCATACTAAATGTAGAGCAGCATTTGAGGGCAAACTGCAAAAAAATGCTAAATTCTGAGACTGAACTATAATATCATACGCAAGGCTGACATAAGTTATCTAATAGTTTTTACAGGTGTCTTTGTGGGTCAACAGAAATGAAGCAGCCTCTTACTCAGTTTGATTTGCCAACAACATAATCCACTCTGTAAAAGCAATCTCTTCATAACTGAAAAAAATCTTGTGTGTTCTAAGCAGTACACAATAAATGATTAATAAGACTTAAATTTAGTGTCTAGTGCAGTTTGCCCTGTAAAGAACGTTACAATGCAGCATGACATATAAGTCACTTTATTATCTTGGATATATCATTTATTGTATCAGTAGTGTGTATTTTGGCTGATAAGTAACAGGAGCCGTAAGTCCAGAAATGTCAAAGGTGTGATTGAGGTCATTTAGAAACACTGTCCCCATGTTTATTTTTACACTGTAAAACATCCTGCTCAGTACATATCTTACAGATCACCTTTCAGCTCTTTAATAACCAAATTGATGGGATCCTTATCAGACTGTTAATGTTACGTGTTGATATGCTCACAAATGTTGTTGTGCTTGTGCTTCAAATGTGCCTAAAAGACTTCAAAACAGCCAGATTGTTTCTTCAGTTGGAAATATGTAGTAGTTATTAGTGTTTATGGCGACTTGTCTGATGGACGTGTGTTTTTTGGTCAATTGTAGTGCGAGACCAGAAGAGCAATGGCGTTGTACCAACGATGGAGGCAGAGAAACAGATTAGCATGTCGGGGTTTCCCTCTCTAATCATCTCTCTCTCTCTCCTCTCTTCAGGTGTAAGCAGCTCAGGATGTCCGCCCACCTCCTCCTCCTCCTCCTCCTCCTCCTCCTCCTCCTCCACTGCCCAGGGCTTCTCCCTCGCTGAGCCAGCCATGACCAGCCAGCACACACATACACACCCCTCCTTCAGCTCCATCCACTCCATGGCCGAGCAGCAGCAGGTAACACACACACACACACACACACACACACACACACACACACACACACACAATGCTACAGTGCTCCTGCCATACGTGTCTTTGTCACATAACTGATTTATAGTTTAGCTACCTCATCTGTTGATTGTCACTGCCACAATGCAGCACCAGAGGGATGTGTTTATGTTTTTTAATGAACTATTTGACTAAAAGTAAATTAAAAATCATTGTTTGTCTTGTTGAGCCACTGAAAATGAGGCTGTAAAAGAGTACATTCTTTGTTACAAATGTTTGAAGTTTTTATTAACCATCAACAATTTCTGTAAACATTTTCAAAAATATTCAAACACAAGCAACTAAGCAGACCGAGTGAATTCCGAAAGTTTTCTGGATGGCATCACTAAAAAACGATGGGCTAAAACGCTAACGAAATGTCTGTTTCTAGTTAAAACTATTAGATTTAAGAATATTATAATTACTTAAGCACTCTGTGTCTGTGACAGCTATTGCAGCTAATACTGCATGGCTTTCTAAATGATCCACATTCAGCTATCACATCAGTCACATCATGTCAAATGCTTTAGCTTAATGTGCAGATGTGTAGTTAACCTAAAACTGGATATATGACTTAATGTATTGCATATGTAAACAGGACCACTAAAGCCTTTGAGAGAAAATAAGTCAGTAAAAGGTTCCCAGGCCATTAGAATGCTTTGGCATTGCCAGTATTTCCCTCAAATGGTAATCAGAGCAGCAAGAGTTAAAAAAGAAACAAAGTTTTTTGGAGTTGGTCTAATGACTTTAATGTTAATATTTCTGACTGTGTCTGCTATAATTACATTTAGTTTTCAGCATGTAGACGCCACAGAAAATGTCTCCATTATAGCTGATTTAAAGGCTTTGAAGTAAGAAGTCAGATGTTTTGTTGATTGCCATGGTAATCAGTGCCTACATCAGTATGCAGATGCTCCACATTCACCTTGCCCCTGTACATGGGATCACTTCAGGTGCTTCCAGTTGCTGCTGTCAGCATCGCGGTTCTGTATTTTCAATTGTCAACAAGGGGCAGTCATGTGGGCAGCCATGGGCCCCAGCTCCCTCTGATCCTACATGCAAGTACCTCCAATGCTGCTGCTGTCACTGCCCACCAACATCATCCTGCAGCTAAGGAGAGCTGGTTGGAGCTGAACGAAAGACATTTTTTTTTAGCAGTATGACACATGTTATGTATTGTCCCAGACCAGATAGTCAGACTCTGAAGCTGATGTTGCTCTAGCAGCCTTGCTCTTCATTGATCCATCTGCTCTATGCTAGTGAAGAGGTGTAGAAGTCAGGACATAAAGATACCTTAAATTCAGGCACACTGAAAAAGTTTGACCATCATAATCGCTGAATGCAGCTCTCCCTCTCCTTAAAGCCTTTCGGGTTTTTACATTGAGTGGAGCCTTTACATACGCACACACACACACAAATCAAACACAAACAAACACACACACATATTTTGTACACTCTATTGAACTGTTTGACCTCTCAGCACTTAAACATGAAGTGAAATCTAAAGCATTTAACACCAGCCATGTCTAGTTCTGCTAAGCTGTGATTGGCTGAGAGGAGGTTGAGAGGAGGGGGGCAGCCAAACACAACTTGATTAAATTTAGTCTAACCAAAAATCATAGCATCCATCGACATTGACATTGTTAGCAGTGGTCCATCTGTGCAAAATTTCAGGATTGTGGACAGACTTTATTTCTTTAGGCACACTTAAGAATCAGTTCTGTATATCCTTTAGAAAAGCACAATATACCAAATTTCCACCCAACTGGGGATATTGAGGAGAGTTACACAGACCACCTTTTTCACCTTTTTTGAGGAGCACCTGAAGCTGCTAGACAGACGGCACAGCTGGAACAGTAGTTGAAGCTTGTAGTGCAGGAAAGATACCAACTGTGTCACCTCAGATCCAGAAAGATCTAGAGTATCCTTTTAAATGTAACACATCGGTCATGGGAATTTGTGAGTCTTCCTAACATGTTATGTGTGTATCTAGAAAAGCAAGAGAGCTGAGAGAGTCCTGGGAGCAAACTGTGTTGACATGCATTCTGAATATGTGGAGCATGAGCTGCGTTCAACTTATTTGGGTTGATTTAAGAATAGCATCAGACTCCATCAAGGTTGCATCTTGTTACTAAAGAGTTTAACTTAGCTAAACTTGTTTGAGCATGAATATGTTCTCTGTCTCCTCTGAGTGAAATTGGCCACGAGCAGCTGATGGCACAAGTGAGCAGCATCCTCACTGTGGCCCAGGACGGATTGATCATCTCAGCTATTTGCTTTTGCCCCCATTGTTAAAGCAGCTCATAGAGGCCAGGTGGCAGTTTAAAATGAGAGGAGATACTGTCAAAGCTCTTGTTGCTTTAATAAGCCAGCAACATAAAAAAGCACTCTTAGATGTTACCACAATTCTCACTTGTGTATCATTAATGTTACTACTGAGTCAGAATGATCTCCAATTAAAAGAGGAAAACTGAAGCAAAATGCTACCTTAACAAAAAAAGCAACCTAAATAACAATTAAATTGGTGTCATCTTACCATGACTGATTATGAATGTGATAATTAGCCCATGTTATATAGCCAGTATAATATAGTATTTAACTTAAATGTGACAGAGGTATACATTATAAGGATAAGGATAAGTTGTCAAATACTCATATACTCACCGCACATGGTTGTGCAAAGGTAAATGCCATGGTTAACATAGTTTAAAATGCTCAATGTATTTATGGTCCCAGCCCTGTCTGAAAGCTATGAACCTGTATGTCTCCGGCTTGGACATGGGGTTCTAGATTTCATGTGCTAATAAAGTCCTGAGCCATGTGTATAAAATGTTGCTGTTCTGTCTAGGTGCTGTCTGATATGACCATACTCCAGCGGAGGATCCCCCCTAGTTTCAGAGACCCTGCCAGCGCCCCACTGAGGAAACTCTCTGTTGACCTCATCAAAACTTACAAGCACATCAATGAGGTATGGCACATGAGACCAGCTATACCACACACAAACACACAATTGTGAATATGTTTCTGTTTTTACTTCTGTCTGCATATCTGCATGTTCTCTTGACATAAATCAAAAGCCTTGTTAAGAAACTTTGCTGTGGATGGAATAACCATCAATGTTTTGCCATTTTTTTGGTGCAATGGATGTATAGAAGCTATGAATTTGTGTTTCTGAAGGGATCAGGGTTGGCTCAACTGAAGTGAGATATACTTAAAAGCAAGAATATTAAACCGTTAAACAAAAATGTAATCCATCCATCCACAGGTGTACTATACTAAGAAGAAGCGACGGGCCCAGCAGGTCCCTCCTGAGGACAGCAGCACCAAGAAGGAGAGAAAAGTCTACAATGATGGCTATGACGACGACAACTATGACTACATTGTCAAAAATGGAGAAAAGTGGCTGGACCGCTATGAGATAGACTCGCTGATCGGGAAGGGCTCCTTCGGACAGGTGAGGTCGACAAATGTGAACTAAATCCAAATTTTAAAATGAGCAATAGGCAAAACCAATTAATAGACATGAATATACTTGATCATAGTTAGTTAGTTTGTCTGTGACTGGCAGCTATGGTCAGAGACTAACCCTGGACCATCAGGCTCCAAGTCATTCCCTGTCTCATGAAGACAATAAATCAACTCAAACTGTGTCTGTGTTGGGGTATGGGATGTCAAAGTGTATCTTTGTGATTGTCTCTCTAGGTGGTGAAGGCCTACGACCACCATGAGCAGGAATGGGTTGCCATTAAGATCATTAAGAACAAGAAGGCATTTCTAAACCAGGCACAGATTGAACTACGCCTGTTGGAGCTCATGAACAAGCATGACACTGAGATGAAATATTACATAGGTAAGAAGGACAGCACATACAAACACACACACACACACACACACACACGCACACACGCACACATACACACACATTGCAGTGAGGAGCAGATATAGCAGAGTCAGTGAATGAGGGATCCAAAGTGCTCACAGTGCCATATCTCCCAGTGTCTGCAACAAATGCTGCTTGTAAATGTTAACTTCCTGTCACAAATACTCTTATTTCTCTCAATTTAAATGTGTCAATGTGAGTTTAACTGACATCAACATCGTGAGTTATTTTGTTTTTGTTATCTTAACATATCTAAGTTGTTTTTCTACCTAATGTGCACCTACTGAACATTAAACACTACAGACAGACATTAACACTCATATCATACTGTAGATAAGTAAATTTGAAAATGAAAGGTAAATACAAAAGTGAAATCAGACTGTCCTGAAGTACATTAGATTGTCAAATAAAGCTAAAATCATATTTCCGTTGTGTTCCTTGTCAGCAAAAGAAAAGTAAAATATATAGTAAAATATGTTATCATCCACAGATTAACTGTGGACATATAAAGTACGATGGAGCAGATGTTCTGTTGACTTCTGACACTTTTTACTTTGCGGCGCTTTAAGGAAGGAAGTGGCTCATAAAATTTGTACGCAAAAAAATGCTGTCTATAAAGCAACATCAGAGTTCACTTGTTGTGGAGATGGTCTGATATCATAAACATACTTCTGAAGACTGTTAGAAACCTAAAGCTCGAAAACATTTGGAAAGCCACGTCAAGCTTTGCTAAAAACACATACTGTGACAATAATTCATTATGTTATAATGTATTTGATGAATACATTACATTATAATTTTTAAAAGCACTTACATTAGTCTAGAATTATAATTGAAGAGTTGAAAGTGATTTTTAATCACAGTTTTTCCTGATTCTTATTGATTTTAACTCTTAACCTTCTACTTTGTCTCCCTTTTGTCTGTGTGTGTGCGTGTCTTTCTCTCCGTCTGTCTGTCTGTCTGTCTGCAGTCCACCTGAAGCGTCACTTTATGTTTAGGAACCATCTCTGTTTGGTGTTTGAGTTGTTGAGCTACAACCTGTACGATCTGCTGAGGAACACCAACTTCAGAGGAGTCTCCCTCAACCTCACCAGGAAATTTGCACAGCAGCTCTGTACAGGTGGGTGCCGGGAAACACTGATGTGTGTCACACGTTTGTAGCTTGTTGTTGTCTGCCCCCCAGTGGACAGAAAAATACATAGATTGCAGTTGGGGGAAAAAAATCATTTAATTGAGGAGAAAGAATATTGTAGGTCAAATGTCATTTAATAACACAGAGATCGTAGGAATATTACAGTTCCAGTCACAATCATCACCAAATTTAACCAGTGTGGAAGGGACTCCTTAAAGTAAGTCTTTTTTGTCCACAGCGTTATTATTCCTGGCCACTCCAGAGCTGTCAATCATCCACTGCGACCTGAAACCAGAGAACATCCTGCTGTGTAACCCCAAGAGATCTGCCATCAAGATAGTGGACTTTGGATCTTCCTGTCAGCTTGGACAGAGGGTGAGCAGCTTGCATTAAAACACACACACACACACACATACACACCAGTGAGAGAACAGTTATTAGTCTATTTAACATGTTTTTCTTGGTCCCAGTGACCCTCATCATTTGGGTTGTAGAAATCACTAATGAATTGCACACACTGCAACTGCACATTTTATCAGAAGTATGCAATACAATAATGTAACCACGAAAATGTAATATTCTGCATAAGTTAAGTTAGTCATACTTCAGCAGCAGTGTTTTGTGTGTCCGGAAAAAAGTCAATAGAACTCTTTGAGCACAACTTGAATTCAGTGAAGTGCTTTGTTTGAAAGCTTCCTGAATGGCAGCAACAGAATGTGGCTGACTAGCTGTACTGCTGCTGTTTGAGGGGACTGTGGCTCCTCACAGTGGACAGCTGCTGAAACAACAGGCAGTACACTGACACAAGTGTATTTTAACTTTAACCAGCCTGTAAATGAAGTGTGCCTACTGATGCAACAGCTGCTCCACATCACAAAGGGGATATAATGTAATTAAAGTAACTAAATGTCTGTGTACATATTCATGTTGAGTGTCTGAACTCCTTTCCACCTCCTCCAAGATCTATCAGTACATCCAGAGCAGGTTTTACCGCTCTCCGGAGGTTCTGTTGGGAATGCCCTATGACCTGGCCATCGACATGTGGAGTCTGGGTTGCATCCTGGTGGAGATGCACACAGGAGAGCCTCTCTTCAGTGGCTCCAATGAGGTAAAAGCAACACACCATAGTCATATCAGTAGAGTAGGGCTGAGCCATGACTCAACATGTTGTCGGCTGTAGCTTGTGTAGATGTGTATTTGTACAGGTTCTCTAATGAACAGCTCTGACATAAGCTACAGTTTACTCTCACTAAATGGCGAATTCATCAACTTAATTGTGTCAAAACACATTAAAGAAGGCTGTGCAGGATTTTTCTATATTTATATTCAAGGTATAATTATAAAAAAAAACTGGAAGATTAGACATTAATGATAATAAACAGCATATTTCCTCCATATCTTCCCTCTGGCCCTGCTCATATCCCAGAGGAGGCCTGGTTAAATAGGGAGTGGATCACAGCCAGCATCCTGAATAGCATTAACTGTATTTTCCTGTGCCTGCAGCAGTATGTTTGGGGTTTGGGGCGGCCTTAATCCACATGTAAATACACGTCACTAAGGATTTGTATGTGTGTGTGTGTGTGTGTGTGTGTGTGTGTAGGTTGACCAGATGAATAAGATTGTGGAGGTTCTGGGGGTACCGCC
>JAOWBC010001592.1:389778-402482 GCA_028566105.1 Hypoplectrus providencianus
AAGGATGTGACAGAAACATGAAAGGCTGCATCACACTTCCACAATGACTGTCCAGATAAATTCAGCTCTTTTTTTGATTGTAACACTGTGTGTGGCAGCAGGGTGGCAAACATGGTTTATAATGTGTTTATAATGAGTACATTTTGCTCAGATTTAATGTGCAATATAATGTATGGGTGACATAAAACTGGCTGCAAGTTTCCTGTGGTTACTACCAAATATTTACATCATCATGATCACCTCTGTCCTCTTCCAGATCTGATCCTGCGCATGCTGGACTATGACCCTAAAAGCCGCATCACGCCATTCTACGCCCTGCAGCACAATTTCTTCAAGAAGACGACAGATGAAGGAACCAACACCAGTTCATCTACATCCACCTCTCCTGCCATGGACCACTCCCATTCAACCTCCACTACTAGCTCTGTTTCTAGCTCTGGTAAAATACACACTCACCGGCTCTTTCTCTTTTCCTCAGACAGCCTTGTGAGAAGTGTTGTGCTGGATTTTTTATTCTTTGTGTACTCCACTGATGTGCCATAAAATAGGTCAGGCTGATACAGTGTCACAGGTGTCATGGAACAGGGAAGCTAGATGGGAGCATGTCAGTAAAAGCCATGTAGTCCAGTAAAGAGGGGGCTGATGCTTGAACAACCTGCCTGAGACGTCCAGTAGTGGCCTGTTCACCAGCTCTGCAGGGAGCTCATCACTTTAATCTGGATGTGCAGGAAACACAGACATTACTGTATGAGAGAATTCCTTTTTACTGTTCCTGGTGCAGTTTGCTCATGGTGTATTTATGGTGACCAAGACAAATAAAAGCTTAATGTATGAATTCAAAGGCAAAACAACAGACTGAGCCTAAAAGGTCTTGTTTCTGTCCTGACAAGGACAAATAATGCTCATCTTCAACTAGTACTTGTGGCACCAAACATGACAATAAGGAATAAAGGACGCTGCTGTTAACTTAGTAGTTACCAGCACTTACAGTCTGTAAATAGGGAGACATATTTTCTCTTGTGCACCCACATACTGTAACCCTGCAGGAGGGCACATCACCCAGACTGTAGAAGCAATCAGTTACCTTGTCAGTGTGCACTTTATTGTCTGAGGGTAATGTGAGTGTGTTTTGTTCTCAGGTGGCTCCAGTGGTTCTTCCAATGACAACCGCAACTACCGCTACAGTAACCGCTACTACAACTCTGCTGTTACACATTCAGACTATGAGATGACCAGCCCTCAGGTACACACAGCTGCATCACTCACACGCTCCACATGCACACAGCTGTGAGTCACATCCTGACTCTGTCTCAGATATGACAATCACATAGAATAATTCCAACAAAACAGCAATAAGCACTGATCAACAGAGTGAGCAACTGAAACATCACTCTCCTGGCTTGTTTTGAAAATGTGTCATTAACAAGGTGAGAGCTGGATGCCTTCGTCACTTTTATGGTCTGTTTTGGGGGGAAGTGAAGTGAGCGGTTGTAGGACTGACGGCAGTAGAAGAAGTAGGACTGGCATTGAGGCTGAAACAGCATCCAGCTGCTGGAACCACTGCAGAACTGTGTTACTTCACTTCCTTCATCCTTTCTGATCTTCGTATTGTTCCTCTGCAATGCTGTGTTGTTGCATCCGAGGTCCGGACAACTATTTCTTACCCCAACTACTTTAGGTCAATGCCGAACCTCAATTAATCCTGAGAGTTTTGCAGTTGTAGCATTAACATCTAGTTTCATCCTGATTGGTTTATTTGCTTAACATTGATGCATTAAAATGAATGTTTTGCTTTCAGTTGATAAAGATGCCTAAACCAATCAACCACACCGCTGATGACCCCTAAGTATCAGGACTTAGATTGCACATAACTGTCTGAGCAGGGCCCAGACTTAGTTCTAGGGTTTGTCTCCAGAGCAGGTGGAGAACATGGAAAAGTAAACCAGAGTGGACAGATACATGCAGGTTTGGTCGGAGCAGGACAGGTACTGTGAATGTGTCTCACCTCTGTGTCCCCCACTCTCCCCCTCCAGGCTCCCTCCCAGCAGCAGATGAGGATGTGGCCAGGCAGTGATGGTGGAGGTGGGGGTCAGGACCCAGCATACACCCAGTTGCTGCTCCACAAGCCGGCTGCCTCCCAACAACACCAGCGCCACTTCCTGGACCCGCCCCACCACCCACACCCAACTTACTCCCACCACGGGAACGGTGGGCGTGGCCTGCGGCAGGGCGGACAGACGGGCATCGGTGGAGGGGGGGGCCAGCAGGGATCCTCGCCCCAGATGAGTGACAGCATGGATGTGGGCGTGTCCCTAGGGCTGCACCACCTGGGGGCGGTGTCTTCCATGGAGGCCTCTCAGTTTGGCTCTGCCTCCCTGCCCCTCGCTCTGCCAATCGGACTGTCTGCCTTCCGGACTCGGACGGCCCCCACCGCCCCAGGGCCACAAGCCCCGCCCCCTGAGGACTACTACCCTGCCTCCAACAACAATAACCCCGCTGCGGGGGGCAGAGGGAGGCCGGACTCAGACGAGGGGCCAGCCAACTCTTGATAAAACCTGAACCATGCCCTAAAGCCATACAATTTTAACTACAACTACTACAACTACACACATACAGCCAGAGTTCAGAGACAAAGAGGTGAACTTTGTGCTGCAGGAGACAGTTTGTACTGCATGAGAGGAGGAGGAGAAAGGAGGAAGATGCTGGGAAAACTCTCCTTTATCATCCTGTTTTAGTTTGTTGTCTTTTGTTGCGACTGTAATTGGAAAGGAATGATTGTGACAAGTTTGTTTTTATTAATATTATTATTATTGTTGTTTAATATTATTTGATTTTTCTCGGGTTTGAGGAGTTGTGTGTTCTACTTGGTTGTTGTTTAAGCCTGGAGAGGAGGAGGAGGATGAAGAGGAAAGAGAGAGGAGCCATGCTTTTCCATTTTACTGCATAAGTGGAAGATCACATGTTCTCACTGGTTAGTTATGACATAAATATATTCATATTTACAGTCCCTAGAGACGAGCAGTCTTAACACACACACACGCAGACACACACACATATATATATACACTGCTGCATCAAGAAGACAGAAGCTGGTTTCAACATATGTGTGATTCAGGACTCATGGATTCTCTCTCCTGTCTGTGTTAAACTCACTTTTTCTTAGAGTTTGTGTCCTCCCTCTGTTGCTCTCAGCCTGCTCGTGACAGAGTACGGAGAGAGGGAGGGAGGTGGAGGGAGGAGAAGGTGGCAGGACACTGATGCCTTCCTGGCGCTCGTAGGGATCTCCTTCTCCTCCTCATCCTCTCCCTCCCCCTGCGTTCTTCTTCCTCTCCTCCTTCTCCTGTTGTGTTTCTCCTCCAGACAGCTCCTCCTCTCTGTGCTGCTAATCACCATGACAACTGGTCCGGATTGCTGCTAAAGATCCAACACAGATCAATAAAGAAATAAAAAGAAATAGAAACAGAAATAAAAAAAAAAACTTTTTAACCCTTCTGCTTAAGAGAAAAGGATAAAGTAAGAACCACTGCATCTCAATGTATTTATTACTATTTAACAAGAAAAAACAAACTGAAAGTAACCCTTTTTTCTGCTCTTCTTTGTTTGGTTGCCTTCTTTCTGCAGGTGAGCTCTGATTGGCTATTGTAACAGTGACAGTAACTGGTGACATGGGAATGCCACCGGTTGTGGGGGCTGGGTGGAGGGGAGGGGTTTGGGGCAAAATAAAGTTGGATATATAATAAGAATAAAGAGTATACTTTTGCACACCAAAGTCAAACAAACATCAGATCTCCGCTTTTCTTCCTACTAATCTGATCAACCACCTCATGACGTCATGCCTTGTCAGGATGAAGCTCTGCAGGTCACACGGGATGCTCGGCTTCTTCTCAAGGACCCACGCAGAGCTTGGATCATGGAAAACTCAAAAGTTTAATTTTTATTAAATAGATAATCCAAAAATAAAAACAAATACATACAATATATACCATGAACCATGAATGGCTGTTGCCACTTACTGATTAAATCAAGGAACAAAATAAATTTTGAATTAATTACCTATTAATTCACAATTTGTATACTTCAGTAAATGTTAACATTCATATTATGTTTGTGGAAGAACCAAAAGCCCTTAGCATTCAGTGCCTTAAAGATGCAAACGAACAGACAATCTTTTGGTGGATGTGGTAACACCTGTGCTGTTAGACAGTGTTTGACATATACAATCCTCCTCTTGAAACTCGCTGTGGGACACAAACACCATTGAAGTGATGGTTTAGATGACACCAGCAGCATAGTTCATCATACTGGGAGCTCAATGACTGATTTAGGAGATAATCTGCTGATAGGGAAAAAAAGTACCAGTTAACATGTATGGTCTTCTCTCAGAGTGACAGAAGTCTACTCAGCCTCATTATTATTCATGACATAATTGGTTGAGACTCATCATGAATTTCCCAAATACTGTTTCTATAGGTGTCTGCAAAAGCCCCTGACTTAAATATTTGTTTTACATGATGTAAAATGTTTTTCCTTGGTTTCCATGTGTCATACTAAACAACAACAACACCCTGTGGGGCAGATTTTATTCCAGACCAGGGGCCTGCACCAGAAGGAGAGATAAGTGGATTTTTTTAAGCTATCTTCAGATTAAATGCAGGATCACTGGTATCACAAGCTCACTTTATCTGGTGTGAGGTTCAGAGCTGAACCTGTCAACAGTGGACCATCACATCTGATCACTGGGACAGGGACAGGTCCACTCACTTCACAATAAAGTGACCAGTAATAAAGAGCAGCAGATGTTTTATAGGTCAATAAAATCATATAAGAAACAGATTATCACCAGCAGAGGTATAGATAACCAAATTAAATTCTGCACCTGGATGCAAATGATCACCACAGCTGCGTTTTCCCTGTTTTAAGCTTTCCTGACAGTGTTGATGTATTGTGTCCATCACTGCAGTTCAGAACAAGCATCACACTGTACATTACCTACCTTTCTCCTCCTGAGTAAACCTGATGTTACTCTCTGCTTTTTTTTTTTTTTTTTTTTTCAAATCGATCACATACTGATAGTTTTATGTTTATCATGAATCAAGAAGCATAAATACTCACTCTATGCTAATGAAAACGTTGAAAGAGCCAAAGGCATTCAAGCAACATTTTTTTTAGACTGAGCTGTGACTGAGTCATGAGACAATGGACCGCTGGATCACAAATCCACAATGTACAATCACAGGTTGGATGAAACATGAAATGATTAACAGTGACACTGGTTTCAGCATGGAGTCACAATTCAAATCTGTGTGCTTGTGTCCCAGCAATGTAGTGTCTCTAGCACTTTATAACACTTTAGTGTCATTCACAATCATTTCTTGTGATTGACTCACAGGCCCCTGACCCCATAACCTTTGTTTTAGAACCAGTGAACTTCCTTATTCATTTATTCAGGGCTTTTCACTTTTTATATTTGGTATATTTGGTCTCATTTAATATCACATTCTTTACTTACCACAGATATCACTGTTTCATATCATGTCTTATTTATTTGTCACGCTTCATTCATTCTTCAACAAATAGTCCTATTCTTGTTGCCTGTATACAGAAAAGGCAATTGATTAATTTAACTGGATACATCTATTTTTCATGTATTTATTCAAGGCGAGGTCAAACAAAGCCTAAGCACCAGGGTACTGTCGAGAAAAAGATTCAGTGAATGGCCAAACTGACCATAAGCTCTCTTCATGCATTCAGTTCTGTTGCAGTTCAGTGGATCCTCCTCAGGATGTCTCCAGAGCTCCAGCAATGTGGCAGAGCTACCAATTTAATGGTACACTGTGTTTGGAAAGATTAAAAAATAAAAGAGAATAGCTATCAGATATAATTTATTTAAAGAGCAGGTTAATCAAGCACAGGACCGAGTAAAACAACATTAAAAAAATAGCCTAAAGACCATGTGTTGTTTCTCTCCTATATGAGGAGAAAGTCGGGAGATTACTCTACTTTAGTGTTTCAGTATTTTTAAAGATCTAGCAGTTGTCCTAGAGGATGCCATACCTTTCCTTTTTTTAATGTTTGTTTCTGGGTTTCTCATATAGCGATTCGCACTCCAAGCCAGTTGATGGCGATAATGTTCCATTTCTATGCTAAAAAAAAAAAAAAAAAAAAAAAAAACCAAGAGAAGCGGAAATGTGGAGCTAATGCTTTTACTCTGGAGGGGCCAAATCGGAAGCTGGTGTTGCGCTGAACACGGAACCACTCTGCGGTCCTGCGTCAAGAATACAGGTAACCCCGGGTCCCTGCCGTTTACTGTCATCATATAAAGTAAATGCCATGTCACAGACTGACTCGTGTTTAGCTGATATTGATCCATATTAGCCTGTTGTTGTGCTTTTTGTGCTGTCTATTCAGATCCTCCAACTGAGGGATTTTACTTCAGGTCATTCCAGTTTGCATGCTTTATTTGTATTATTTTCATAAGAACCAACATTCACACAGGAGCGCCTGTTAACTGTATCAATGTGTATTAGTAAGATCTGGAGATCTCTGTTTCTCTGGTCGACTGTCTTGAGTGTGTGTGTGAACATTTAGTATTTTACACCTTGGTCTGTCAACTAATGCAGGTGGGATAAAGCGCAATGAAAGTAATCTTTTGTACAGACAGACATATGGGATGGAGACAGAGTTTCAGTATTTCTACAGTTTTAAATGAAAGTTGACTGTTATGTAAAGGGCCAAGGTCTGAAGCGGACGTTGTGTCTTCTATAAGGATGGCCAGTTGGACAGACAGCAGGGTGGCAGAAAGAGGCGTCTGATAAACTGTTTTCATATCATCATCAACAGGCCTCGTTAAGCAGACACACCCTGTCACAGATCAACAGGACGCGCACACACAGACATACAAACACACACACACACACACACACACACACACACACACACACCTCTCTTGGCTGTTACCCTCTCATGATTTTACCTCATCTTTGTTTCAGCTCAGCCAATGAGAACAATCGCAGTCCTTGGAGGGGGGGTCGGGGGTTTGGCTGCATCTTACTACCTTTGCAAGAGCCCCCAGGTTACCAAGGTAACACACACACACACTGTGATAAATGCTGTGCCTTAAAAAAAAAGGCATCTCCATTAGATTAGATAATGAATGCACTTAAAAACGAATCTGCACGCTACTAAATCCAAACATGTTAGCTGATCAGTTCTCTGAGCCTGACTAGCTACAACTTCTGCCACCACCTGACAGGACTGCTATTTCACTTAATTGTCACTTAAATCTCCTTTTCTCTATTCTGATGTTCACTTTTAACTTCAACAGCTCCTCTTCACCATGTCTACGGGCCCAAATGCACAGAGTTACTGCCATGCGATTGGCTGATCAGATATTTTCTTCAAGCTATTCTACAAGCAGCTGAACAGATGTACCCAATGCAGTGGGTGGTGAGTGTATATGATCAAAAATTTGTTCTTTCCTTACAGATCATTGTGTTGGAGTCCAGCAGTCGCTTTGGAGGTTGGCTGCAGTCCACCAGGAGGTCAGACGGGGCGGTGTTTGAACATGGACCCAGAGGGATCCGTCCTGCCGGGGCAGTGGGACGCAACACACTTAATATGGTCTGTTAAAAAGCACTGATGAATCATATTAAGATAAGGAACTTTATTGTGTGTGTTTGTGTGTTTTTGAAGGTGGATGACCTAGGTCTTGGAGGGGAGATCCTGCCAGTCACATACAGCCATGTGGCATCCAAGAACAGATATTTATATGTTAACAAACAGCTGCACAGGATGCCTTCAGGAATAAGGTATGATTCGTTAGGGCTGGCTACAGAATGAAGACACATTCACAAATATATTTATTGGAATTGCTACTCTGAAATGATACTGCCTTTAGTTACTTCAACAGCCTGTTATCTGACTAAGTATTGTTCAAAATAGGAAAAAAAAATCTTAATCTTGTACAGCACATCCGTAAATATCAAGTAGTATTAATGTGATTAATAATTAGCATTTTCCCTTGATGCAACGGGAAACTGGCAGATAAAGCTGATAATGCTGCGCTGCTGTTTGTTCTTCACCACAGCTGGGTGTGTTAGAACAAATTCCAGTGATATCATAAAGGAACAATATTGATATCTCCCTGCTGAGTCACTACGATATAACTTTTGTGTCTTTATGGAATGATACAGTTGTACAAAAGAACTGTTGGTGAAATTAGCATTTGTCCAATCCACACATGAGGATTCTATAGTTTGTAGCTTAACCACGATCTTAACAAAGCACCTTTCTTTCTCTTCCTTCCCATCTCCCCATCTCTCATTCAGTGGACTTTTACGGACTGTACCACCCTTCTCTCGTCCCCTCCTGCTGAGTGTTGCTAGGGAGATGCTAGTGAAGAAAGGAAAGGCAGAGGACGAGTCCATCCATTCGTTTGTCTCTCGGAGGCTGGGCAAGGAGGTGAGGGCTGTGAAAGCAGCGTGCTGTCTGAACATGTATCAAGCATTTCCTTTGGACATCTTAAGATTTTTAAAGTCAACCTGTAAACAGTATGTGATTTGACTATAAGATGAAGTTGATCTTTAGAATCAATGTCTGCACAGAACAGTTATGGATTTGACCTCCATCACTTCCACTGGAGGTGTGTTTGGACATGATCTCTGCTCTGATAAAGCAAAACATCTCGTGTCTAAATGATTATTTAAAAGAGTCTCAGTTAATGACAAGAATTGACTTCATTTCCAGTGTAAAAATGGCATGTGAGAAATGTAGATAGTCTTGATAAAATGTGAAAGTGTCTTTTATCAGCAATTCAATTAGATTCACTTGAATTAATGTCACTGTTCTGATAAGTTTTATACTGCTTGCTATGTTTTACTGCATTTTCTCCCTCTGTGTGTGTCCAGCTGGCAGACATAGCTGTGGACAGTTTGTGTCGTGGTGTGTTTGCGGGGGACTGCAGGAAGTTGAGTGTGCGTTCTTGTTTTCCTGTCTTATACAATGCAGAGCAGCGCAGAGGATCCCTGATACTGGGAATGCTGCTGGGCTCAGGTACTTCAGCTCTGTGCTCAGGGCATATAACAATGAGCAATCAAAAACCGAGAGCAGGTTTTATTAGCATATCTGCCACATGGACTCTGGACTTGTTTATGTGTTTTTGTTTACATAAGGTATCAACAATTTCAGCAGTTGATGTAATGTCAGTCAGCTGTTATCTGTCAGGACAGGAAAGTTGTTTAATTATTATTTATAATATAGAAAAAAATAATATGTAATATTTATCTGAGTGACTTTTTTTGTTTTGAGTCAAAGAGTGTATCTTATTTGTTTTTATATTCACATTTTTTTCATCTAGGATATTTTAATATTCCTTTTCCACATTTTAATTTCAAATAAATCATCCTAAAAACTGTACTCACATCATGACAGGCCTATCCCATCCCAACACTCTATCCAGCAACATTTCCCCACTATTTTTTGAAGGATATTGTTGACTATTTTCCCACTGAAATTATAGTGGCATGAGACTGAGTTGGATGCGAACACTGGCCACCAGCTCATGAGGACCTGGCCTCTGTGGTCTGAACTCTACCAGGTGTGCCTCTGTAGCCATAGAGGGTTCACCATCTGTCCAGCAGACTGAGAGACAACATCAGCACATTAGTCCTGTGTTGAAGCCCTGACCCTTGCTTCCATTTAGGCATACCACAGCTTCTGAAGTGCTGCTGTGAGTTAATAATTCATTTCCAGATGCAGGGCCAAAATGCATTTTGATAGGTTATGCAAAATTCATAAGTCTGGTTCCAGACCTGTGGATCACCACCAGCCTCTTTGATTTGTTCGGTTCAAAAGTTCAGGTGCACATGGATGCACGTGTCCATTGTTGGAGAAACAGTGGACCAATCAGAGCTTCGAGGTGGGATCAGGGATGTGGATGTTACCTTTCCTGGCCAAAGCCCCCAAAAAATGGCCACTAAACAGTACGACAGACAACTTGTAATACCTGGATCCAGAACCTAACAAAGATGGAGTAAACTCTTGCATCTAAAGGGTCAAACTGTCACCAATTTCAAATCAAGGTCTCCATACCTGTTCTTATCAGTGCTTTTCCCTCTTATTTTCCTCATCAAATCTAGGCACATTATTACTATTTTGATTAGTGCAAATAGTAATGGTTCTCAATGTTGTCCATAAACTCTACAGGACTAAAACTATGTGTGAAAACTTGCAGGTCCCAGCCCTGTGGTCCCACCTGGCCCTCTGGCTCAAAGATCTGTTAAAGAGTCATGGGCCCAGTGGTCCCTCAGCCGGGGGGTGGAGTCCCTCCCAGAATCCATCACTGAGTACCTACAGAGAAGCGGGAAAGTGCAGCTTCACAGAGAGGCAGCGGTCACACACATCAGCCCCTCAGCCTCTGGTTGGAAGGTTAGTGAGGAGAATACAGACTGCATTTACCTGCATGTACAACCAGGCTTATAATGGAAAGCCTTCATTTCAGTGAGTCACCTGTAACTCGGAAAGCATGACCCATTTCGAAATCTTGTATTATTTAGCTTCCTGGTTATAACCTCTGTCTGTTTGTTTCTGTGTAGATCCATTTGGAAGATGGAGTCATGTCAGCTGACCACATCATCTCTGCGCTTCCTGCTAAAGGCAAGTGTTGGTGCAGCAGGACCTAAACTTATGTTTACAATCCTTCTGTATGCGCCAGACACATTTTTATAAAAATGTCCCAGTATTATAACACAAATGATAATTGTGTCTTCCTGATAAAATTAAAAGATAATAAAAATGTCATACATCTACTACTAAAAAGTAATACACTTAAATATATAGTGTGAACTGGATTTTGTTTATGAAACATGTTTTTAGAACTTGTCCTCCTAACATAGAATGCAGAGAAAAAAAGAAAAAATATTTTCCTGTCTTTTGTCCCCCATTTAGCCCTCTCCTCAGCCCTGCCCCCCTCCTGTCAGCCTCTCATGCAGTTGCTGCAGGACATCTGCATGGTAACAGTGGCCGTGGTAAATCTGGAGTATGAGGGCAGCATCCTGCCTGTGATGGTGAGAACACAAGCTGTGTCCAAAGTCACTGGTTCAATATATAGTTTACAATATAGTATAATGCACTGGGAAAAGTGAACAACAATATTGACCATCATGCAGTGCGGTTTGAAAGATAGCTGGCAGACAGGCACAAAAAATGCACATCAATCATATTTTAAATTAGACATTTTTTTGTTTGTTTTATTGACATGTCATTTGCGTTAAGCCCTTAATGAAGAAATTTGTTTATTGCAGTTTATCAGCTGGCTTAATGTCCGACGGATGCAATGTCATTTTGTACGACTGGCTCAACAGCAAGTCATGTCTGAAACCATCTGGAGATGGTTCATAGTTCATAGTTCACTATATGCTGCTCATTATATAGTGGGTAGGGAGGAGGGGATAGGAATCAGAATGGGGCTTTGAATTAGAGGATATAGATGATGATAGATTTGAAATATTTATTTAAAATGCATCTAGGGCTCTCAGCAAGTCACAAGCTTTTGTTCTTGTGCTGATGATGTAATTACTTAATTATGCTTATTACACTTCACCTGTCTGAGGTACTTGTGCTGATCAACCTGTGAGGAAGCCCCGAGCATCCTTCTGATGACCCAGTGAGCCCTCAGGTGGTGCATCATGCGTCATTTCTACTTGTGTCTCTTTGTTGACAGGGCTTTGGTCACCTGCTGCCCTCATCAGAGGATCGGGGTTTACTCGGGGTGGTCTATGACTCTGTTCCCTTCCCTCAACACAACAGACCTCATGGGCAGACCACTAGACTGACGGTACACTTTCTCACTCACTCGCTTTCTTACTCATTGATAAAGACTTGAAATGTCTCTCATAAGCTGACCATTCATGAGGAGAACTGAGGTCATCACCATGTCTTGTAGGTGATGATGGGCGGAGCCTGGTTCCAGGAAGTGTTTGGGGCCATAGAAGCTGTAAAAGAGGAGCGTCTCCTAGCACAAGCCACTGAAGCAGTGCAGAGCCACCTGGGAGTCACCGCAGCACCCAGCTGGAGCCAGATCACTCTACAGAGGGTACGGCAGGAAAAATACTTTTTTATTCTGTTATGTTTCTTCAGTATGGTGGAGGTTGTATGTAACTCGATTTGTTGTTTGAAACCAGATGCTATACACCAGGTGTTCTGTCCTAATACTGCAACCTGATGTTTTTGTCTCATCAGGACTGTATACCTCAGTATTATCTGGGACACTTTCAGAGAGTCGGTGAGTATAGACTTCTACATTACCTCTAAAATTAAACATTCATAAAGTGTAGGGAAACATAATTTGAAGGTGAATCTTTCTGCCTTTCCAGAGTCCATGCGTGGCTTCATTAGGGACAACAATCTCTCCCTGTCTCTGGTTGGCTCCTCCTATGATGGTGTGTCAGTCAACGATGTCATCTTTAGTGGACGAACAGCTGCAGAAGAGTTGCTGGGAACTGGAGTTTGATGGAGCTGGAACATAACAGCGCCATCCAGTCGTGTGTGCTGTTAATAAACCATTTTAGTTTTAACCTGTGTTTGCATACAGCAAGCACCAAAGTGAAGGAGAACAGCATATGGACATGAACACAAGCACACACACCCATCATACATATCAACACACACACACACACACACACACACACACACACACACACACACAC
>JAOWBC010001592.1:410007-420157 GCA_028566105.1 Hypoplectrus providencianus
TGAAGGGTCTCCCAGCTGCAGCGCCCACTCTGAACAGCTTTATGGTGCCCTGACATTCCTCAGCTCTTACTCAGGGTTGTTCCTCCCAGACCTGTAAACCCAGTGTAATCATACCAGGCTAAACTGGGAGATTTGCTATGATCTACAGCGATAACTCTTAATCTTATTTGGATTCATGTTGGAGAGGAGAAGGGTTCAGGTTTATTAATATTTAAAGTGTGGGATCTTTTTATTGACATGTTTAAGGAAGAATGTAAAAATATATAAATGATTGATTCTTAATTTGTCTGGTTTTATTTTTTGTTTACACGTGGACACTTTGAATTAGCCATTAGACCCTCAATTACAGATTTTGATGCTGTCCATTGTGTCTGGCAGTGGGCAGCAGAGGCCCGACAGTCCTCTGGTAAAGGACCATCATTAAAATGATCAGACTAATTTGTGTCAGTATGAAGAATGTTTCTTTTAAGGACGTTTATGACTAGACAGTGAAACTGAAAGTGGACAGGAAAGGATTGAGAGTTGGGCCAGATGAAACCCGGGTCACTGTTTAAACACTCAATTTGAGTACATTGTGCATATGTTTTACCAGACAAGCTTCCAGAGTGCCCAGTTTACTGTTTTTTTAAATCAACCCACATTCTAGAGGAAATGGTATGCTGTGAAGACAGTTGATAAAATAATAATAAAAAGGAATGATTTCCAAATACTTTCTCACCTACATTCAACAGATTTTACTTTTACTGGTTTACTTTCTGTTGTTTTGGGGATTTTTGTATTTCTTTCACAGCTGCCCAGTTTCTTTGGAATTGGGGTTGTATATCAGCAAACAAAACATATAAGTGAAGTTGCTATAAGCATGTAAGAAGCAGGGTGATGTGCGAACGTAATGTAAATGTCATTACAGCAAAAGTTGGAAATTTCCCTATTTTATGAAGACATGTATTTTAAACAATCTGACTGTAAATGTTGCGTAGCAGATGTACAAAAATGTGAATACATTTTTTAAAATGTTGCCCATATAATTGCTACTAACTTGATTGAAGAAACAAAATAAAAAATGGCGAGATAAGTTGACCGCGAAAGTTGTTCTTTCTTCTTTTTTTTTCATCCATTAAAAAAATAAATAAAACATACAAAATAACACAAACCTTTGCTGCTGTTTCAGTCATATCTCTGTTTTTTTATATACTTAAATTGTCAACAATTATATATTAATATTGGGGAAAAAGCATCAAGACAAAAACTAAACTGTTGCAGCCCATATAATTAACAAATGGTGTAGTGTCAGCAGGAATATTTTAGCCATTAAAATTCTGCATTTAATAAATACAGATTGAGAGTTAATATTAATTAATGTGAAAAGCAAGACGAAACTGTTAATCATGTATTTTATAACTGTATGTATACAAGCCTGTTCCTCTGGCTGGATGTTCAACATTTCACCAGGAAGAAAACGGGCAAACAATTTGATTTCAATATAAAGGCATTTTTATTGTTTTGAGGGTAGTGGAAAGGAAGATTTTTTTGGGAAACATCCATAAGAAAATATTGGTGAACTCTAAATTCTGAATTTTGAATTTGTTTTGTCAAGCGGCACTTCAATGTGGCAACACAATAATATGAAATCACTTTATGGGTAACTTCCTGTTACAATCATTGCCAATAGTTAAGAATTTGAGATTTTAGTTTAAATCCGGTAGGTGGCAGTAAAGCAAATTTCTAGATGCCACCCGCCTTTTAAAATCGAAGAAGAAAAAGAACAACGAAGAAGAAGAGGAAGAAGAAAAATGGAAGCGGCAGTATTCATTCTTTCACTTGTAGACTGCTGTGCACTTATTTTCCTTTCGGTCTACTTTGTATCCTTTTCTGTTGTGTTATGTGTTACTCGGCGGGTGCCGAGCTAATCTTTTAAAGCGTTGTGGTAGCTGAAAGCGCATAACAAATCTTTTCTACATGTTAGCAAAGTGAATGTGTTAATGATAGCGCTTGATGTGACTAGCTAACCGGTTAGCCGCCTTGTAACTGTAGTCAGCGACAGGCTAATGTTAGCGTGAACTCAGTTAGGATAACCCTGTTTTAACAGCAGAGTAACTGAATGAAGATGTGTGGTTGAAGACCATTATAAAAAACGTTAACTCCGTGGAAATTTACACAGTGAATCAACATAACGCACTAGGTGATTTAAAGCAGTGTTTGGTTGCTAAGTTACCTCTGTCACTGATACGGCCACTCTATAAAAAAATATGTGACTATTTAATGTTGCTTTGTGAGCCATGTTAGCCACTGATGGCCTTGAAGTTATTCACACAACAATAACTTCATCTTAAAGTTAAACTTTGGAGTACAACCCAAACCATCTACGTTAATATTAATACAAGCAACAATCTTTTGCACTACACTTGGTCGTCTTATGAAAAACGCAAGAGCAATCTACCTTGGTCCTGTTCTGGATCTGTTACAGAGCATGTGCAAGTTTACACGAATGAAATGTTTATTTCCTTTTTCTTAAACGGTTATGAGTTTGAAAATCCTGTAAATATTTTAACTTACTTTATTAGTTTAATAGTTTAACTAATGTATAAAGTACATATTATATAATATGTGCATTTTTTTGCAGGAGGCTCATTGTTCTTTCTAAACCAATGTGTAAACATTTTATTGTAGGGTGTATGGGCATTTTCTTAAATGCAACACTTGTAATATTCTCATGACATTATTTGTGGCACCTTCACTTAAGGTTAAGATAATCACCCTGTCTGATCTAGAATGTGACTACATCAATGCTCGAGCCTGCTGCTCCAAGCTAAACAAAGTAAGATTTTCCTGTTTTTCTTAAATCCTATGAGAAAAGTTTAAACGTTTCTGATGTACTCTGATATTTGATATCTCATATATTCTTTTTCTATTGTTTTTCAAGTGGGTAATTCCAGAGATGGTGGGTCAGTGCCTCTCCACGATGCTGATGTTGGTCTCGGTGCACTGGTTCATCTTCCTCCTCAACCTGCCTGTAGCAGCCTGGAACATTTATAGGTAAGCTCATAGTAAAGTTATTTATTATTTGGGTGGTGTTAAAGTTAAAGTTATTGGAAAACTGAAAGCACTGAATTTGGAACTGTTGTTGTATGTGTGTGTGTATATATATATATATATATATATATATATATCACTCATGGTTTTTCGCATGCAAGTGGGGGGGTTGTTCTCGTGCAAGCTGGGTTTGCTCATTCTGTCCTGTGCGACTTGGGGGGGGCAGTTGCTTGTTGCGAGCCCAGGTTAAGAACCACTGGTCTAAAGTAACAATCCTCTTACTTGGCTACAGTTTTTGGTTACTTTTTCCACTTATGGCTTTGTGGGGTTCATAACCTGATATGGATGTGCACACAGCTTGTTAAATTTGCCGCCTTTCCCAGAAACTGCATTTGGATGACTTCCACATCCCACACTACGTGATCACCTCATCCAAGCGTCATTAGGTGACCTGTTACATAGTATATGTGTCAGCATTTATCAGATCCATATTATCTTCAGGCACTCTTTTGTTCTTATGGATAAATATAAGAAGTCTAAATCCATTGTCAGATAACAAGCAAATAAAAAATTGTTCATGGCTATGTTATCCAGAAGCATCTTAATACTGACAAGCATTTTGATAAATGCAGATCATGGGAATATCTAGCATTGGCAAGTCCTAAATTTTTGCATTGACTTTGTACTCAATCCCACCCCATGAACGTTTTGATTTGCTTTTGATGTGAACACAACATGTTAAGTGGTAGTCAGGATTCTGGGTTAACTCTGGTTTTGTCCCTGCAGGTATGTGAGGGTTCCAATGGGAAACATGGGCTTGTTTGACCCCACTGAGATCCACAACCGTGGTCAGCTCAAGTCCCACATGAAGGAGGCCATGGTCAAACTTGGATACCACCTGCTCTGCTTCTTCATCTATTTGTATAGGTGAGATTTCCAGATTACACTGACATTAAGGCTGCATGTTTGTGTTTTATTTTTTAAAACCTTCCTGTACTCAAGTTGCCCTCCTCCTTATGGTAGTGATAGAGGCAGGAATGTTCGTGTCCTCTCTCACCAAAGCTGGTTATAATGTTGCTAGTTGGACCATGATGACCTTTTTTAACTTTTCTGCTGCATATGTTACGGACTGACTATGTCTAGGGATATAATTGTTCGTGGTCAGCCCTAACCTGGAGTGCGGATAGAAGGAGGAAAACTGAGGAGAGGATGAACTGGTTGTCGAAGAGAAGGAAGGGGTTAGCTCACCTATCCGCGGGTCCGATAGCTCGGTCCAGCTCATGTGAGCAGCAAGCCCCGTCTTGCTCTCCTGTTCAGTTATTGTTATTAAAAATGGTGGAACCAAAAATAAGCGTGACTGGTAGGAAAAGAAGTGGAGTGTGGCAGCTTCGGAGTTGGCGTCTCTTCTCACACGAGGTTCGAGGTTTTCAGCCGGTCGCCAGTGTGCTCTCTCTCTCTCATTAGCACACCTGAGCCTTATATATAATCACGGCCGTCTGTGTGCCTCCTCAAGTGGTGCGTTTGTGCCCATTGGACAACACCACCTTGTGCAGCATAACCACCCACCTCTCTCAACAAACCAGTTCATTAAATGTGATATACCTCCTCACTTCGAACACATGTTGCTGCATTTTTTTTATGCAGAGCTCTCTGCTGACTGCAGCCCAAACACACTACCCCCACACAAATGAGTGTGATAACTTGTGTTGACACCGCTGAATCTGGTCTAAATGTAGCCTAAGCGACATGTTCCTGGCCTACAGCAGTCTGCTTAAAGCCCATATACTCTCACTTGCCACTAAGGTGAAGCATTTACCTGGCTACTTTTCATGTCTTTTGCTGTTGTAGTCTCAACCAGTCAAGCCATTCTCCTCTGACCTCTGGCATCAACATGAGATGGTTGTGATAAAAATCCCAGTAGATCAGCAGTTTGTGGAATACTCAGACCAACAGCAATGCCATGGTCAAAGTCACTTAAATCTCCTTTCTTTTATATTCTGAGGCTCACTTTCCCTCTGATGCTCGTCTTCACCATGTCTACAGGCCTAAATGCACTGAGTTGTTGCTATGTGGTTGGCTGATTATTAGAGACTGTGCAAAGTAGTTGTTTTTAACACAAATCTTTTCACCCCTGTTGTTCTAGCATGATCCTGGCTCTGATCAACGACTGAAGCAACCAGCAAGCTGCCAAACTCCAAACTCCAGGCTTTACTGTTCCCTCACTCACATCCTGCTCCAGTACTGTATGCATAAATACTTTCAGAACAGCAGTGCCATGACATTTACTATCACTGTCGTCCCACTGAGGTTCACACTGTTATTTGCATTATCAGAATTAACTAAGATTATAATTGAACCATTTAAGAATTCAGTATCATCATCACAAAATCTTCTACCAAATGCTTTTTTTTGTTAAGGGGATCAGTAATGATTTTTTTGTCTATCTGCAAAAGCGACTAATTTCAACAATAACATAGTGGCTGAAATAAAGACATTTTCACAGCAAAGACAGACAGACAAAATAAACTTAGATAGCCAGACATATATTAACAAGTACAATACAGAGTAATATTTCTCTATCTGAATATTTTTTCCACTAAAGCCAAATTCTGAAAAGATGCCATGAGTGCTTTAAACCTCAGCTCACATTGTGTGTTGTTGAGCCCCTGTTCCATTGTCAGTTTTCCTTCTTCTTCCTATTTTGTACTTTGGCCTTTTCTTGTTTCTTGTGAAAGTACAGTTATACTTAAGTGCCAGCTGTAATTCCCTGTCAGGCATATTTGACTTAAAATCCAGTCAGTGAGCATGTAAAGTCAAACTCTCTGTGAAAATGGTTGCCTGGTTTGTTTTGTTGTTCATTCCTTTGGGTAGAAACACAGACTAAAGACATGATGCTGCCTCTCACACAGGCACAGTGCTGACATGTGGCAAGTCTAAATTCAACACAAAGTCATAAAATGATGACTTTAATTATATAGCACTTTTTAAAAAGTTACAAAATCCTTAGGAGTAAAAACAAAGAAAAAAAAGTAAAGCTGAAAGATAAAATAATTCGAAACAAATTTAAACAAACACCATTGGCATAGAAAGTCTTGAGACAAAAGTGAATTTTAAGAAAAAATTTAAAAATGATACTAATGAACCTGGTTGAACCTTACTGATATGCTTGTCCAAAATCTCCCTTAGTTGATCTGCTGACTGTGAAGGGTGTATTTAATATTGAGCATCATTTTTTATCCTCCTGTCTGTCTGTATGTGTACAATCATCTGCTGCTAGACAGACTTGGTAGCATGGTCAGGGCCTTGCTCCCTGTCTCGTCCTATGCTGTTGTTAGGTCTTCATTTTTCCGAACCGCCCCAGTTGAGAAATTCAGTCAAAATATCAGAGGTTTTAAAGATAAAATGTTGAAATCAGAGTTTTGCGATGGCATTCAAGTGTAGTGAAAACTGTCATCTGTACTATTTCTCATCAGATGCTGGATTACTCATGGAATCAAGTGGTTCTGTTGTAGACGACTCTACTACTTTTGCTAAAGGAAATGCCAAAATTACTGATGTGTAAGGACATGAACTGACTGAGCTTGTTGCTCGCACACC
The DNA here is from genome assembly GCA_028566105.1 of Hypoplectrus providencianus. Classification (NCBI taxonomy): domain Eukaryota; kingdom Metazoa; phylum Chordata; class Actinopteri; order Perciformes; family Serranidae; genus Hypoplectrus; species Hypoplectrus providencianus. Next base: position 416,635 of record JAOWBC010001592.1, read on the forward strand.
TCAAGCCTATTCTGAGACTTTTTATGCATACAGGGCCTGCCACACTTCCAGCATCACACTCCATCCCTGAACACCCAGCATGGCTCACCCCACATGCATGCACACACAACATTTGATGTATATACAGTCGTATCTGCCTGTATGTATGTGCATGTATACACACACACACACACACACAAACATTGCTGAAGGTGACACTCTTGGTCAGTTGCAGTGACATGGTGCTGCACAAAGTAGAAGATACTCCACATACACAGTCCTCTCTCAATGTCTTTACAAAGTGTTGTGTTGTGCTGGAAGTATGTCACGGGTCAAGTGTTTTGCTTTACAAAAAGGTTCTGTTCAGTCTGAAAAATGTCATACTGTATGTGAGTAATATCTGTTGTACTTCTATATTTTGAGTGATAATTTAATTTTAAATATTTGGATTTGACCCCCAGGGACTAATGTGTTTACTGACCGACCTTTGCATTGAACAAGCAGTGAATTTTAAAGTCTGACATTCCCTGTTTTAAAATTCCCTGGATTAGCAAAAGCTTCAGCTTTTTACTGGGATGACAGATATGTTTGCACTCCTTTTTTATTTGGTGACGTGTTAAGACAGAGCAGTCAGGAATGTTCAGTGAATTTAGACCTGTTCTGTATTATCAAAGGTTTTTGGGTGAGCCACATGTGCCGGTATTCTGGAGCCATTTTCCCCTTCAGTTGGGGTGAACTGAATATTGCTGGTGAACAAGTTTCTGTTTCACACCAAACTGTTTTATGTGGTGTCTTTTCTCTTCAGGGTGAGGGTGGGGGGTTATAAATAAAAACTTGTTTGACCGAAATCTTTCAGGGTTATTCTTTCCATTCTCACTGAAGCATTGATGTTTATTTCATTATTTGTTAATAGTTATACCATTTTAGTCATTTTGTGGCTAAAATGTTTGTCCCCATAAACTGACCAGTGTTAATGTGAAACCACCCGATCCTTTTTTCTGTTAGTGCGTGAAATTTTTGCATGTGCAGTTAAAACTCTGAAAGCTCCATTTTACAGACTGAATGCAGAACAATTAGCATGACCTGTAATAAATAGGGAAGCAGAGATGGATTCATTTACTTTCCTGAAAACCAAAAGTACCCGAAAGTACCATAAACGACTTCATTTGAATAAAAACAACACTTAAGGGTCAAACTGCTGGTTTCCCTTGTGCTCATGGGGTTTCTGGTGCCCACAAGAATCTTTCCCACATGTGCTCCGGTTTATTTCTGTTGCGCACAAGAAACAAATATTTATTTTTCCATCTTATGTCCCTTCAGGGGCTCTGTAAACACCAAACACCAACCATAACACATTTTAGGTTTAAAATGATGTTCATTTCATAAACCCCAAGAAAAAAGTAATTACAAGTTTAGCGGTGTGTGTGTTTGAAACGCATGTTCTTTGATTGAAGACTGGAGGCTGTTCCCACGGCCCTTTATTATGTGTGCCTTTTCCACAGGGCCTGCTTAACATACACATAAACTACACATTCCATATGAAACATGGCATTGGGAAAATTAAAGAAAAACATATTATACATTGGTACCCATCATGCCATGGTATCATGCTACAAATCCCGGCTATTTCTTTGACCATGGCAATTTTTGGAACGTCCCTCATACCTCAAGTTTTAATGAAAATTGGCTCAATTAGTATCAACAAGCTCCCTTTACGTACAATAAGTGGGCTCTCCAGATGACATTTCAATGTTGTTGCTTAACATTCCTGTAACCTTGGATCAAGACACATGATTGAAATTTGGTTGCAAACAAAGATTCATTTAAAATACAAATCAGGACACAGTTTTGGTTTAATTTAAAGCCATTCCTTTATTATTGGCACTTTCACATCTGTGTAAGAAAACAACAATGTCCCTGTCATCACCAATAAATAAATATGACTAATAAACACTGTATGAACGCGTAAGTACAACCCATTCATTTCTCTTTCCCTTTCTTTAAATAGAACAAAACTTGTACATTACATTATAAAATATGAATTAAAGGGAACGTAATGAATACACCTTCATTAAGAGAGGAGAGTGTCAGGTTTGTATTAGAAACTATTGCACTTTCATCCTGTTCTACAGAGACTGTAATTACCTAGCGATCAGGCAGAGGAAATCAAAGAATACCTATATTTTTTCCCAAAACACAAATACACAAAATCTGCTTCCCGTCAAGTGGGTGTGCTCATTCTCCTTCATATCCCTGCTGTCTGTTGCCCTGTACATCCAACATACAAACTGTAGGGAAGTAATGTCAGAGGTTCTCCAAATGTCATCTTAGTGTGTTAAAAGCACAGTGACAGGCTTCATCTGTGCTAGCAGGACCTGTCAAGCCTTGCTAACGTCCTCCAAATACATAGTGTGCCTGCATTTGTCCAAAATGGTTTACAGGTTTGGTATCTCCCATAACACAATGTGACTTACATAGGACTGTATGTGATTGGCGGGCAAATAAATTACAATCATATTTTGCCTCCATTTCCTATCTGGCTTGCCATTGCAAACTACTTTATCATCAATTAAACCATCCAACCAATGCAACCGATTTAGGCCACTTAGCCAATTTACAGCTAGCTTGCTAATGTTAGCTTGAGCACTGGTAGCCAGTTGGCCCTGCTTGGCATTACTCTCAGGTAGGACAGGTCATAGTTATACACCTTTGCATGTAAGGTAACAGTTCCAGTGCTGTCCTGGACCACCCAGACTCCCTGCTGGTTCAGCTGACTTACTGTTGCTAGCATTACACAGGTTAGGCAGCTTTTGTATTTTGCAGAAAAAACCATCAGGAGACCTTTACATAGAATCAGTCCATGAGCATTGAGCAAATGCCAAACCAAGAAAACTGAAAAAAGTAGGGAAAGGACTCATCTTTTAAGGTAGGCTAAGTTACAATCCGTTCTCCCATTGAAAAGCTATTTTTACATGTAAAAAATTAATCATAGAACCTTTAAACCAGTGCTTGAAGTGGAAATAAGTAACTGCCAGTGCTGGTCTTATTCATTCATTCATTCATTCATTGAACCAACACTCACCATCAGCTATGTCTGAACTGTATTTTGCAGCTCAAGATGGACTAAACCGCGTGATGACACGCTGAGCATGGGACGTTAAATTGGAATATAATGCTGTAAGGCTCTCTGGTATTCTGTATTGCTTTTAGATGTATAGTGTTATACAGTTACAATTGATGTGATGCACCTAAAAGTAACACCGACTGTAATGTCATGATGTTAATGAAATTATGAAGCAGCGATGGCAAGCTGCAAATCTATTTATGTAGAAGGCTGAAACAGTGAAATTAATTTTGGACCTTTATAAATTAACCAGAGAGCCTGATGTACAGAGGGTAGGATAGAGTAGCAGGAGCTTATGACAAGTGAAGGTATGCAACAAAATCATGTTGAGCCAAAAAATAATATGTAGAAGTGCAAGAACTGCATATTGGGGAGTATTAGCCCACTTCAAGCACTGCTTTAAACCAAAAGTAAGAACGC
>JAOWBC010001592.1:485964-501730 GCA_028566105.1 Hypoplectrus providencianus
CAACTCAAAATATATAGAATCAAAAATAACACAATGTAAAATGATGCAAAAATAACTACTTAATGACAAAGAAAAGGCAACCTTTAAATCATCCAGTTAAAGATGGAGTACAGTGACTCCCAACATGAAATGAAACAATAGTTCTCAAGAAAAAGGTACTTCTGAGGGCAAGTGAACATCAAACAAGCAGTAATATTGAATAGTGTCAGTAGAGAAGGAATATATGAACCCCAGCACAAAAAATATGTGGTGTCCACGTAGTTTATCTGGTGTGTGTGAGAAAGAATAGAATAACCAATTATTCTGCACCAACATTTCTGCAACTAAATCACCCTAAATGTCCTATTCAGTGTCGTCAATTATGAATGTATGAATCTTTGTGAAAACTACAGAAATGGTTTTATAAAGAAATGTCTTTAAAAAAAAGTGGTTGTCTGAGGGACCAGTGTTCAGAAAGATTTTAGAAAATAATCAGTGCCTAAAAATAAAAGTAAGAGGGGTAAGAAAAAAAAGAGGGCCATGTCCCCCCTTCCAAGGGTGGGTTAGCAGCAGCAGCAGTGGTGAAATAGGAAGAAAAAAAATCACTGCATGAAAAAACAAATGTAATAATCTGAAATGTTTTCACACTTGTAGGATGAAGGTTCTCTCTGTTGTCCGGCTGAAAGAGGTGATTTATGGACAAGGAAACTGAACAAATTTTGAAAGTAGCGTCAACAAAACAGAGGGAGTGGAATGAAAGAATGACAAAGAGTGCAGCAGATAGGAACAGACGGCTACAGACACAGAGCAGCCAAGAGGAAATGAAGGAAACAGGAAGAGAACGGGGGATAGGAGGAGGGGAAGGAGGTGTCAGAAGCGAGAGAGTAAGAGAAAAGCCTGAGAATAAGAGAGCTAGAGATGGAAAGAGAAGGATCTACGCAGAGGGAATGTGAGCCCCTGCCTGTCTGGTTCCCTGCAGACACCTCCGCCCAACCACTCACCTGCCAATAGTAAATTGAAAACAACTCTGCACATAATCCCTGGAAACTAAAAATACCCAGCACTTTGAAGGCCCATCCACCATTGCCTGTCAGCCTCCACAGGCCCACTTCCCAGCAACAGATAAACATACATACACACAACAAGGACACGTGGTCTTTATGCACTGTGTGACTTGTATTATTTAGGCATGTATTAATACAGAATAACACATGTATATATTCTCATAAGAGGGTGCAGAATAAGTCATAGGCCATGGAGAGGAGTTTGGAGCTTTGGCCAACAGCTGCACAAATAAAAAAAATGTATCTTAGATATGGTGTTCTTTACAAACATCATCTGGTTACTGTCACCCAATCACCTAATAAAATTATTAAAAATGTGAAAGTAAAGATAAAAGAGTTGGTGTACTGTAAATCACCAGCTGCAAGGTCTGTGTCTGATATAAAAACAAAAACAAAAACATACTGTTAAGACTGCTTTATATCTTATGCTAACTTTATTCACATATAAAAGATAATACATTCTTAAGTGGCATGAATATAGCTATTCATTTTTCAATTTCAACAATTAATAACATATCATGTCCTTTGGTAGTCATCCTTCAATTTGAAAAATAATGAAATGAACAAAATAATTTTATGCAGATGTCTAATGTTCAGAAAGCTATCTAAAATTAATTGAAAATGCATATAAAATTTAAAATACTACTGATTCATTTTCCACACAATGGCATCCTATTAATAATGAGAAGAACAGTGAAAATGTTTTTCCAGTTAAAAACAACATTTAATTATTCTTAAAACTCCTATTTTAAATGCTCATTAGTAAGGTATATCTTTTTAAATTCAGGCTTTCTACAATATCTGCATATTCTAGTCCTTCATTAAAGTCTCAAAGGCTACATGCCCATCAATCATCCTGACTTTGTACCATTGTTACTCAGCTTCCCACAAAAGAGACAAACATCCTTGTACCTCTGTCATTATGAGGCCAGTCATTGACACCATCTAGGCTATAGCCACTGACCTTAACCATCACACTGAATGGCCTGGCCCAGAACCTTAACCTAACCCAAACCTAATTGTAACCTTGACCAAACCAATCTTATTCCACTGAAGAAAGCGAGGACAGGCCAAATAGCCTCACCTCTCAAAAATGTCCTTATGCTGTCAGTTAAAGACTTGTCCCAGTCCTCACTGTATAGAAAGTGTGGTGTGTGCACATGCAGAGTGGCTGCCGGGCAGACAAACGTTGCCTTATTGCTCAGTAAATGACACACACATCGTAACCACGGCTCCAGCATGCTCTACTTGACCAACCTGTTGCATAACCCCAAGGCTGAGCACTGGCACAGCCAGAAACACCGTCCAGTACGGCATCCAGCATGTGAGCCACACCACAGCCCGGCCAAACATCCTCTGCCCCTTCCTCCTGCACTCCTGTTAAGACTATCATCTTACACAGGACTTGTGCCGTTGATGTAAACAATACTGAAAGTGCTGGAGGAGAACTTGTTATTCTTTTAACTCTCTCGCTCAATCGCTCTCTCTTTTTCTCCCTTCTGTTATGCAATGCTGCTTGGCCACAGTGGCTGAGCAGTTCAAATGGCAGCAACGTCCAGGTCTTGCGTAAGTGAACAGAGAGCAGGCTCTCAACAACAACCCTGTGGTGAGGTCTGTCACTCAGGAAAATACCCAGAGGCCTTCGAGTTTCTCCCTGCAGCTGTCTTCTCACTCTCACTCCATCACAGGAAGGGAGGATTTCAGCTGAATATCAAAGATCCTGATTAGGATTTAGAGACAAAAACAAGGAGTCTGGTCTATAGTCATGACATCTAAGCACGGGCACCTTACAGAAATAAAGGGCTACTCACCAATCAGTCGGTTCACAGCAAGCAGCAATAACCATGGCTGAATCTCAAGGTCTACACTGGGGCCTTATGCCCTGAACCCTGCAGTGTGAGAGGCTGTCAGGGCTAAAAGTGGGATAGTGGGGATGGGACAGCATCTCCACGGACGTATAGCATTACCTCGACAATGCCAGCACATGCCAGGAATCCCTTTATTCACCAAACATACAAAGAACACAGGAATGTGACCTGGCAATAGAGTGCAGTAAGATAAGAAATTTAAAGGTAGGTTATATGCCAGATACATATACTGTCTGGCATTGTGTGCAAGCTAAGGACTTTAAGTATGCTGCATGGTGAGAAACTGGCACATATTTTACCATCCAAGCAAATTTAAGTAGTATAACAGCCCGAATGCCAATGTATCATTTGTCCTTGTTTTTTCCTTTGTTTTTTTTAATACTTGCCTCAGCTATAGCCTGCTGAACTGCAAACTTAAGGAACATGTGTAGAATAGGCTCATAATAAGAGAGCTTCAAGCACTTCATGACAGGAAAAGCTGTGTAGCATCGTTGTTGTGTGCTTTACAGGACACTATAAAAGGGTTGAGTTGACTTCTAGGTGAGTCTCATGTCAATCCAGTTCTTAAGTCACTTAAGACTGTAATTATATTTCAATTGAAAATGTTTACGTCTTTCTCATTTGTTCCTGAATTTCTTCAGATCTCGGCATGATGTCTAGCTATTTAGGATCTTTTTGGTCTGCTTCACTTGGTCAGACAGGTCTTATTTAAGCCTGATTGAGAACAGGTGTGCCAGTGATCAGGCCTGGGTGTGGCTGGAGAAACTGAATGCAGGTGAAATAAACCACAGTTATGTTTTATCAAAAGGAGGGGTCACTTTTTCACACAGGGCCATGTCGGTTTGGATTTTTTTCTCCCTTGATAATAAAAACCTTTATTTAAAACTGCATTTTGTGTTTACTTGTTATGTCTTCCAATTTGTTTGATGACTTGAAACATCTAAGAGTTACAAATGTGCAAAGAAATAAGGAAATCAGGAAGTTTGCAAACTAACTAAAATGCATGTTTCTTAGATCTGGTTCAGACCTGTTGAACACAGCTTGTTTTTATAATTATTCCCCAGGCATTAATTCATTATTATTGACTTTAAGAGGCCTTCTGACATTTCTGAGCTTCTACATCTTATTTTACCTCCCTGTTGTATGTGAACAGAAGTCCTCTGACTCTAGTGCTTCAAGATTCTTGTCATTTTTTGCAATATCTGGGGAATTCTAGAATTGCATTGAAACACTAATGATTTAGTGAAACTTTTAAATGATTTGTGGACAACAGTCTTAGACAGTAGGCTCCACTGAGGTGTATAACCAAAGCCAAACCATCTTCGGTATCACCTTGGATCACTGAAGGAATCTGTGGCATGAAAAGGGAATGTAGGAAAGCTGAAAGGCTGTGGAAGAAATCACAGCTCTAAGAACAATCATATTCAATTATTATTAGAGTTTTGTGACAGTGAAAACAAAAAACTTCACAGCAAAATGTTCTTCAGGTAATTACCTCTAACTAAAACAACCCTAGCTATTTTCATTTGACGATGAAGTGAACCCCATTGCTCCTGATGTCCTGATCACTTTCAATAAAGACTGCAAAAGTTTTTGAACTCTTTTATAGACAAGGTTGAGGACATCCCATCTAAACTTCACAACCCCGCCCTTTTTTTCTGATCTGCTCTGTCTCCAGCAAGACACTTAATTTGAATTGAATCATTAGCAACCACAATCTAAGCCAACTAAGCCACTATAAGGTATGAAGAACCTTTGACACTATAACCTTAATTTTGATGCCCATGTCAAAAAGCATGCTCGGTTGTGTTTCTCAACTTGTGAAACATCTCTACAGTCAGATCTTCTGTCACCTTTGATGATCTTCAGATAGTTTTTCTTTTTCTTTTTTTATTACTCTAATGCCCTCTTTTCATGCCTTTGCCAAATATGATTACTCTGCTGCAGTTTGTTCGAATTACAACCGTCAGACTTTTTACCAAATTTCAGAAGTCAGAGCATTTGCACTTCTGTTCACTGGCTGTCTATCCATTTCAGAACTTATTTTAAAATGTAAGTTTTGACTTTGACCTGGCTAGAATTTCACTGTTTATGCACCAGTCCAAAACTTGAGGACCTCAGACAAGACCTTGTCAGCTATGTCAGAACTGGAGAGCAATGGTAACAGGACTTTAGCTGTTAAAACACACTTAACTTTCAGGGCCCTGGTGGCCCATATGATTTAATGGAGTAAGGGAGTTGGTAACCAAACCCATTATCAAAGTCTAATATGTCACAGTTAATAAGCAGGAGTTAAGCCATTCATCACCAGTTTACAGCAAGCTTTCCTCTCTGATACTGAACATGGATATTTTGGTCTGACTTGGAGTCAGTGGTTTTAGGAACAACTTTAGGCTTGTATTTTCTTCTTTCTTCCATCTTTTTAGCCCCCTGCATCCATTGAGAATTAGAAAATTTTAAAATTTGCTTTTTGTTTTTTCAAAGTTCATATCAAACAATTGATCAAAATGGTTTCGGCTTTAAATCAACACTAGCTATGTAAATTGAGAAGAATGCATATTTTGGTCAGTAACTGTCAACATATATAGGAAAACTATATGTCCTCTGAATACTCTCGGTCTCTTGTTTGTGGTTGAAAGTTCTTGAAAGTTCCACATGTCTGTGATTATCCTAGAGGTCACATCAGGTAATTTTATAACATGTGGTCAAGTATTAAAAAAGTGCTCTTCATGTGATTAAAATAAGTAACCATGGGAAATATAATATCTAACATCATGACACATAAGCACAATTAAATCCATTCTACCCACAAGTCTCAGCTTTCCAATGATTTTCAATTTATGGCATCCCAAGACTGTTCATTGACCCCACTATGCAGAAATACTTTTCAATTCATTTTTAATTCATCAGGAGAAACTAAAAACCTAAAGGATGATGGGGAGACTTGTTGGTACCCATTTTCATTCTGAGATCTTGAGGTCGGAGGATAAGGGATCACCTTGAAATGAGATCAAATTTACCCAAGTTTGGAGTGTTGGTTCACCAATTTCACAACAAGCTAGCACGACCTGTTTGGTACCAAACTAATTTCTTACGACATCAGTATGTCTATTGTCACTGCTGTCTTTAAGATTGGCACAGGTCAAGTATTGCTCTGTATATATTTAGTTTGCATCAAATACAGTTTCAAAGCAGTTGAATTAATCTTCAGAATACTTTCATTAAGTATACAATGAAGGCAGCCCAGGTTTGATTCGACCTGTTTTCCTGATGCTGCATGTCAGATTTGTGTCCCTATTACATAGGTATGTATTGTGTAGTGAGACCTAACCATAATGGTATCAAATTTCAGCTAGCCACCTGCAAGCTACAGTTCTTCAAGAAAGTAAACCTTGTGGGACTTTCCATGTAACTTATATGTGCCATAACGTAAATGTGCTGTGACCTTCTCACAAGTCCCACACTTAAAGCCATACAGGTTTTAGATCTTAAAAGTTACACTGGAATCAGTTATCTTTCTGAAAACCATTTAAAGGCCTTATTGGAGGCACTGAAAGGCAACACTTCCCTCTGCTTTACAGAGGGAAGTGTTGCTTACAGCCCTTGCTGCAGTGAGGACTCACAGGGATACCTTAGTTTGCGATAATTATAGTTCACGTCTTGTTAAAGAGGCAAATGGAAGTTTATGAAAGCTTACAAGATAAGATAAATTTGCCAGCACAACAGATCTTAAAAACAGGTCTGGAGTCGTTAATGAAGCGAGTTGTTACCTCATGTCTTTAAACTCAGCTCACTCCATAAAAGCAGAGGGCAACATGTGGTCCATGTTTGCCTTGTAAATACGATGTCAATATTTGGTTTCTACATTCACTCACTTTGACAAACAACCCTATTTTACATGCTGTGTGAAATGCTCAGCAAGTATTCACTTTACAGGATATTTAAATCAGAGGGTAATATATCACTGCTTGATACCGTATTTGTGTAATTGTAATAAGCTTGTGGGACTGTGTGTGTGTGTGTGTGTGTGTGTGTGTGTGTGTGTGTGTGTGTGTGTGTGTGTGTGTGTGTGTGTTTACAGGGCACTAAAGAAGCAAACAGCAGTGTGTGAATGAAATGCCACATATTTAAACCAACATGGCTGTGAAAAGGCAGGTTTAACAGTGACTGAGCAGAACAGTGGGAGGGTGTTTGGCCATGCTCCGCTGCCTGACTGCCTTCAAGGACAAATGTGCTTTATCAAGATGTTTCACACTGTTACACTCCAGATCTCTGCACACCACAGGAAGTTGTTCATGCATTTGATTTAGCTAGGATGTTCAGGTTGTGTCATAATTGCTTTTTTGTCGACTGAACTTTACTTGTTTCAAATACTGAAACGTTTCAAGAAATGATTAAGAAATAGCTTGATAATGTTAATATAATTTGACATTGCAAGACAGTATCATCTGATGATTTCCCATCGTGAGATTACTATTCAGATTTCATGGCCACTGACATCTCTTTTAAAAGGGGAAATAAATAGTGATGCAAACTGATTCAGTGCAATGCAAAGAAGATATGAGCTCAAGGATTATTTACATGAGTTAACATGTGGGAAATCCATTTATTCACCTGCAGATGAGTTGGAAAAACTGGAAAGACACAAGACAGTTTTATTATGGTTTGAATTGGTGAATTAACAGGCAGAAAAAAGGCTTTGCAGGTGAATGTCAAGCAACCACGGAGATGATTTCAACGTGCTACTGCAATTCTCAATTTTTGTAGGCTTTAGCAACATATATATTATCTGTTTGTCCATCCACATCTGCATCTAGGTCCCATGTTTAGCCCCAGACCAGGGGTTGCTTTTGCCAAATATTTTTAATAATCATAACACTTGCATATTATGCAAAAACACAGGATTTTGGGGGAAAAACGAATTCATTGGGTCCTGGTTGTGCTTTCAGTGTATTTAACTAATTATTATTATTTTTTTTATTATTTGGTGTATTAGTCTGAATCTGTAAAGTAACTACAGCTATCAGATACATGTAGTAGTAGTAGTAGTAGTAGTGGAGTTAAAGCATTAAGATGCTGAAAATAGATTTTATTTATTATATTATATTATATTATTTATTTTTTATTCAGTATTTGAGTAAAATAATAAATGTTTAGATTTTTTTTTATGTTCTGAGAATGAAAAGAAAACTTTAAACTAAAATTAACCCTCTGGTTTCCTCAATCTTCAGTCAGGAGCAAGAATCAGCTGTTTAACTGAAAGAAGTATTTTTTTTATTTATTTGCTGATAATTGTGATACTTACTGATATCAAGTGAAACTGTGTTCGGTGATAACATCATTGGCTAAATCATCCAGCAATAAGTCCTCTATTCATTACAGGATTCTTAACTTAAATTGATCAGAGGTAACTTCTGTGGAGTGATTTGTTGCTGGCAGTACAGTGGACTTCTCAAGGACAGTTCACGAGTCTCCTCCATTGATTTAGAGGCCTTTAGTTGCATAAAGATTGCGTACTCACAAGAGCTGGATAAAAACAAGAATGGATTCAATTTACTTTTAGTCAGGCTTAGTATGAATTAAGCACACATGATGAAACTAAATACTATCTTTTATTGAGCCTACCTGCCTGGTAAACAACCCTGTTTTTCACAGTCCACACCCTCAAATTCTGCTATAATTCTCAAACAGACCTTCAAAGATATGAGCCATTAACTGAGCGTCTCTCCGGCTGGAATTTTCCATGCAGTGACTGGCAGGCAGGGTACACACAACGCCTCACAGCTAACTGGGTCTAAAATAAACGACTGTGAGACCTGGGACGTTAGTGTCTCCAACCCCTTCCACACACCGCCCACACCCCCTCACCCCTCCCCACCCTACTCATTCCGCTGCTCAGCATTTCTTTTGAGCTTCCAGGGCCGTTGTGCCCTCACATTGCTGCCTCTGAAGGTTTCCTGGCACTCCACCAAATAAGGCTGATACTTTGTGGGATGTTTTTGTGTGTGATATTTATTTTCACAGCAACTGACACTCACACGTCAAATGAACTAGCTGGATAAATACAGCCTATGAGCTGAAGGGTTCACTGTTTGATCTCCTTATCTATCGCAGACTGTGTGGACCTGACCAGTGTCATGGTTCACATGAATGGGAATATATTCTGGCCTCTTTCCCCCCTGCATGTTGACTCAGTATTATTTATACCCTGTAAATGCTTTCCAGACAGCCCTTGGCATCAGGCCAAATCTATTCATATTTAAGGTATTTACACAAGCGGCAGGGCCAATGACAACACTTAATGCAAAATAGCCTGAGGGCATACAAATGTGCTAATTTATTTTTGCTTCAATTCAAGTACTCACATTTCTAATGTGAGCAGGAAAACCATATTGGGGTTAATGGTTCAGCAATTCAACTGAAAACCATGCTTTTCTTTTAATGTTTCTTTGCCCTGCTATAGGAGAAGTTCATTTGCTCCACATGGGAGGTCAAAGGTCAGGGTCGGCTGCAGCACAGGACTAAAGAAGCTGTCAGCAGGCACCTGAACTCGTGCAAAATACAAAAAGGAATAGTATTCAAACAAGACTTCCTTTTTCCTCTGTTTTCTGTACGAAATGAAATGTTTTTTGCCACATCAGCCATACTCCTACACAGAAACTGACAAAACCTCTGATGTGTCAGCATGCACCGTAGTTGAATCTGTAAGAATATTTGAAGTCTTTTAGGTTAGGCAAATAGAAAAGACAACCCATAAAACACAGCTCACTATCATGACACTACTTTAAATCCATAAAGAGATGTTCCCTCATTTTCCCATAGAGGATTCCAAAGCTAGTAACACCAAGCATCAATGGCATGTTGTTATACAATGTGATGTGCATTCCAGGTAAGCAAAAATGAACCTGTGGATGACATTCGAACATCCTCACATGATACAGAAAAATGAGGATGAATGGGCTGCAGGACTTTAACCAAGGTTATAGAAATGTTTCCGAGCGGAGTGGGAGAGAAAACAGAGTGGGAGAAGAGAGAAGAACTGAAATATGTCCGAGTGGGTGAAATCCTAAACAGCGAGCACGTCAGGGGAAATGCTTCATATTGATGATAATGCCTCAGTTAAACTCAGGTTGGAGCCTACTCAGCAATACAAGGCTTTAAAAGGGAAAGAAGGAGAAAGAAATCCTCCCCCATTATCTCTAGGAGACGCAAAGGAGAAGAATCTGCTACTTAAAAGGTTGGGAAACAAATAAAGATAAATTGGGTTGAAGTGGGTTTGCGTTATGGTAGAATACTAAATTGGTCCCGTTTTCACGACATGATGACCTAAATGATAATTAAATTATTAGATGGAGTTGAAGTTAACTGTTCACAATACTAATTACTTGTCTTGTTAACCATCATTACCATGGTGCCATCTTTCTAAAGGGAGCACATCCAAAAACAACACTGCAATGCATACACTTTTACCCTCTTGCCTTTTTAACTGCATTACTAAGCTATTTTCAATTACAACAGCCAATAAGAAAACAGAAAAGAAGCTACATAATCTATGGGTATGTGTTTGTATTGTAGTCTTACTTCACCTAAACTCATCAAGTTGTGTGAGTAGCACTGACTGAGACAGGGCCAGTGTGTCCAGTTCACTGCTAAACTCCTGGGAAAGTGCTGGAGAGGGTTTCTGCTGCAGACATATTATGTTGGAGACATGACTGAGAATTTTCAGGGCGTAACTTGAATAACTCAGGGGAGTAAAGTGGGGATAAATGTGCCTCAAAGAGGTTAGTTCACCAGATCCCCAAAAAGTGTTTTCAGAAACAGAACCCCGATTACTCTGGATAATACACTAACAGCTTTCACAGGGACAAAAAAAAAGAGTAGTAGTTACAATGAGATTCTCAGACATCGTAACATCAAACACACAGACACCACCAGAGGACCTGGAGGGGAAGGTAAACCCTTGTGTAGTTTTAGTTTTTGTCTCCACTCCCATTGCCCTATGGGTTAAAAAGTGCCCACCATTTATAACTTAAGAAAATAAAGAATCATTAGAGAGACTATCTGGAGAAAAAGAGTGACTATCTGGGGTAGAGGTAGTTTGGCATTATAGTTGTACAGATTACTTACAAAAGAATAACCCTTTCCATGAGCAAGCTGTATAAACAACAACAATTAATAAGGATACAGAACTTTCAACATGAACAAAGATAATTGAGTGTGTTGTTGTTGGGGGACATTGTTGTGGGGTTGTTTCTGACCTAGGACACCACAAAGAATACAGGTGGCAATAAATGAATGTATAAATCTATGTAATGCTGCCACTTATGGTAAAGTTTACAGCAACTTCAGGCACCGGTTGACTCTGTGATGGCTCAGCCTGTGCATGCTGCAGCTATAAGTGAGAGGAGGAGGACATTGTTGATGTCCAAGGAGTGCAGCTCAGCTCCAACTCCCCCATTCTCCCCGGCTGCTTTACCTTGCACTCCAGCCAAGCACGATGGGACGGATTTTCCATAACAATCACAAACACACCGTTCAAACTCTATTCTGGACTGGACGGGGCCTGCGGGCCTGCACATGCTTACGCATCCATAAATAAACACAACTTACTCTCTGACGGGTAGAAGGGCTGCATGTCGATCTTGTGCACCTCCTTGGCGTAATACTCCTCCTCGCTGCGCTGCCGCTCGCACGTCGCCGCCCGTTCGTTCGCCTTCTCCTGCAGCAGGTCGCGGGTGCTGTTGTAAATTGCAACAATGTCCCGAGACACCTCCTCGGGCTCGGGGAAGTCCTCCGGGGGACTGGTGAGCTTCAGCTTACTGAGGATCTGCCCTCGGATGGCCTGGATGCGCTTCTCTTTGAACTGATCCATGTTGAGCGTGCTACATGTGGACAAACTGAGCGCCACGGTGGCTAAATCCAAAGTGAGAAGAAGGCTGACGATACACAGGTTCATCTTCTCCGGCGTCGTTGAGTCTCAAATAAAATACAGATTCAGGAAATTATCCGGCGAATTGATTTAAATATTACCAAGGAAACGCATTTTGATGGTAAAAATCTAAATGAAAAGCATTTACGCAAAGGAGAAAATTGGCCCCGAGCAGGTATTTGAAAATCGTGCGGTTCGAATTCTCCAGTTTCAGTAAAGTGTACCTGAAAATCCATCCAACTGTCTCGAAACACAAAGAGAGCCGTTATTCGGGCAGAAGGGATCGCACGGATCTATCCCCCGGTGACAGTTACAGCATGGCGAAAGTGCGTAGAGGTGCTGCTAAATGTTGCCAGAGGTGAACTTACGGCCATCAAACGGATCTGGGATATATGGATGAAAAAGGGCGAGTTAAAAACAGCTGAGGGGTATCGTCAGCGGGACACAGACGGCTGAGCACACCTTCACCGCATCAGAGCACTCCACCACAGCCCGACCTCCGAGATATCCGCCTGTCTGTGTGAACTTTAGTGCTTTGACGTGCAATTCATTCCCTTTTATTCCCCAGATATATCACAAAGTTGTTTTCGTAAATATCCGAACTCGGGAGCGCTTCTGGCGTCGAGCAGGCACATAAATGTGAACGTCTTTTTCCAAACTTTGGCCGATACGTTAAGGCGAAATCCAAAAATCCATACAAAAGTGTGACTTCACGATTTAAAAAAAGTTATTTAAAGTTCCCTTAAAAGTAGGTCAAAACAGCTCGGAGTTTACTTTGGTAAAGCATAGCGCTTTTACCCGTCTCCCCCAACCCATCTAGTTGGGGAATGGCTCGTGTTTTACGCGTGCCAAGTGGGCAGCAGTGGCCGCTTGAAGAATAAAGAAGTAAAGTTACCACGTGCTCCCCCTTCCGCCCGCATCAAACCGAGTTTGTGGTCATCACTGTCGGAGAAGGGAACCCCTTAAATTCCACGTTACGAGGCGATTTATTGTAAATAGGAGCTCACTGTGCCCATTGGGACAGCGCTGCAACGGCTAATGGCCCATTGGCTCCTGCTGCCGTGTGACGCTGGGTCCTAAAGCCTACCCTTCTCTCCTTCACTGCACTTGATGAGTTGAAATTTCTCTCCCAGTGACCGACCCATGAGACATATGTGAGTTCTTCTTAATAACTTAATTTCAAGAAATTCAATACTACATAATAATGAATCATATAGAGATGCATTAACCATTATCAATAACGCAGAGAAGCCAATAAGTTACAGTAACAGTATGACTGACACTCTGGTTCACTGCATGTGGTATAGTCAGTAAATTGCTTACCCTTTTTAATTCCTCACAGAGACACTGCTGATAGTCTATAGGGTATGTTGGAACAAAACTAGACCTGATGTAATCTGTTTGGATGAATAAAAAGGTGTACCTGAAACCCCATTTACACTTGGTTTTAAAATGCATCTCTTAGGCAATCAGATGATAAGTGGTCAGCACTAAAGACAAGTGTAAACGGGCCAGGAAGTGTCTGATTGGATGGCTTAAACCACTTGGACATGGACACATTTATTTACATTTATTTTTAGAGTAAATGCTGATACTTCTTGGACAAGGATGTAACAGGAAAATATGTCATCTATAAAGGCTGTGTGGTGGTCTTTAGGATTACAGACCACCATCGGTCGTAGAAAGTGGAGAGGTATCGGGCTGGGCTGTTTACTAGGGTATTGTAATGTTAGCAAACTAACTTGTCCTGGTGGAAGTGTTGTAGGTTATTTTAACAGACATATAATACACACAGGTGCAACCAGTGATGTGTCTTATCTTTCCACTTATGATCCAAGCACTCAAGATCCATTTTAAAACCAGTCCAAACAGGGTATGAGACAGGTTATAGTTAGGCTTTTTATGTCCTTATCAACCCTAACTTTCCCCAGGGAATAGGGAAAGTTCAGATAAAGCTTCCCTGAATTGACCAGTGTCTAAATGAACCTATCTGGATATTTTTCAGGGCCATGTGGGTTGTGGCAAGAAAATGCTAAATTCATGTTGGGTGCCAAAACAGTGATTGAGTAGTCACAGTAATAAAGTATGTTCTCCATTTGCCTGTCAACTGACTTTATCACAAGTTAACCGACAGAACCAACTCCCCCTTGTGCCCCTTCAGCCTTGTCTCCTCTGAGCGCTCCCACACACTCTGAGCCTGTGTGTACCAGCTGAATTTACATTAACGCCCTGTAGATAAATCTTGAAGTTATCCACCAAATTCTGTCTGACTCTCTGCATCCAGAGTCTGCTGATAAACAGTTGGTGTCACCAAAGCAGTGCCAAAATGACAGGGAAAACTTTGCAAGTGTTTCACAGACAGATGTGCAGGAGATTTATAGATTCACAATATAAAGAAGACTCCAGCACAAGTTTAACCTGGAAGATGTGTATCATTGAAGCGTTATTTGTTAAAACTCAAGATACACCAGTGATGCTGGCTGGAAGTTAAATCTTGACAAAGGTTCTTTTTTGTGTGTCCTAAAACTCTTTAAATAAATCTGAACATAGATTCTCCTTTTTTATATCCACAGCAGAGAGAGGCTTCTCTGGAATGACCCATCAGCAGATTCGCAGTTTGCTCAGTTATAATTTACATCTGACCAGTGAAATATTATTTTAAAATATTGTGTATTGTGTATTTATACAATCCTGTCACAAAAAAACTCAATGAGTGACCCATTTTCAATTGAAACCAAAAACAGAAGACCATTTTTAGGCAGATTTGTGGTTTGTGATTGTTGGCTATACAAACATAATTGACTTGAATTAAATTCTGCAATGGGCCATGAGTGTAAAGCAGGGGGTGAAGGCCCCTTCACTGTCCAACCCCCCTTCTTCCAGTGGAGTATGACTTTAACCATCAGCCTCACACTTCTGTGCACACTTATGACTGCAGGCTGAAGGATCTTGCATGCGTTCAAGGACTCATAATCTGTAATGTCATTTACTTTCACTTTGTTATTTATTGCAGACTCATGTTGCTTAAAAACTGCGTTATTCAAATAGCCAAAGCATTTCTCTCAATCGGTTAAGGTTATTGTAAAAGGTAAGATGGACCTACTTAGTCTGCTGCATATTATGGCCTGCAGCAAATGAGCATTATGGAACCTTTTGCTTTTTATTTCATTCACATTCAGGTCAATGAAATTTAATACAGTTGACTTCAGTTCAATTCATAAAATTACATTTAGTTTATGTAGACTCAAATCCCAAATCACAGGCAAACGACTAAAAAACTCAGAGCATTAATGTAGAAAAGGAAAAAAACAAACTTCAGGGAGAGCCACAGAGGAGGCATCCCTCGAGGCATGCAACAGATAGAGGGAGGCTGATGTCTGACTCATGATAGTGGTCATGTTGGTGTAATATAACAGAATGAAAGTAATAGCAGAGCTGTGGCAATAACATGTTTATGGGTTCAGAGAACATTTGTGAGTTTATGAACAGAACCACTGGCGGTGGAATTGGCTTCAGTGCACTATATAAAATCTTCTTCTGACTGGTCAGGGCCAGTGATGAAGTCTGACTGATGTACTATCTAACTCATTCTGACATTTGTGTTCTCATATTTTGATCCTGCGGGGAGTGTTTAGATAATTTCAGGGTTTTACTGCATGTGTGAAAGAGGCCCAACTTTAGACTGTATCACTCCAGCAGGGTGATAAATTACACCACTGGAGGTCAGTAAAGAACCCGTCATTTAGGCTGTGGTAAATTGTGGTTTTTAACAGTGGTCGTCATTCTTGCTTTGTCATACCAGCACTGTAGTATTGTTAAAACATAGGCCTGATTAAAAGAATAAATATACAACCATATTCAATCATTTAATGGCCATATTTTGACCTGTAGGAAATATGCATTATGGAACCTCTTGCTTTTAATTT
>JAOWBC010001592.1:512664-532270 GCA_028566105.1 Hypoplectrus providencianus
TCGAACTCGCGACCCTCGGCACCAAGCACTCTTGCTGTAAGGCATGAGTGCTAACCACTGCGCCACCGTGGGGCCCTCGAGATTAAACAATTAACAAATATTTTACAAAGCAATGTGGTATTTTAAACTAAATAAAGGTAACAGTAAAAATTTGCAACACATATTTATTGAAAAGCAAACCATCCAGTTTTGCTTGAAACAGACAGGAAGTGTCTTGCTCATCTTGTAAGACTCTTCATTGTGAGCATCTTCACATGCTGATGTTCGCAGGTGTTTTACTTCCTTTGCCTGACTACGGCAAATGACTTGACATCTTGACTGGGACGGCCAAGGGGGTCACTGACTCATGCAGGGGTGGCATGAACTCTATGGATTTGGACACATGTCAGAATAACACTGGTTTACCATTTCTTGTTTCTCTACTGGTATCTTCATAACCCATAGACACCCACATAAAGCCATTTTTTGTACATTTAGTGTGGCAGGTGACTTTTATGGGGGCATAGCAGGCATTAAATATGAGCCTGCTGCCGCCTCTTAAAGACTGAAAGTCGGCCGAGGTCGCCGGCATCCTCGAGGAGTTGGAGAGGTCTGATCGGAGGCAGTAGTGTTAGCCAGGATTGCAAAAAGCCCCAGGTCTTGCCTCTTGACTGGGCAGATAGCCAATTATCCTTCAAGATAATGGGGCGGCACCTGGGATAGCCAATCAGATTTCATGGGTGGCCTGTGCCACCAAAGCCACTCCCTGAAAACCCCCTGAGCTCATGACTACATAAAAGTCTATGTTCATGGTTGAGATTCTGATTATGAAAAGCTTGTCTTCGCTGTTGCAGGAAGCCACTACTGACAGTCTGGCCAAATCTGCAGCCACCCAGATGGCATCGCATGAAACACCTGTCAGTGGAAAGCTGACATGGAAAGATATACTGTCTTATCAGAGAAATTACTCTTCTGTGAGATTTTTTTCACCAGTGAACCTATAAATAACAACCAATGGCAGCACAGCCCAAATGGATTTTGAATTTTGTCCAGCTTTTATCCAGGCTGGTTGCCACTGAGGGAAAACCGTAGAGTAGGCCCAGATGAGCTGAAGGGAAAGCCTCCACCAGTATGTGAATTTTTGAATATTTAACATATTAATTAGCTGTTTGTGGCACCATCGTTATCACACTGAAAGCTTAAGCTTTCACATTGGTTAACATTTATTAGAAAATATTTTTTAAAAAGAACCCAAGGCATTTTCAAAATAAATACGTTTTAATGCTTACACTAAAAACAACAAAAAGCTTATTAATATTGTAAAACATTTTACAGCACCAATAAATATATTAATGTGAAAATATACTAAATATGTGTGGCTGTATAAACTCAAGCAAGTCTGTCATTTAAATACAAATAGAATGTCGTCATCATCAGAGGACTGGAGAGTCGAGGCACCGAGGCAGCCGGGTCAGTGAACACCTTCAGGCCTGAAGTTTGAGGGTGGCAGCACAGGAAGTCCATTCACATGAACAGCAGTGGTACAGCTGACACCATTAGAAACACAGGATTCAGGACAAAAAGTGACCCTAAATAATGAAAAAAAGGACTACAGAATTTCGACACGTCTGACAATATTGTACAGTTCCTCACAGGTAGTAAAATGATGGATTAGTGATTCGTTCCTTCAAATAAATAACAAATCCACGTCTTCATATCGTGGACACTCACTCTGACGAAGGTTAACATGGGTGTTTCTCCTTGTTTTGTTGTTGTTGACTAGCTTTGGCTTTCGGGTACACATATGCTAAAATTAGCAGTGGACAATGTAAGGATTTGATTTCTTACTGAGGTACACGTATATACTCTTCATAGGAATGTATGCAAAATCCTCAGTGGAGCACACAAGTTGTTATTTTAATGGAATATAATTAACCACAAATGACCAATATCCAGGCTCCATAAAATTAAAGCAAATGTCATAGCTAAATTCTGGACCAATTTCTTTTGAATAAATTAGTTTCTGTGAAAGCACAGGACCAGTATAACAGAACATCAGGACAGGATTTTTTCTCTTACTCTTATGTGTGTTTCTCATTGACTGCTGAATATATGCCAAACTACTACACCGAACTTTATCAAACATCTTCCCACCATGACTCATG
The DNA here is from genome assembly GCA_028566105.1 of Hypoplectrus providencianus. NCBI lineage: Eukaryota > Metazoa > Chordata > Actinopteri > Perciformes > Serranidae > Hypoplectrus > Hypoplectrus providencianus. Next base: position 514,809 of record JAOWBC010001592.1, read on the forward strand.
AAAGAGGAAGGGTTTTTCTCACGCAGGAGTTGTTTAATTCGCGGTAAGCGGCAGTTACCGACTGAACCACATAACAGTGTAATACTTGGGAATGAGGAAGTAATAGTACTGCCTGTGTTAAAAAAAAACACAATGCCAGTTTACCACCGCCAGACTATAGGCCTCCGTCTGATTCAATTCTTCACTATATTAGGTCAGAGCTGAGCAGCAGCAACAAGACGCCCTCAGTCCTCCATATGACATGCCTTTGGGCCCACAAGTGCAAAACCACGTGTCCATAGCCTTGTCCAAAATGAAAAACATCTGTGTTGGCACATCATTCACGCACATGTTGGTGAATGGGGTTTCTTTCGGTCAACAGGCCCCCACCATGACAAACACAGCTTTAGTTTAAATCAGGAATGTCAAAGCATTTATACCACCCAACCCCCAACCCCACCAAAAAAAAAAGAAAAAAGGATTCTACAGTCATACATGTTCTCCATTCAATCTCCAGACAGGTGAGGTTTACAAATAAAAATAACACTGCATATAAATATCTAGACAAAGTACTAGACAAAGGAATACCTAGTAAGTATATACAGATCGTTTATGATGAACTGCTCTGTTGTGGGTGCCTATTTCTTTGGAACACAAACAAAGCCATTAAATAAGGAAAAGTTACAGTGAGGTGCTGATCTGATCTACGATCAGCTTGTCTAGTCCCTTTTTGTCTCCGTATATACCTACAGCAATATCCCTTTAGACAGCCTAGTCTCAAGACGTCTTGTGAAAGGAACACAATACCTTAAAATATAAATAATAAACTCTGTGCACAAAAAGAGACAAATCTGTTTTCCCTCCAGGGAAGGATTACATGAAGGAGGCACTACCAGAGACAGGTACTCGATTCTTACCTAAAACCCTGATGGAAACATTTTTACTTGCCTAACCCTAAACTAAAATCTTCTTGCTAAAATGATTATCTAACTGACCTGTTCAACTAGTTCAGTCCTTGCCAACATCATGTAACCCTATAAGGAAGGAAGGTCATGTTCACATTATCCGTCACCTTGGCACATAACCTGCATCCGCAGTCACAGTCAGGAAACTCTGAGACACTTTTTAAGTGTATTCTCACATAAGGCGGAAGTAGTCCATACAGTTGAGACGAAACTTCACATCATGTCACAGAGGGAAACAGTTCTTGGACCTGCCATTCATTTCAAGTACAACAAGCATTCATCCACTTCCGCCTCCTCGTCCTCGTTCCTTCTCCTCTTAGTCCTTATGTCAGAGTTCGGAAGTGAGTTCAGCTTCTGCTGCACCTCTCGTTAAAGTTGAAGTCACTAGTTATTTAGAAATATTAAAGATATCCACAGTAGACCAGCATCCAGTGAAGCGTTACACAAAATAATAGATTTCGCCTACCAGTTCTACCCATGAGCAGAACATCACTGAAACCTTTCCCATTCACACGCCAGTGGCGCATTCGTTTCACTTTAAATAGTGTCGTATTAAGTAGCAGCAATACACATTGTCGATGTTCTAACAGTATATATACATATATATTAAAATCTTTAGGTGGAATAAAGACAGTGGCAAGATCTGTTTCAAGAATTTCCTGTCTTGCGTTGTCGTTTTGCGTCCTTGCAGGGAATGCATCCTCAGGTTTCAAAGTGCTGTGCCAAGAAAAGAATTCCTTCATAACAGTGTTGCTGGGTTCATCTTCTCGGTTTCTCACATCTGTGGAAGACAAGATAAAAAATCGGGTTAAGTTACGAGTGGAAAACTGGTCTCATACAGCCTCGCCTCACAGAGCACAAGCATGATGTTTTACACGTAACTCTTCCATGCAAAACAAAGGGATTTTCAGAGGCGGGGGGCAAACAGGAAGCATAGGTGGACAGTGAGGGGCATTGGGGGTTGGGGGACAGATGACGTAGGTCAGTTTGCACACCCTGGTCATTTTTCTTCTGCTGAATTTATGTACTTCTTCAGTTAAGTTATGTAATAAAAATTAAGTGAAACATTAAGTTTTCATATCACCATAGCTTCTACTTGCTAAGGGCCCAGGGCCTTGGTTATAGCTGTGTGAGGTGTGGGGTGGGTTGGATTGGTGGAAGTGCACACCAACCGAACAGTTCCAGAGAGCATCACCCTTAGGTCCCCTTCACCCTCTCTTCTTAACACTAAACAGCCAACTGGAATCATGTCAGTGGTCACTTCACCCATAAGTGTGTGGTTCTCTAAATCCTGAGCTGTGTGGGGGGTCCCTTGGGGGTTAGAGGTCATGGAAGTGGCTGGGTCAGGAGGGGTCGTAAACCTTGTTAATTAGAGGCAGCAGTCCCAGCACTTTTCTGTTTGGCTATCTGCTGCCAGAGCTGGGGTGATGAGTGTAACTCCACTCATTAGTATTTGATTCTTTTTTTTTTTTTTTTTTTTTTTACAAAATGATAAATTAGTAGATGTGACATTCAAGCAGCATGAACATTTTTCCCTGCAAAATCCCTGTGTTATTACATTAAATTAATAATTACTGAAACCCTGGCAGATCTGTTAGATCTTTTTTTATCTTCTCTACTGGAAATAAAGCTAGATTAAAAACACCTTACCTGAAGGTAGAAAGAATTGTTTTTAGTGGAACATGAAAACCTTGTATCTCAAAATTGGTGATTTTTATTCTACCAAAAAGTGAATGTAGGAAAAGAAATTCAGTTCTTTCTAGTGGTGTCTTGTTATGCAAAACATTGTAGATAATAAAAAGATCCTTATCCCAGTACAAGTTAAGAATATTGGACATAAAATAACAGTTTACTTATCAGAGGTAAGTGAAAAAATATGGGTGAATTCTACTTTTTACATGTCACTCTATGGGGCAATATAAGTCTTATTAAACCATAAAACCCTTTGGTTTATATAATGTCTTCCCGCTAAAATTTGGTTATTTACTGGACAAAGAGAAGTACTCCAAAATCATTAAGACACAGGCTTTTCACTTCCCAGCAGCTTGAGATGATTGAAAGTAAATTGAAAAATCATTGTTGAGATTTGCATTTCTAATTATAAACAAAGGTTGCTGCTTGCTTCATCCAGACTGACTTAATATGGAATGTGTGGGTCTGCTAGTTTGTAACCCTAACCCACGCTTCTTTCGCACATGCAAAAGTGTCATGCAAGCAGTCACATGTAACATCTTAAACATGCAGACTGATTTGAAATCACTCTTTCAGTTGTGATCATCAAACATCAATATTGAATCTCAAGAGACAATGCAAGCACAGAGAAGCACAGAGCTGCCACAATCCTCTATATGGCACGAACACGACATCGAAAAGCAGGAAGAAGCATGCATTCAATTATTGCAGGAAGCACAAAGATGAGCAGAGAGATAGGGAGGCAGAAGGGTAAAAAAAATGGGATTCAGGGCTCGTTGTTTATCGTGTATGTAAGGTAAACAAACCTGCAAGTTCTTTCGTTTAACTCAAGGTGCCTGGACTTGCAGTCTAATTGTGTGAATTTGCAGGAGCATATACAGGTGAGAGGGTCCTGCACAAACAAGCGCTTTCTTCTCTCTGAGCAAGGCGCACAGTGGCTGCAAGGGAGGCAAAAAGGGAGAAACAGGGAGAGAGATCTAAGCTATAGAGCAAATACTGCAGAAAGAGCGGACACAGACACTCATGCAACATCCCTGTCCTTCCCCTCCTCCACACACCCCGAACCAGCCCTACGATTGTTCTGTACAAACAAGGTTAACCTTTCTCTTCACACGTGAGACATGAATTGTGGATATGATTAGATGTTTGGGACGCTTTGTACTGTCATGGAAGCACTATACCACCAATCTGATGCTTTCTGATATCACAAAGTCTTCAAGAAACTATTTAACGCGTCTTCCGTCATCACAGTAGAACTTTAAGTCGATTAGCTGGAACCAACACTCCTCCCAGCTCGACATTATATCCCTAAGGGTTGGTACAGCAATGAAAAAAGAGCCACAACACTCACCTTCAGCAGGTGCACAAAGATTCTAAATGAATATCTAAAAGTCTGACATAGAGATAGACACTATAGTTGTTGCCGTATCTGTTACAGTGCTTAGCTTATGAGATGGAAGGTCACACCAAAGACACAACAAGGAAAAAACTAGATATATTAAGGTAGTTGCTATGGGGAAAAAATGAGCTATGCTTTGTCTCAAAGAACTGATTTTGCTGTGCACAACATCCAAGCAGCAGGATAAAATTTTGTATCATCTACTAGACCTCGTGTTTTAAACAGTTATCAGTTCAGCCCAATACAGACTTCCCAATAACATTTTGTACAGAGATAACATGACAAATGCTATGGCAAATTTGCTGGCAGAGAAATGTAATGTTATGCTGTTGCACATTAGAAAAAAGAAGCTATAGGAAAGAAATTTAATCAATGTACAAAAGGTGTGTATAAAGACACCAAAAAGATCTTTAGCTTCACCCGTCCAAAAAAATGATAGCAAGCTATACTGCAGCAGCGGTTCAGGACTCAATAATCCTGCTGGAGTCTTTTGAATTCAAGTCTTATCCCTGATAACAAAAGAGGACGGGAAAAGAGAGCTAAGCAGATGCAGGACTGTGATTCAGGGTTCAATAGATTGCTGATAAACCAAACAAGAGGCAATTAACCAACAAACCATCTGCTTTAATCTGATCTTCTCATGAGCAGCCGTGGACAAAGATCCATAGGATAGGCCTTGGCTAGTGCCCTCCCCTCCACCCTGCCACATGGAAAACCAGCCACCTACGTGCTCAGTGACAGGCAGGCATCAAACACGGCTGGATGACGCTCAGATCAGTTCAGCCAGTTCTCACTTAGCTCACATGATCCCATCTCTGCTCCACCAGTACACCAGCTCCTAACCTGCCGATGCACAGGTGGCACACACACACTCTTCTGATCCAATTAAACAACCTGACCTACTGCTGAGAAGCCTCGGGACGCACACAAACCTCATGCATGCATGTGTCAAACACACACAGCCCTATGTCAGCTGTGACAGCGAGTGTTTTCTCTCAATCAGCGAGGACACTTCAGCTCGTCTCCGAGCTCATCCTCTATTTACACCACTAAAAATAAAAATAGGTTAACTGCATGACACCTGTTGCTATGATTAGACCGGAGAAGTAGCGAAGGCCGAGGGTCAGGTTTGTGCAACTGGAGACAAGAGTGCAGACAGCAGAGGGTGGTCTGACGCTGGCTGGCTACGCCTCAATCACTCACCTCACTCTGGTATAGCCGCACCATAAAGTACTAAACCTGCTGCCATAAAAAGAACACGCTCAAAGTGTAAGAGCCATGTAAAGATAGGTGGAAGACCTGAAGACCTAAGTCTCTACCGCAGGCTACAAAAGAAAACATCACGGTGCTTGACTACCAAACTTGAAACTTCCTAAATCATGGCATCACTAAACATGGTCACTTTCTGTTAAATTAATTGACAATAAGTGTGTGTTTATTAACCAAAAAGCTAGAAGTGGGTATTTAAAGTGGTGTATCGTGGTATCAACCAGAACGTGTTCACAGCCAGGAAGCTGGGAAACCCGATATCAAATGTCAGGTCAAATTTATAATCCGTCACGCCATTATCTCTGACTGCTAATACTTTACAGGACTGCAGGAAGCTGAACCCAGCTGACATTGGGCAAAAGGCGGGGTACACCCTGGTGATGGTCACCAGACAGTCACAAGGCTGACACATGGTGGGATCAATCAGGACTGAACCAGGGTTGACTTTGCTTTTGAAAAGGGTTAACCTGTGTTGAGTGACTTTGCTTCCTTCATAAAAGGAAAGATAATTCCAAAAAACTTAACACAATAAAAAAAGAAAAGAAATCAATCATATCATAGGATCACCCTGACTGGCTTGTTTTTAAATTGACAAAAGAAGGGTTGGACACGGGTCAGAAACCCCTGGTCCAACCCTGGCCACTGGTGTGAAAGAGGTACTAAAGAGAGACAGCAATGCATTCACACCTGAAAGCAACAATGACCCTAACTATGGTGGACACGTTTACTTCAGTAATTGTAGTAAAGTTTACTTTTCGGCAGTGTGTGCATCTCAACAAGGAGACAGAGATCCTGCCACCGGCTATAAAACCTTTCAAGTAGATGGGTGAAAAAATTAACACGTACTTACTATTCTTTCTTTGCCTGAACTTCTGGCTTTAGTCTGAAATCAAAAAGACAGAACGTGATTTAGTTTTTGCCTTTTATTATACCACTGCCACAGTGTGTTTTGTGTCCCATAGTCTCTTACCTGCATTCACACTTTTGATGCTCTGTGAAACTTAAATGAATAGTATGTTGCGTTACCATTGGTCTAATCCGCATTACCTTGAAAAGAAACAGAGGACATAAGCAAGGTTTAGATTAAAGGAACATCATAAAGTCTTTTTCTCAACGACAGTCCCAGCACCACAGTCCTGATGGCTCCTGAACCACCCAGCTGTCTGTATCACTGTATGATGCTATCGTCCACAGCGAACATCCATGCCAATACACAGGTCAAACTTTAACAAAGGACTAATAAAGGAGCAAGTGCTGAAGCAGTTTTAGATGTCACCTATCGATTTAGCTTTCTGAAACTTGGTCAGCCGTGGGCTTACCTGCAATGTGACGTTGCCGGTTTGTGTAGGTACACACTCCATTGCTTCATCACTGCAGCAGCCGCCACAGCGGTTGAGGACGACGCAGGAAGGAACGTATGTGTGTTCTGTGTCCTCTGGATACTCTTGGGAGATGTCCACAAGAATCTCTCTGGGCTGGCACATACTCTTCCTCATTACATCTTGGAGGAGGATGACTAAAAAAGACAAAGTCATTGATTAACTTTTCATCGTCAACATCATCATTACCCTCAGCATCTTTATAGACAGTACCAAAGTGAAAAAAGTGTGTTATAATGTTATAACATTATGTTATAATGGATGCCTATCCAGCTCCCAGAACATCCAATACAAATTTACCTAGAGCAATTTATTTCTTAAATAGAGCTCAAAACAAGAAGATCTGTGGCCTGGAATCTTAAAAAGTCCTGATTCAGTAGTATACAGCCATTGATCCATTTGGTGAAAACTGACATGACATGCTAGATAATGCCCTGATAAAAACTCCCATTAATGTGTGTAAATTAAAAAAAAAATCAAGAACACTAAAAGTGCAAAAAACCTTTAGATCAAACCAAGCTTGAGCCTTGAAACTAACTGAGTGAACTGGCAGCCCTCTCTGTATTTCAATTCCCAGTGCAGCCCGGAATAATTTGACCCACAGTAGATCAGACTACTTTCCCAACAACCCATGGCTAAATCCTGACCTCTGTTCGTAAGGGCAGCCGTGACCTCAGGCTATGAGGCACCAGGGTTCACCTGTGACCCGGGGAAGCCCACCCCTGCGCAAGTTCTGCCCAGGGACTAACGCAACAGAGTCACTGTGTTTGCTTTAGGATTACGTTTTCAAATGCTACATGTAATACACTCGTGGATTCTTGGGTATTTCATCTTAAAGGTTTTTACATAGTATTTAAGAGGAATCTCTCTGGTGATAGATCAGAGGGCTGTACCATGAAGCGAGAATAGAGGATTAGGAAGGTATGTTGAGGCTAAAGTTAGGGTTTTCTCTGTCATGTGAAGTGTGTGGCTTTCTACCCTGGTTAGATCACTCAGAAATACTACTAAATTTGATTTGTAAGGTTATTGTTCCTATACTAAACTACTGAATATGTTAGGAGTGTTCTCTGGACATTTACCCACACAGTCTCAAAAAAATTAAGTTTTGAAACAAGGTCAACTCATTAAGTTTTCAAAGGGCTTTCAACTAAATATCATGGTCTTCATTATATAGACTTAGTCTTTCATACACCATCATGTTATCCTACATTTTTTTATACACCCCTTCATGTTTTTTAATCAGCTGATGAAAAACCTACATTTTTCTTATTTTTACTTATGTTCTCTTCGATTTGTTGTTGTGAAAAAACATCGAAGCCCTTATTGGCTGAGGTGTACTGATCAACAACTGTTCAGAGCTGTCCACCAAGTGTAATAAGGCCACGGTCTTATCGCTGTGTGCAAGATTTGACAGGTAGTGTAATCCCTGACAGTGTGGGTGTGCAAGTTATCAACATGCAGATGGCAATCTGCCCACTCCTATTCAAACTACGACACAACCTGTCCAGTGATGTGGTTTGTTGTGACTATTTTGTGCCTCCATCCATCACCAACCAACAGGTCCAACCTTGGCCTCAGCACAACAGCTCCACTGTCAAACAAACACCAGTATGGCATTGAAGCAAGGCTGGCTATCTACTCATGTGTTGACTGTTTTCAGAAAAAGGAAGACAAGAAGCCTAACAACTGTAAATTATTGTGGCCACAGTGACTTATTTCTGCCTTTTCTGTCACATTACCGGTTGCTTTGAAATGTGCAACACTTTTATGGCAACTCCAAAGTCCCAAGTGAGACCTTTTACCACTGGGAACTTTGATTCCTGTCTGCTCTGTATGGAAAAACAATCCTCAGCTCAAACAGAGGAATGCTAATACATACCATGTCAAATGCAGCATGCCAACAAGCCCAGGATATCCCACCTCTAAAGCCAACTTCAACATATCCCTGTATTATGATGTGACTGAATAGCAATTTTGGTACACAAGGTTGAAGTTATGTTTAATGCAGTGATTATTTCACACATACTTGATACGTTTGTTTTGTTTTATCGTCCTCAATTGATGAACTCTATTGTCAATTCTGTATCACAATGTATTGTGGGTTAAATCATTTTTATCCTGTTTAGTATCACTCCAAGCTGATTCCCTAGAAGCCTGCAGAAAGTCCACTTGGGGCCGCTTGTGACCTGGATAAATTGTGGATTCGGACCGTTCCAGTATTTGCAGACTTCTTTGAACCACACCCACAAAGTCTACAACTCTGTAAATATGGGGATATTTGGATATTTGGATTCAGTGGTAGAACTCTTACCCTCATTTTTACTCTTCTCCACTCCCTTGTTAATGCTGGCAGTCTGTAAAAGATGCACATCAGAAAAGGTGTCAAACATTTTTCATCTGCAGGTAACACTACCTTTGTCATCACCAAAACAAATCCAGATAAGTACATACAGTAGTATATAAAAGTAGCCTTCAGGTTTTCTTTTCTTTCTTTCTTTTTTTTTTTTTTTCCTTTTAGTTCAGTAGCTATACCAAACTATGGACCAGGAAGCCCAGTCTGATGACACTATAGACAAGGACAAGAGCCACAATTAATAAAGGTAAAAATGATATCAGAATAAAGTTGTCAGAGGCAAAAATCTTGTTTTATAGGCCTTACTCCCCAATCCCTTTCTGCTTGTTTCGCAAGTGCAGTCTGATGTATTAGTGCAGTCAAGTTACAATCAAGCAGCTGAGGCGCAAGGCTGATTTACCTTCAAAATAAAAGAGCTAACGCGTTTAACTCATAGAGTTTAATGTGATGCACCAAAAGGCGTTAAAAAGATTTAAATCGACATGGTCAACGCTCATTTTACAGGTTAGAATCATGGGAGTAAGTTCCACACTTTATGAGCTTAACCATTTCAAAATGAAAGCAAACAGTCCTGGAAAAAATTCCAGCATGTAACAGACGTTTCCAATAGATAAAAAGAGAGCACATTCTGTTAAAAAAACGCTTTCTTTTCAATCGGTTCACTTTGTCATGTTGTAAATATTTGTTAATTTTATGTTGAAAGGCCTTACAGGAATCGGCCTTTGTTTTGAGGGTTAAAAAAAGGATGACGTGACATATCGGCATCCCTGGCAGACCTCCGTTCACCTCATGTGGCTGCTGTAAGAGGCCGAGATATTGCGTGAGAAAGCAGATCAGTGTGTGGGGGAACGATGTGGACATCCTACAGGGCGGCAGGACAGGAGAAACCGGGTCTCAGCTTCCAGATACTCCAGATCACCGTGAGAAAAAAAAAGAAGAAGACTGGGCCCATGACTAAACCCAGCTGCTGAACAGCTAAGAGGGCCGACTGTACAGAGTTCAAACTACACTTAGCTCTCATGAAAACGCCTGAGGCAGAACTCCATTCAAAATTTTTAAGCTCACTCTCAGGAAACATGCCCATATTACTAATGCCTGTGCAACTTTTATGGATTGTTCTTTTCGATTTGCAACAGTGTAATTCAGCAAGCAACATTAATTTAATCACATTTTACAACTTTTTTTTTTTTTATGACATTCACAACACGCTTTATCTCCCTTCAAAAAGTACTTGATCTAAATTTACACCGACATGATTTCTATTAATACACTATTTGAACGTATTTCATCAAGTGCCTCTTTGCAAATACAAACTTCTCTGATTTTTAAATAGTCTGGCTTTGCAACAAAAAAAGAAGAAAGAGGCGAATGCAGGCCTGTTTTGGTCTCAACGAACAGAACAATGTAAGGCCTTTAGATTGTTTTAGAAAACATGAATGCTGATAGTTTAGGCTACCTACACATGCAAGCTGGAATGTAGGCCAGTAATATATATTCTTAATTATTAATACATATCCACATTACGCCTTTAGTCATTTAATTGGCCTTATTCTGTTGCCTAATGATTGAGGATAGACCATGGCTTATGCTTTAAGGACACGTATGAAAGAGAACCAGTTTCATTATAAATAATAACGCTGAGCATAAATATATGAAAGACTCACCTTTACAGTGGACAGGTGAAGAACCGCTGCGAAAAGGATGTGTAGCAAACTGACAACAAAGTTCATGGTTGTAATTCCGCACGATTAATTTTGAAATCTGTGCTGTCGTTAAAGAGTAAAAAAAAAAATAATATCAACCAAAAAAACGTGCACACCTTTAAAAAATAATAAATAAATAGAGGAGCAAAAAATAGACTTTTTTTTAAAAACACGAAAAATCTTGATTTAAGCAAAAGCAAATCCACATATTCCACACGCTGTGGCACGCTGAGAGGGGCGCTTCCAGTGTCTCCCAGCAGCGCTCCGCTGGAGCTCTTACCATCCAACAAGTCTCGCTCATCCACAGACAAAGACACTGTGATTGGTTCTAAAATCCACGCTGGAGCCGGGACCTCAGGAACAGAAGCATCATCCAAAAAATGTCAATAATACTGTCCACAGTGTAACCTGAGACTGGCTGCTCAGCACATCAACTTTACGCACCGGTGTTTCTCTGTATGCTCATTAATCCCACAACATGAAGGTGTGTGTGTGTTTGTGTGGAGGGAGACAGCAGGCACTATTTGCCGGTAGAAGAAAGTGATCCTTTCGCTCTCTTCCGCAAACCGCTCTTCTAGTGTTTCTTATTGAGTGTCGCTCTCTGTGCTGTGCCTCGGCTTCTCTTCGCTAATCTACAGATATTTGGGGGAGCATCGACAGCGGCTTGTTCCCGTCTCTCACGCGTTCTGTCTCCTCTTGGCGGCTGCTTCTGTAGTTCACGCGTTATTAAGGTAGCCTGGCATCAGCGGCCAAGCGGGCTTGTTCCTGGAGGCGGGGCGGCGAGGACGAACCAATGGCAGAAGGGGGCGGAGTTGCTCGGGACCTGCTGTTCACTAACACACATAGGAGGGGTTTCCACTGATGATATACTGTATCATTCAACATTTCCTATGATATGTGTGACTGCGCATCCTGGTTGAGCTTGACCACTATGAACTGTCCAGAGTATATTGCGTCAACAGTTCCTACTGCTTAAAGGAATTCTTTTTCCAACTTATTTTTATGTTTAATAGCAGTTCACTTTACATTAATAGTAAATTGTATTAATTATAACAGTGAGGGGTTGATAATCCCAACAATAAAAACTATATATATTGTATATATGACATAAAGAGCAAATGCCCTTGTGATGTATTCACAATATGGTCCTTTTTGAGGACACAAAATCATATATGACAAGGAGATGTGGACATTATTGCTGTCCATAATGGGAACAACAATGACAACAATGATAACCTGAACCTTAAATGACTATATCTTAAATTTCGAGTGGAAGGAGGCCTTACATAAACCCAAGATGAGAAGCAACCAGGAGGAAGTCAAGTCAGAGAATGTACCCTCATCATGGAAGAGAGTTGGGCTGCTGCAGCATTTGATATTTCTTTTCCACCTTGTGGCTCTACTGTGTGTGGTGTGCACGTTCTCCCATGTCAGTGCGGGTCCTGTCTGGGTACTCCGGCTTCCTCCCACAGTCTAAAGGCATGCATCTTTGGTTTAATTGGTGGCTCTAAATTGTCCGTGGGAGTAAATGAGAGTCAGAGTGCTTGTCTGGCCCTGTATTGACAGGTCTGTAGACTTGTGCAGGGTGTACCCCACCTCTTGCCCAGTATCAGCTGGGATTGCCTCCAGCCCCAGCATAGAGTCTCTAGGACAACCTGTGTCCCAAATTAATTCATTAAGTGACTATTCTGTATTGGTGGTGGCAACCATACTATCAACAAGAGACATTTGCACTAAAATATACCAGAGAAGAGACAAGACATCTTGAACTGCTAAGGCAGGGAAAGACTTGTATTTGAGTGGCAGCAGCAGGATGACAGGCTCACTATGTAGGTGTGTCACTGAGCTGCTGGATAGCTGATGGGTACAGCTGATAACATGGCCATGGACAGTGATAGCAAGGTAATTACGATTAAGTATGTGTGGGAGGAGTGAATGCTGAATAAGTGAGAAAACCTCAGGCCTTAACATGCAAAGATATTAACCACCGCAGGAACTTTAATAGTAGTAGTTGTGGCTGTATTAGCATATAAAACAACAAGGGATATGCAGGCAGAAGGCCATAGTCAGTGAACTGGTAAGCAAGAAGGCAATAAGGGCCTGATGTTTGTGACCTGTAAGAAACATATATTTATACTTTTCTGTCACACTTTGTCAGGTTTTGGCAAACAACCTATGTGGTTAGGTTACAACGTTTCTTTTTAAGCTTAAGACAACAAAACTACTTATAGGTTTTGCAGAAATCTTGGGGTGAAAATAGATCATTTTACAGCGTTAAAAACCAGTTACAAAGGTTACCAGGCAGAAAGCTGTGTTTAACTTTTCCTGTGTGTTAAAATAATGACTTCACATTGGGACAAAATTATCTTCAACTTTGCGGACTTCTTCAGATCTTGGTTTGAAATGAAACTTGAGCCATTCTGAATCAAGTTTACACATTCTTCCATGTAAGTCAAGTTATCAGAACCTGAATTATTTTTTTTTAGGTTTTTACATGCATATATATTGCTCTTGGTCCTGTGGTTTCTTTACAAATTCCAAAGACATGCATTGGCATTTCCAAATTGCTAAATGCTGTTTTCATAAGCAGTTACCAACAATGGATTAAAACGGTTGTAGACATGGCTGATTATGAAGACAGTGTCACCTTTATCTGTTTGTTTGTTTTTTTTTCTGTTTTGTTTGTTGGCCTTGATATCCTGATCAATCATTGGACATTACGCAGCAGAACAGGTGGTGCCCTGCTAAGTTTAAAACATTGTCCCAGCCACAACACCTCCACCAGCTCCACTGATTCCAGTCTGGTTTGTTCTCTCAACTCAGCCTTGCTTTCCTCACAGTGATGGCTCATTGCTCTACTGAAGCCACTCCACATAGTTTCCATGGTCCCTGCCCTCTCTAGCCTCCTTCTCCACTGGTGTCCTTCTCCACTAGCCCTGTCTCACTCACAGTTGATTGATTTAGGGAGTTTGGTAGAGGAGGTGGATGGGTCAGGCAAACCCTGGGCTTTTTATTTAGTTGTCAGCTTGCTTACTGCATCCAGTAGTTAAATGTAAAGGTATTTGTTTTTATGACCAATTATATGATATTAATATCAATATTATCTATATCACTGTGTATTTACTGCTACTTGCTAAGCTGGCATGGCAACCCTAACCCTTTTCAAAGGGTTCCTTGACTTTTAAACCAACAGATATCGGAATGAAAACATCTATTGGTACCTATGAAGCTCTTTTTTATAGACATGTCCATTTTTTTACGTAATCCCCTAGGTTTGGTGAAAAAAAAACATGCAGCTCCACAAACACGCTAAATTTTGGTGAAGAAAAAGCTGACATTGCACTTAACTGAAGGGTAACATGACCTCTGAGCTCAACAAATGAGAAGGAAAAATAGTTTTACGGGTATTTGTCCCCCTTTAAAGACATGCCCAATTTATGTTCACCCCATATAGTCTTAGACAAAAACCTTTCACTTCTTTTTGTGTACAAAGGTACCTAAAATATTTTGGAATTGTATGAAATGGGTATGTGGGAAGCTTAAGTGGTCTTTCTTTTTCTGTGTGAATGTGTGTCTATAACCTTTGTATAGATTTATTTCTCCAAATCATATGTAGAAATATTAATATAATGTAATCGGTTCAGGTTAAACTAAATATATATGTTTAGTGTATCCTCCAGAGGGATGCAAATTTCCCTAATCTGGTGGGTTTTCCATCAAGGAGAAGCCTGGTTATTTTGATAATTTTTGCTCATTAAAGTGAGAGCATACCATTCATCCATCCATCCATCCATCCATCCATCCATCCATGTTGCTTTTGTGACGCCCAGCTCAGTAACCGTGGTAACTTACACCACTGAACTAACCTGCTCTGTGGCAGACAGTGTGGAAACAAAACTTAGCTTTTTGGTATTCATTCGCAATTGGCGCTTGTAGATCAAGATAACATCCTGTGAAAAAAAAATACATAAGAAAGTATCTGATTATGTAGTTGCTCATTATTATTTAATCTTCAATCTGCAGAATGACATTACACCTGAAACATATATTAAGTTTTCATTGGAGCCACGTCTTTTTTTCCGCTGATCAGATTGCTCCTGTTTAAATGTAACATAAGAATTTATATAGATCAAGGTTACTGGGTCAAAGAGGCTTCACACAGCTCACACAACTAGGCCTGTTAACAGTGAAGTCATTGTAGTTGTGTAAATAATTTCAAGTAAGCTTTACACCATCATTTTTTAAAGTCATGTTATATAATACTACTAATAAAAACAATCTTACTGTTGATAGTGATCAAAATGTAATTTTTATAGTGAATTAATCCATAGGCAGCAGTAGCACAGACTGTTTCTGTTGACTGTCACTTTATAGTCTTGATAAAGCTCAGTCAGCATCTTTTGCTCAGCTGCTGAGAATACAGAAGGGCTGCATTTCACCTCTCTTTGTAACATCCTTTTGGCTCTTCCGGGCTGTTCCATGGCCGATCGATCCAGGCTGCATGCTTGTACACAATGCTGGCTTGAATAGCTTGGTTTGAGGTAGTGTTGGCCAGACCTGGCTGAACGGTGTTAGAGGAAAAGCTTAAATCTCAGGTGAAAGTTGTTGTTAGTTCTAACCAGAGTTTTTCAGTTAAGCCCTGGTTTTATTAGCTGCGTTGATGACAAACCCCATGATCCCTTGTGAGGACTTTGGTTTGATCCTTAATGATCTAAAAGGTTAAACCATTTAACCACCACCACCACCACAACAAGAATTTTGAAGCACATTTTGAATATTCATGTAAGAAAAGCTTTATGGAAACATCCACATTTTAAAAAACTTCTGAAAGTGCACATGAAAGTTATCCATAGTCTTAGTCAGTGTCTTGCCCTGATTGGTTAAACATCACAAGTAATAGCCAGTGAGCACCACAGAAATATACTGTGTCTCTGTTCAGAGACTGCAGTCAGCAGTGTAGCTCATAGACATCACTTAAAAACCCAAAAACTTGTTCATTAACTTCATGATCAAAGAGAGATATTGTATTTTTGTATCACATCTACACTTTTATTCATACTCGCCTTTTTCCCTCCAAGGTCTTGAGTTATATTAAATATGATGGCAGTAAAAACGACTGTGGTTGAAGTCAAAAGAAGAAAGCCCTAAACGTGCTCCTCAATGATACGATTCTTTGGTTGACAAAATCGTCCACTTCACAACATTCAGTTCTGATTGAAAGCTGGACCCATAGATCACAAGAGCAAACTCAGTTTATTTGCTTTAGTTATTCTATCAAATATTTCTTTTTCTGGATAAAACTGCATCTTTAACTAATAGCAGACATGTAATGTGATATAGAAGAGAACTGCACTCAAACTAAATTACATTATTTAGTAGCCTATATTATAAAGTATTCCTTTGACACCCAGGTTTGAGGAACCTAAACCTGATATGGAAAACTACACTAACTCATATCCAAATGTCCCAAAGGAAAGCTTTTTTGGGGCAAATGTATGATGAGTAAAGGATGATGCAGAGGAATATTAGACGTGTGCAGCCTATGCAGTATGCCCACTCTTTCCACATGAATTTCCATGCAGTTGTGTTGTAAGACAGGATATCACTGAACTGTAATTTCCAGTCAGACTATGTACCATGTAACACCACATGACCCACTGAATTGATGCTGTGTACCATCAAAAACAATTATGGTGATGTACATTACCATGAATGGGACATTAGTCAGCTGCAATTCAGTACAACAGAAATTATTTGATAGCTGCTTATCTGTTGACATAGAATGGAGTCAACACTTTACATGTGGTGTATAAATTACAAGATGACATTTGAATCTATTTGTAGTCAAAACACATTTGTTTCCCCATAACCCCATAACACTTTATTATTTTGGGTTGACCACTGGAGGTCAGCCCTACACACATGTCTGCATGTGAGTGAGTGAGTGAGTGAGTGAGTGAGTGAATGAGTGAGTGGACTACCTACATTTGCAGCGTGCACCTGTTTTCAAACACAGGGAGACATTAGGGGTGCATATACAGCAGTCCACACTGACTTTGTCTTCTGTCTTATTAAGTAAAGCTTCATCTGCATAGAAAGCTGATTAAATCACACAAACATCACACTGTAGATGTGTTCTTATTTATAGCATCCTAACTGATAAATCAAGGCTCTCACTCTGTCTCTGAACTTTCCCTTATTCATTGCAGTGGTTGGAGGTTGCTGCCTATCAGCAGCAGCTCAGTAATGAGTGGACCTGCCTTCACTGGGGTGACTGAAAGCAGAAATGAATTGGAATTTACTGATAAAAGCACATTTATGACAAATGTCCAAAATATTCACATCATAGACACTAGCATTAAATATTCCTGTCACGCATTTCTGCAGCAATTGGAGAATGACATTGAGCTGAATGTGAGTGGTGTGAGGAACGTCATGAAGAAGGACTTTGAACATTATGGATATTGATCATTCTATGCAAATTAATGGAAATCTTGTCACTAAATAGCTTTGGATATTTGTTTAGCTTATGGAAATCATTTATCAACAAGAGTGTTTGGAGAAGCTACTCTAAGAGTAATTTGTTGCTTTACTATATTACTCTTAACTGAAAGTATCAAATAAAGGACATAAGGACAAAACTATGTTTTAATGACCCCATAACCATTAGCCGGTAACACCCTGTGGAAACCTGAATATGTTTGGCTTTCATGTCAAAGTAGG
>JAOWBC010001592.1:532370-553108 GCA_028566105.1 Hypoplectrus providencianus
GTGTGTGTGTGTGTGTGTGTGTGTGTGTGTGTGTGTGTGTGTGTGTGTGTGCAGGGAGGCACACATGGCACACTGATGCTGAGGTGTGCCAGCCATTGCATGAGAAGTATCAAGGCAGAGGTCTTTTTCATGAATATCCTCTTTCACTTGATTAACTGAACTCTCTCCCCCTCTCCACTGTCTATTTAAGCCTAATTTTAAATAATCAACCTCACTTATATTATATTAATATAAATATAATAATTACATTTATAACAGTACAACTTTGTGTGCAGTGCTTTTAAGAAGAGCTCCAATCCTTAATGTATAATTTCCCAGAAAACATCGCAAGTTTTCATTGCATTTGCTGCAGTTGTTCACAATGTACTATAAAGATTTCTTGGACACAACATAATATGAGAAATTACCAGAAGAATCACATAAATTTTTTAACCTTTTATTTGCACTCATATCATAATTAAGGTTAGTACAGACATGCACATTGCTTAGCTTGGTTAATTATGTGCCCTGGTCATTTATTTACTTTTTTTTTTTTTTTTTTTTACCAGATGATAAAGCAACCACATGAAGGTTGAGGTTTTACTCTGTACAACAGGAGATTCAATCGTAAAGGAGGCAAGAATAAATCAAGCAAACAATAATAGCAACTATTTATAATCCAGTAGGAACAAGAGGCAGCAAATCCATCCAAATAATAGTTCTATTTAGTTTTAATGCATATTAATATCAAATTTGTGGTGGAGACAGTTTTAGGTAGAAAAAATGGTTCCTATGAAAAATTATGCCCAGCATTCTGTATCACAATGACACAGTTAAAGAAAAAGTTGTGTGAAACTGTCTTAAAATAATGAGGTTGGAACATTTTTGAAAAATGGTTCCTTCATGCATTTTGGCATTTCTTTACAGAGCATAGAGTAGCATAAGTGGATTAGCACTGACAACAATGACAAAGGATGCTGAAATGAAAGTTTCTCTTTCACTTTCCATGAGATACATGTTAATATGTCAGGGAATCCTCGCCTCTGCCGGGAAGAGCACAAGACGGTTGGCAGTTTCTCAGAAGCACATTGTAGCGCCTCTTTTTGTGTTTACTCTTTTACCTTCCCTCTCTTTTCCCTTCTGTGCCTCCCTCTCTCCCCTCCGCTGTCCTGCTGTGGGGTCGGCCTCTTAAACCCCATCCATGAGAGCGTCCACGTCGGGACTAATCTCCCCTCCCACAATACCCTGCTGTAGATCAAACCTCCACAGATGGACGTGTCAGGCGTATGGACTGAAGAAGGAGGGAAGAAAGAGGGCTAAACCTCATTCTATATTATCCAGAACGGCCTCTCACAGGAGATTTTCAAGACTTTGAAGTAGAGTTTCATACAGTCAGACACACAAACACCCACCCACTGACTTACTGCCAGAGCCTCCCAGAACAATTGCATGGCTGGGAGGACAGTGGAGGAGGTTTAGGATATGTAGCCCTGTGTAAAGCTTGGGTGTCACACGAAGTTGACCACAGTCTAATTAGCGTCTTTTGTGGAATTTTACTGGCTTCCTTAAGAGCCAAACTGACAGCTCCAGATAAGACAATCCAGATGGCAACTTCTGGAACAGAGCACTTTAATAAGCTTCACTTTGTTGCTGTATGACAACCAAGGTGTGCAGCTCTTACAGGGACTAGATAATGCATGGGTCCATCCATCAACACATTGTTAAAACAACGTGTAACACATGCAGTGGGTCATGTTGGCTGAAATGGGTGACCGTGGCGGGGACAGGTGGGTGTGCAGCAACAGATCAAAGTATTGGCAAGCGGTGCAAAGCCCAGAGACACACAGTGGGCAGAGCAAATCGGTGAGTATATGTGTATACATCCTGATCTGTGTTAAACCTCAGGTGGAGGTCAATTAGACTTGATGTTGCAAAAGAACACTGCAGTACAAGTTGTTTCGTCGGGTAAATCACATGTGACATTAGAACACTGAATGACTTCAAACCAAATCGTGTTGTTGACTGAATCCAGCGCTGAGTTCTGAGAGGGGTCCACATACTGTGTCATTTAAATGAAACCATGTGTTTGGGGGAACAGATGAAGAGCTGGGCACTGCAGTAACCACAACAATAAGCCAGTTTAAAGAAACAAAGGACTAATATGGGATTAGACTGCAGAGCTATTGGAGAAATATTAATTTATTCCATTCCAGTCCACAATATGATTGCAGCAGTACATTGCATACAGGACCCCCCCAATCAAAATGTATTTAGAGTGACGTTATGGAATTTTTTTTAAAGAGATAACAACCCTATTTCATCAAGACTCACACATTACATTCAATTACAGCCTACATAAATATAACAAAATGTGAATTAACTTTTTTTCGATAGTTATTATATACCTCTATTATAATAATTGGGCGACCCTCACCTGTAACAATAGGACGGGTAACCATTAAAATAATATTACATTGCAATGTCTTCGTAAAATCTTGAACTTTTCTTCCTTATTTCACAACTTCAAATCTTGTTCACTCGTACTGATATATAGGTGTTGGTATGTACCACATTAGCCAAATGAAATTACACAATAACTCTGTAACAATTACACTGTAGATTGCATGCTATAGTGTAAATCCTTACAGAGAACTCAGATGTTCAGATATTTGAGTCCAACATTAACCACTTTCACACAGTCATGACGAGGCAGCTGTTTCCTGTCAGCTCAGACCTGATGCTGCAGGCTAAGAACAAGCTCACAGTTCCACTGTTAAAGCCTAACTTGACCCATTCACAAGAGAAGATAATACTAAAATCAAACAATGTGACCTGTTGGACTGACACTGGGCAACAAGTAATATTTTTTTAATTGTATTTACGTAATCGGGGGACAAGACAAGTGATCTAACTTGCATTGTGGAGTCCTTTGGCTTCCTGAATTGAGAGGGCCCCCTAGTGAACATGAAAGATGTTAACCTCTGACAGGGTCGGTTACTCTGCATCACCCAGCATTTGTTGGAATCTTCATACCCTGCACACATAAGTATTGCTGAAAAACCACAGCGTGATCTGAATTCTAATGATGGAGCATTCTGGGATATATTGTTTGGAGTTTCATCTGTCATGCATTACTGTATGCCTCTACAGTTCGTACATAATATGTGGGAAATACCTGATTCTCATCTTGCTTTTTCTAAGCAGCCACTATATCGACGCACAAACATGTTGTCTACCACGCCTGGAGAAGACGAAGAAGTTTTCTGACACTTTAAAATACGTTTAATGATCTTTTTAGGGGTTCCTGACTGGTCTTTATTTTTCCTCATAACTGGACTGAGGGGAGATCACCATGACATTGCAGATTTTACGAAACACTCAAATGAGGTATGTGCTGTTAGTATCTCTCTCAGAGGATGTCAGAAGACATAAAGCTGCCAGGAAGCAGGCGTTTCCAATCCCCTCAATTTACACATGGGATAAATAATGACTGCCATAAACTTCAATAGGAAATTCACCTAGCTCCACCCTGCCATTCTCCTATATCAAAAGGCCCTGGCAAGAAAGAGAGGCTGGTGTTACAGAGAGGAAACACGAGGGAAAGGTCTTCAAAACAAATTGAAAAAAGCTGCAGCATCTGTTCATGATTGTCTCAGAAAGGCCCTTTTTTACTGAACCAGTATGTTTCCCCAAGGTTAAGTCAGCAAATAGATGCTTGTGCACCACTGCTCATAGATATTTGTTAATAATACAACGTGAAAATGATCAGTAATTTGTTCCAGAGTGAATGACTTACTTAAAATGTGCTGCTTTTATCAGGTTTTTATGTACTTTGTATTTACTTTTTTCAATATGTTGTTTTTTTTATATCTTTTTTTGCATTATGCTTTATCTTTACATTGCTTTAGTGATGCACTAAATAGGTCAAGAAAGATTATAAACCTGGTAATAACCTTCAACGAATTCCAGATGCAGAGCCAAACCAACAGCAAATGTATCCTTCTAACACATACACAGTGTTTCAATGCCTAGTAGAACTTATTTCTCTGCTATTTAGCTTAATATTTCACTATATAATAAAAACAGTCAGAAAAGCACACTGTGTGAAATGATCCTTTAACAAAAAATGTATCTGCTATACATTTGCTTTAATTGGCAATGTATTTAAAATCATGACAGAATAATTTTTCATTATCTTAAAAAATACAGATGCTGCTCTTTCACTCTAAACTGAAAGGGGTGATGTAATTCAGCGATATGCAGTGCATAGCATACACCCCCAGAGGTCAGTCCCTACAGTCCTCAAACAGGAAGCTGAGCTGAAAAAGATACAATATTTTAGGACAATTAAGAAATAAATTTACTTTGCCTTTGTTCAGGAGTATTTTGTGTGTATTTTAAGCCCAAAGATGAACTTAAACCAACAATTGAATGACAATTTTGTCTATTTGCTGCGCTGGTTATCAATGAGCTGATCATTCTTGTTGAGTTGTTGTGTGTTTCATGAGGAAAATATGTGAAGAATATCTTTTTTTTTGCACAAGCTTTTGTAAACCCATTACAGTTCAGCTACACAAATACACAGTCTGCAAATGAGTATAATAATGCTGTCATATACTATATACCCATGAGATGTCAGGGAATGTAGTGGTAAAAAATGGATATGTCCAAGTCTACTAACTCTCCTAATACTCCACTTGCCACAATATTGTTCTTTTACTGGAAATCACCACTCGTTGAGTAGTGAGCATGCATACATTCTATTTTGCCATCCCCGCTATAGCCTATTCTGTTGCATTTTGTCAAGCTATTTGAATCACATATAGATTCTGATGCATGTGTGGTTTGAACCTGTTTATTGATCAGTCAGGGTACCCAGAGTGACTGTGACCTACACCCTGTACCTGTGTTTCAGCAGGAGCTGAGTGCCAGCAGCTAGCCAAACCGCCTTCACCAGGCTGACCGACATTAGAGATATGTTGAAATTACAAATTGACTTAATAGTATTCATGTGGGCTTTATAAAAAGAAATCAACAACGTTCTTATATAAAGAGTAATTGATTGATTTTATTTCAGTGCCACTGTACTGTGAGTAAGGGGAATCTGCATGTAGTGAAACAAGAACACAGGAAGACTGGCAGAGTTGTGCAATAGTTCAGTTCAAAATGTATACAGTGGGGTACTTGTATTATTTAAACACTTGTTAATCCAAAAAAAAAGCTTGTCTCAACGCAACAAAATTAGATTTGACATATAAAAAACATGGGGGTTAGTATGAGACGCGCATCCCACCCTTTCAGTGGGGACTTATACATTTAAAATGGAATCAGGTTGGATCCATGAGACGTGCTAGTGACAGACGTAGATTGCTTATCTAGAAACACATCCAGTGGGGACTGGACATTGCTTCTGAGCTTTCCACTACCACCTGCCCTACAGTAACCCAGTTCTATCCACCATCATTATATCCCCTGACTCCCTGTTTTTCCCAGACCCCCTCAACTGTTCCCAATCCCCTCATTACCCCTGCAGAACATACCGGATATCTTCCTCTCATTCCCTGCCAGATCATCTACTTCATCCAAGAATCCACGGATTTGGATGGACAAAAAGATTCCTGCGCAGCTGAGATCCCAGGCAATCAGAGGCACAAGAAGTAATAGTTTGTGTTTATGAACGGACCATGATTGTAGTAGGGCTTGTCAGTTAATCTTTGTTGTGAACTAAATTATATTGTAATACATTTCCAACTGATAAATGTCAACAAACTCCAAAAACTTACTGACTCTGTCTACAAACATCTGATAAATCAACAAGATCTCTAACCTAAAGACCACAGTCGGTCATTTTTCAGCACAACCCATTACAGCAGAGGCATAGCGGAGGTTGGTGTAATACGTAAATAGAGGTTGTTTTTTGCAGCCTGTACACACAAGCTTTGTTTACGTTTTTGAAGGTAGACCAGTCCGGATAAATCTGTCACATAAACTTCCCAGACTTATGTTATTCAAGCAAAGCTCAAGGATCTGGAGATTTTTTGTTTTATCCTTCCTTCCTCCTGATGAGCGGGATTCCAGGTGCCCCAGGGTAAAGATGCTGAATCATTCACGTGGTTTATGAAGACTTGCAGACATGACACACATTTGACATCAGACAGTCTGCTGAACAGACAGGAAGGTCAGTACGTGGACCCACAAGCAAAGTTCTGCCTGTTCTCTGGCATTGTCACATATGTAACTTTTAGAAAATACCTTGAAAAAAACTGATCTTCAATCATTCCAATTTCCAAGTTTAAGAACAAATCTAGTGAATTTCAGGAGGAAACCGATCAAAAAGAAAAGTTAAAAAGGGATAAAACCTTAGGGCACACACTGTTTTCAAACGCATTTGAACTGGTACTCTTCAATAGTCTGGAGACTAATCTGCTGCCAGTGACGCAGTCTGCATACAATTAGCATTAATGTGGCTGGAGTTCTCCAACAATGTAGATGTGTGTGCGCATAGTCCAATTGGTTTGTGTGTGAATTTGTAATGCTTGTATGCATAACACTGTGACAGTGGAAATCTGGTAATATGGGGTGATGTTAAGTCACACAGTGAGGGGTTTCGCGGTTGGATGGTGGTGGTGGTGTGGAGGGGGGCGTGGGGGGGCAGAATCTAATTGAGAGGAGAAAGAGGCTGGAGCAGAGATGCTGCCTCCCTGCACGTAGGCCATCGGAGAGGGGGAGGGTGGGCAGAGTGAAGAGGATGGTTGGGCGGTGGGGCGGCAGAGTCTGATCGGGTGAAGTCTCACGTCGCTTGCTGGCACACAGCGATCTGGGCAGATCACGTCACAGGACGGGCATGAATAGTCATTGTGGGATATGATGAATGTAATCATTCATGTCGTCTTCAATTTGAGTCGAGCTGAATTTGAGCTGATGAGGAAAAGGGAGGGCACTGATGAAAAAGGGCTTTTCTGGTCAGGGTTGGCAATCTCAGACAGCCAAGTGTGGGTTACAATTTTATCCTGCTTCTGTCCTGGAAACTCAGGGTGGATTATAAAGTCATAGTGTCCTTCAGTGCCACTTGCTAAACAATAACTCAAGAATCCAGAGCACTTACAACCTCCTCTGGGTTTCCAAATGGCAAACTAAAAGCTAATCACATGCAAAAACAATCACAGCTCCCAACTACTGCTGGACGTTCTGATACCTGCTGTGAGGCACACCAAGAACTCAGATTTAGAGTCAGACAACAAATACTATGAGTCATCAAAGGTGGTGTTGGTCTGGCATCACACTCTAGTAGTGCAGGGCCAGTCAACTCACACAGATACCAATATTGTCTAAGTTAACATGTTAACCAAACTAACATGCTTGCATCTTCCCCAACCACTCTATATCAAGGCCCCTCTGTTCATATTACAGAAATCCCTTTAAATTTCTCCTTCGTCCAGTATTCAAGAGCCTTGTTTGTGCAGCGGCATGTATCATTTGAATATGAAAGAGGGGCAGAGAGTGGGCTCTTGGCTTTCCATACAGTGAAAAGTGACTGTCGGTGCAGGAATAGTTGGCCCAACAATGCATGCTTTGTTAGCAAGGAGGCAGAATTAAGGAGTTTGGGGATGAAAGGATTTTAAATCCTCACAGATTATAATATCAATACAAACATAAATTTTCATAGAATAAATACCTATGTTCAATATCGAAGCTGTCCCTCGTTATGAAAAACCTACACTGATTGTCACCAACTCAGGCTGTATGTTAAACACCGCCAGGGTCAAGTAATTGTAATCAAGAAGGATCAATTGGATACATGCTACCTTTAAAAGCAATCTAAGTAGTCAGGTCTACTAATAATGTAGAAAAAAAACTACCAGAGATCTCATTATAATACAGTTTTAGAGACATTACTGTTCATCCAGCTTTGACAATCACAAACAAACATATTGCTTTCAACCAGATAATTGTGTATAATATGACAACTTATTCATTCCTTTTGGTAGAATTGATTGTTGTATACTTGTTTTCCATGTAAAAAGTCTACAAGTCACAAGCAGTGCATTCTGAATGCTACCGCCCACGACCTAACTCGGATTGTGGAACATTCCAACCCAGTTTTCTGGTATGTTTTTCTCAACCAATCTTTGATTGAACTGGAGGTGTGCTTTGGGTCATTATCTTGCTGGAAAGTCCACCAAGGTTAATTAAATGGCCTGGTATTTCTGGGAACCCATGCCAGGTATATGATCAAGATTGTCAGTTCCTGCCAAAAAAAAATATCTCACATGATCATTGACCCTTTTCCATGTTTGACCATGGGGATGGTATTCTGCTGGTCATGAACTGGGCATTTCACAGCCAGACATACCGCTGGTCCATATGTTCCAGTTTGGTTTCATCAGTACATAGAACTGTCTCCCAAAATACTGCAGTCTTATCCAAACTCCTGGCATATTTATCCGAGATACAGTGCTAGAAAGTCTGGCATCAAGTATCAAAGGACAAGCTGGCCAGTGTTTTCAAGAGGCAGAAGTCTATGTAGTGGCTTGTAATCAGCAGCTGAGTGAACAGGTGAAGAGAGTTGGGCTGATGAAGGGGAAGTGGCAGACAGTGGCACTGGCCGAGTAAGGAAGGGGCAGACTGAGTGGAAAAGTACAGGGAGACAGAGCTGAATTGTGACAAAGACCAACATATCTCCCAATCTGATCCAGTACAATTGGATGTAAAATATATTGTCTTCCTCATTAAGACTTGTATATTATATGTTGTTCAGTAATAACTTACATTATGAAACTGAACTGGTGTTGAATGTGTGTTAGCCTGGTTGATATCTATACACTCAAATTCTAGTAGCACAACATCAGCACACCATTCTTGTCTTTGACACAACTTTCTGGTATAGTTGGAGCAGACTGGGAGCCTGCAGGCCAGTCTCCTAGCTCCACTCTTTTTTTGCCTCCTCCATAGTGTGACCTACGAACACACCATACAGCTTTTGCTAACCTCAGCATACCATTTTGTTGCTTGCAATGTACCGTTAAAGTATCTCTGAATTAATCGCTCACTCCTTTCTGTAACCTTTGTTCCACATTACCTGCACCTATACCTGTGTTGGTGTTCCATATGCCTTGAAGCAGTACCTAAGTGGGCCTAAAAGTTTTAAAGGAATTGTGCCACTTTGAGCTGGCTTTCTAACACAAACTGCTCTGAAGAAGAATTCAAAGTATATTGTTTGTGATTTATTGGGCTTGATTTTGCAGCTAGGAACCTTCACTACTCATTAGCATGTAATAGAGAGGAAGATCTCGTTTACTGACCTGTGGCAGGCAGTACAACACTGCATCAAGTTCTTGGTCCAGGCTGTCTATGATGGGATACCCAACCCATCCAACCTGCAGGCTGGGACTTGATTGATACACCAGCATGCTCTCTTTGCCTGAGGAAGGGGACTCTTGAGCACATCTTAAGCTGCTGCCCTAAGGCTGTGGGAGAGGGCCTATACCACCGGCGGCACTATCAGGTACTGAAAACAATAGCAGAGAGTATCTGGAGTGCCCTTTCCAGCTGCAGGAGGTCAAAGCCCTCCAAATAGTCCCTCAGTTTCATCAGAAGCGAAGAAGGGCACTGAAAGCAACAGTGGGGCCTCTCAAACACTGCACAAGTCTGGCAGTTTCTGTACGACAATGATAAAAATGTGCTGGATTAAAATGAACAAAATGTCTTTAGGTTATGTGCATGACCTTGTGTCTGTCTAAAGGAAGACAAAAATTGAGCTTCTAGTGGTGTACAACACATGTAAACGACATAGAAATCAAAACAGGGGAGACAGCTCCCCCTCCTAGATTCTCCACTCCCCTGGTTCCCTGCAGTTGCTGTCTTTAGCTAAAAAAGAATCATTTTCCAGCTATGCGTCCACAAATCACACTGTTCCTTCATCGCCTTATCTTTCCATTCCATAATGAATGGACCTCTTTCCTCTCAACCCTGTATCTTTCCACCTCATCCTTTCATCCGGGACATTCTTTTATATCAAAACTAACAAATATAAGTTAGTGAATTTTTAACCCTTTGATGCTAGTTCGATTACATCTCACTGTTTAATAATAATGTAATAAATGATAGGTGGCTGGGACAGTTGTCTTTCATATTCTTAGAAATATCAAAGATTAGACACAACACTGACTTTGATATATTCTAAGTTTTTAATAGTGTCAGATTTAAAATGAGTGTGGAATTCATTTCCGAGATAGGAGTTAATTTTCAGATTTTCCTCCATCAGTGCTGTTTCTGCTAAATTGTGGACGTGAACCAACTTGACCTAATTTTAACACCAACATATTGTTGACAATGTCTTTTTAGCCTACTGCCATACAGTCATGTATGCACTCATTATGGCCTGGGCCCCATTTTGCCTCATTCTACTCCTCTGACATCCCTCTTTGATCCTCAGGATCTCACTATGTTTCTTATGAAATTGACCAGCAGATGGGCACTCTGCATGCCGCTGGTTCTTATGTCACAGGAACAACTGAGGGTAACCAGTGCTGCAGAAGTTTTTATACTGTTGAGCCTCACTTTACGCACAGCACTGAACACTAATTCATTTTCAGGGGGGGTTGATCCCTAGGGCATTGTTTAAAACTGGAGCTGTTCTGTCAATGCGTTGTTTCTTACAAAAACCACTGAAAGTGTTTTTCTCCTGCTGATTTTCCCACAGGAAGACTGTGATTTTGTGAGACAGGACCTACTTGCTGTTAAACTCTGATAAGAATGGAGGTACTGGCTGAAAGAAGCAGAACATCCCAGATGTGTCCTTCCCGCATCTTGTGTGGTGGCTGCAGTAACACTGAATCACCCGTCTGGGAAGCCCAACAGGCACAGCCATACTCAGGTAGTTGGTTGTACTGTGTTCTTTCTCAAGCAACACTTCTTGTAGCCCCCTAAATGCTAACCCAGGGGGTATTATAAGTTACAAGTTTTTTCTATTTTTTGGTCCTTTTGGGCTTAGTTCTTTATAGACAATAAGGAGTGTTACTCTTGGGGTTCCACAGCAGGATTCTGTAAGACTTCATTATTAGCATGTCACATTCATGTATAATTTCCAATTAAAACCTCTTTTATTTTATTTTAATAGACAACAGAGGAGAGTATGGCCCAGATCAATGCACACTTTCTTTTAGTTTCATTTCTTTCTTGTGTAACGTGTGCACTCGCTCTTTTCTGTCTTTACAGATTGCTTTCATTTGGTCTCCTCTCCTGAGGCTTCACCACCCTTTAAAACAACAACAGCTTCATGTGTAAGAGGATTAATGGGAATCAGGTGTTGGTTTCTCCTCATTTTGCTCCTCCAACTCTTTTCACTTTGCATCCAATGCTGCCCCCACTAGCCACATTAGTATTATTAAAGGCAAAATTATTAGTAGCTGAATTTTGCATACTACAGCCTCACTACTGAACTGTGCATAAGTTTACTGGTTACTCAAGGTTAAATTCAAAATAATTTAACTGATCAATAAATTGTTTTGTAACTCAGGATCATGCTTGCATATTATGGAGCACACAGAGAGAATATCTATATATATATAATAGACACCATCTTAACAAATAATTTCCAATTATATGATAAGAACAAAATTAATTGTGCCATAGAATTGTTTTTTCTTTGGCAAATCCCTTTCTGTATAATAAATTATACCTAGAGTCAAACAAAACATATTACACTGAAAGCATTAGTGTCTGCCTCCATCTGTACTTACCACACTAGTGGTTCTTGAGGCAAGGTCCACTGAGGGTGATGGCTCAACCATTGCCTCCTCCAAGAAGAATGAACGACAAATGGGTCGCGAATCATGTAAGGGGGCGTGGCCAAGTCAGAGGGCAGAGCAAAGCCACACCAATGATAAAGGAACTCCTTGTTGGGTGCAATGATACCTCTGAAAAAAAGTTTATGACAAACAGGGCTGAGTTATGATAGGGGGCGTGGCTTGGCTTAATGGGCAGAGAAAACATCATTGACATAATAGGAAGTCTCTGCTCAGTTCAATAATACCTCAATCATGGCTCCACAACAAATTGTCCATTTGTTACACTTGGCTAATTGTAAGGGGCGGGCTTATCAACGATCCATTAAACATGGACTCTCTGAAAAGACGGGGGTTCTTTGGTTATGATAGGGGACATGGTGAAAGCATAAAATATTGTTGAAGCATGAAATATTGTTATGTAGAAGTGTTAAGGGATAGAAGTTATGGACTTATCACTTAAAAACATGTTTGGACTGGACTGGTCAAAGAATGGGTCCAAGAGGCTTTTTGGTGGGTCTGTACATGATACATCAATTTTAATTTTCTAAGGGGCGCGACTGAGCCATTTTGCCACACTCATTCCTGAGACCATTAAAATATGTACATTTTCACCAAGATTTATGTATTATCCAAGTTTGGTGAGTTTTTGAATATGACAAATTCCCCAAATTAATGATCATTTTCCAGAAAAACAATAAATATGAGTATTTCTAAAGGTCCTCCCACCAAGTTTGATGCTCTTGCCCTATTAATATTATTAATAATAATAATCATCTTTTTATTACACAGGGATAGATTAGATCGGCATAATTTTTGTGAGAAAAAAAAGTAAAATAAGAAATAAAACATACTTGAAGCAGTACAACACTAGGCCTTCATCTGGTGGTCGATCTATCATAGTTGTACTGAGAGCAGAAAAGGGCAAGTGTGTTTCATTTAATTCCCTTGTTCCTCCCCCACCCACTTTCCCTCTGCTCTCAAAGTGGCCTCCATGTGACGTATTTTGTTACATAACACTGTGAGCCTAGGGGCAGTAAACAAGGGAAAGTGGAACTACTAATGAAACACAGTTCAGGTACTATGTGGTAATTTGTCAGTTATCCAGCAGCAGGAAGTAAATAGATTTAAACATAACCAAGAAGTATTTTTTCAAAGTAAAAGCATGTAGAGTATTCAAACCCTTTAAAGCATAAAGTATTAAACCACACAACAAACAGCAGTCACAGCAACAAAACATAATTAACATGAAACAATAAAACAAAGCATCTGCCATTTGACACAGGCAGATACAGTTCAGTCATGTGATATGCAGCATGCACGGAGGTCATTTGATGATTGTCGTCAAGCTGTACTAGCTTTCAAGCTTCCAGTTGTCGCAGTGGAACAAACTCAGCAGCATGACCTTATGTGTGCTGTGGAAATGTGGGTAATGGGAGAATGAACATGAACACAATCATGACTCTCATCAGCCACAGTTGTAACAGGGTCAAATGTCTTTAATAATCTCGTTCATTCTTTCCCTTTTTGTTTATCACTTTAATTTTTACTTAAAGGGACATGTATGAGTGAATTACTTGTAAAACCAGTTAATCTTAAAAAAAAAATAGTGTATTGCAGACAAGGACAATTTTAACACATCATAAAAGAGTTAAGAGACACATTGCCACTCCTGTCACATTTATGCATCATGTACAGTCATGTGAACATCTCACAGAAAGTAACACAGAAAATCTAACCATTCAGTAGCCATAGAGGTGGAATGAACAAACTCAAAAACTGAAGCGTCATTATCATATTGTCACATCAAATCTGTAGCTTTTTTGCATTGGAGCTCCCCTTACTGGTGACTAAAAGGGTCACTGTCAGCTCTGCATTACTCTTAACATCTGAACAGCAGTATAGCAGGAAATCTTTAGTGATGTCCCACTTGTTCATCTCCCAGATTCTTAAAACCAAAATACGTTGTGCAGTTGACCAGGAAATGGTTCAAGTTTAAAACTTCAGTTATATGATAACAGGTGGTCATGTGAGAGAGGTTAGAAGTTAGGTAAGAAATGACATTTATATTATTTTTTATACTTGCATTACATATCCTTATCCACTGGAGTCATCTGCTGTACAAGAAAGCTATATTCTTCATCTTATTGGCTGAATATATACATATGCTCCTATATAACCTTTATTCCTCTACAAGTATAAAGAGATATTTCAGATTTAGAATCTTATATTTAAGATGAGGGAACATCAAATATCACTTTTTTTCCTCAAGCATACAACACACTCTGCCCTTTAAACCTTGATTCAAATTATTTTATTTAACTCAATTAAGGGAAAACTACCCGAAACAGCCTTCAACAGGGGAAAAAATGGAAGAAAAACAATAGCAAGAGCACTGAAGGGGAGATCCCTCTCACAAGATAGGCAGACGTGTAATTGATGTTGTGTAAAGACCTGTAATAAAATTAGAGTGTGGACAATAAGGATCACAAATTAAAGACTGTTAAGATTGGAGCCAGGCGGACGTTGAGCAACATGTGCACAAGGGACACGGAATCTTCTGGAGAAAGATGATCCAGATCCAAACATCTGGAATAAGACACCAAGCTGTGGGAGAGAAAGTGGTCCCAGGACAGCTGTTGGTGCAGCACAGAGAGGCCTGAATGAAAAGAGAGGATGGGGAGGAAGAACTAGGAAGGGAGTGAGGGAGAGGAGAGATGCAGTGTTTTGTTTTTTAAAGTTTACAGCATTTTTGTCACCAGGAAAAACCACATGGACTATTAAATGTCTATCATTGTGTCTACATGTATCTTACTTACTGTTACTTTTCTGATTTGGGCCTAATGTGATTAAAAAAAAAAAAAAAAAAAAAAAAAAAAACCTTGGTTATTTAAAAACAGATTCTCTATTATTCTCCCTATACTAAATATGGCAAGAAGATAATCCAAAAATAGATATGAATAAAGATTTAGGTGAAAAGAGTATATTGAATTTGGATTTTAAGGCCTCAACTTTGTCATACTGTTTGATATGAGTGGGCAGGTTAGTCCAGAGGACGGGGACATGATGCCTGCATAGTTCATTTAACTAGAGAGACAGATAAGAGTCCTGCAGAGTATGTAATTATAAGGTTTGATATTTCTTCCTTGTTTTTCTTAATTTTATTTACCGGTATTTAATATTTAGAACCCGGGTTGCCTTCTGCCAGCGTGTCTGCTGTCACATGCAGGCTTAGCTATTATTAGAATCAGAGTAATTCTGTCATGGGACAGGCACGGGATTATTTCACGAGATAGATCGACTGGCCCATCTCATTGGGTCTTAAAGGGACATTTTATGTTCTAGTAGCAAATCACATTGGGAGGTTACAGTATTTCATACGATGTGACCAATTGCTTTATTTGTGTCTCACTCCTAAAGTATATATATACAAATACATTCCACAAAAACTAAAGATATATGTAAAATTGAGCTAGAATGGCCGCCGGCAGCTGGTAGGATATTTTCGTAGCAGAAATTGTAACATAAGGGTCAACAGCAAATTTACCTCACTGAAGAACTTGTGTCGACCACCTTTGCTGTCGTCAGTGAAGGCAGCATGTAAATAACGTCGGATTAGCGTTTTGAGCGTGTGACGTCACCGACGGGCTGGGTTTGCTAATTCTGATATAGTCGCTGTATTTATCTGAGGCACCGGGAGCTGACACCGTCGACGCCAGCTTTGCTACAAACAAAGCTTTAAGGTGAACATTGCTAACATTGTATTCCGACAGGAATTTTATCTAACCAGTTGTATCAAACAGTAGTACATTTATTATTGATGCCGAATAAGGATTGGATGTAAGGTTTCCTCTGTCAATTTTAAAATGTTATGTATGTATGCTGTTACATGACAGCATTTTTGTATGACCTCGTGCCCAATGAAATGCAGTTTTAATATCGTGTTGGTAGGCTATGCTCCGTTTGAATAGTATCTTTGTTTTCTTTCAAGAATTGTCTGTTACGGTTGTGGTTAATCCACGTGATGACTTGGGTTTGGCACATGCCTGCCTCTGGTTTTCTGTTTTTACCAACAGATAACACAGGGGCTTCTGTGCGGTAGCCTGCATCTAAAAGCCGATACAACGAAGAAGACGGCAGAGGGGAGAGCGGTGACACATCCCGTGGTAACGGTACTTTCTCTAGCTCTGTATTCCATAGACGAATGAATGAAAAAAATACAGTCATTACATTTTCAGTAGGTTACACTTAAGGGACCAACAGGCCTATTCTCCGTAGAAACCGTGAAGTTTTTTTTTTTTTTTTTTTTTTTAACTAAACAGAAACTAAACTCTATTTACAGACAGTATATAAATTAGAAATCTGAATGTACAGGCTCATTACTGCATGGATATAACATATGTTGGAATATAACTAACTGCATCTACTGAAGCACAATACTCAGTTAATAATTATTTTCTTTTTTTACCACTTGGGCACTAATGTACAATGCATTTTTTTGTTATTCTTTTTCTGGAATTATTTAACTTTGCACTTGAATACTTTATCGAAACTGGTATTGGATTTTAAAGCTGCATTAAGTTTGCATGTACTTCTTTTTACAATATTCAAGTGGCTCTTGTTTTTCATGAGCAGTTCATAACCATACATTTATTTTAGCACAATGTTAGACAAGGCAGAACACAACAGAACTCAACACTCAGTCAAATATGACACAGCGATATAGTACTACACAGTTTTTAGTTAAAACAATTTTAATAGTTGTAGAACTTTTACTTTAGTGAAACATAAAAATAATTTGATCTTGTCTGTCTCCCTTTAGGTTGTGTTTCGAGTGTTTTTCTCTACAGTGTGACAGTCTGCTACAGCCAGGATGTCCTATATGAGCGCAGACAGCACCTGGTCCCAGCCGTGGGATTTCAGCAGCCTTATCCAGACATGCAGCACCAACATCCAGAAGATCAGCCAAAATTGTGAGTGTGTCCTGTGTCACCACGAACAAAGCAAACTGTTCTAGGCCTGATCATGAGTAAATACTTCACATATGAATTAATGTCCTAAAAGATCTGAAAGTTTACTGATGTGATCCTGTGTCTCTGCAGCCGGACAGATGAAACATCTCCTCCACCAACTGGGGACGAGAGAGCAAACCTCAGATATTCATGAAAGACTGTAAGTACTGCCCTGGGATCAGAATCCATGGCATTTTGCCAGTTATTGTGACTGTAAGATCTTCGTTTCTTACCCAGGTTGTGAGTTGCAGTTCAGTGTGAGAGTAGGAGAAAAAAATGCATACGGATATATTTATTTTCATTTATTTTAAACAGACAGTTGTGCACATCCTCATTCTGTGGACAAAGTTGACATATTTTGCCTACTGACAACATTTCAAACACATATTCAGTGTACAAACACATGGGGTGGGGCCCATTTGCCATCTTCATTCCAAATAGGCAACAGGCCTCAATAGGTTATTACAAGGAAAATACAAAATAAACAGACTAATAACATAAAAGTTGTCCATTAAAAGAATGGTTAATATTTAAACATCAGAGCACACAAATGTGCTGTATTAAATGTGAACACCTGGGTGATTTCAATTGGAAGTGTTTCCTTTATTAACACAACAGCGATGGAGCAAATCTGACACAAAGTTCTTGTCTTACACACAGCTCTCTCTTATCTGCTGTTGTAACTGACCGGGAATTTACAGACATGTAAAACAGCTCCGGTGTTCCTTGTGCGCTCGGTACAGTGTGACTTATTGACATGCCATTCTACGTGTTGTGCTAACCTCTGCACCTGTTGCTTACAGCGTGCAGTCAGAAGTTTCCAGAGGGGAACTTGCACTTGTTCCCTTTAGTCACACAACCTTCATACCGTGTATTCCGTGTGCCTGTGTGCTCTGGATAATGACCTCCAGACAGTTTGGCACAATTCATTGAAGCAAACTTGTCACCTTCCAGTGAAATTTGCTCTTTTGAATTCCTACAAGATAATTTGTGTGACATGTGCAGAATAGATTATATTTTGAGATAGAGGAGGTTGGGTGTTTGGGTCTCTATTTTCTTATCGGTGTTGTGATGGTAGTATAGGCAATAAATAGTAATATTTGATTGTTATGTTGAGATATACACATAGAAAAACAACCCAACCCAGTATTACAGTGTGCAGAGTGCTAATAAATGCTGCTGGAATAAATATGCGATTATTACAATAATAGGTTGCTTTGTGAGGTGACCTGAATAGTATTCTATTGTATTGATGTTATTCACTGTCATACTGAATATTGCAATGCAATCTGGAAGAACAAACACAATGACATTATTCACACAAACTTACTGCAAACTCACGCTCAAGTTGAACAGTGTATCACATATTTACTGAAAAAAAATATTGTGTTGTCAACTTACAAAAATAAAGTAATATATTTCAAATGTATTGCTAGCAATACAGTATATTTCAAAGATACGATAAATACCATGAACTGTAAATAATACAGGACATTACAGGGCAAGCTGCTGCCAGTTATTTACTGTACATTTATACTGAGAAGTTTTATAGTCTATATTTATAGAGTATGTTAATTAATATTTAAATATGAAATCTATAATCATCATTTAACCCTTTGGAGCAGGATCCTAAAATTGTTTGTGTTTTCCAACAGCCAGGAGCTCCAACACTCTACCAATAAGCTGGCCAAAGAGACTAACACATACCTGAAGGAGCTGGGGTCACTGCCCCCACCGCTGTCTCCATCAGAACAGGTCAGTCACTTTTATCGCTATCATTCAAACTGCATTTTAAGATATCTGTAATCCTGATGGGTTTTGACCCCTGATCTGACCCTCAGGAAGTGAATGTTCAAAATCAATTAAAAATGTAACAAATAAAATTCTGAATTTGAAAAGTTTATTCAAACAAAAACTGTCACATCACCAAATAATATTTTTGTTTCAACACAGGTACAGAACTTCAGATTCCACCACTGTCTGTTTACAATGTTGAGGCTTGTTCATTACTGTATTTCCACATTTATACTTTAACATCACTAAATATTTAGAGGTTAATATTGTACTTTTTACTCCCTTAGATTAAGTTGCCGATCAGGTCGAGGTTTGATGTAAACAAAAAAAAAGAAGATTTAAATTATGAAACAATTATAAATGAAACTGCATAAAAGTATATTAAGTAGTTAAAGTTTAAATCAAAATTGAACACTGCTTAGAAAGTGCATCAAACTTATAGATACAATGTTTTCAATATATATAACTAATATATCTAAGTGGTGCCATTCTGTGTAATAAATATTTTTTTAGTATACATATTTTTTATGTTAATTTTATTTTTTCTACTGTATTAAGGGTTTCAAACACTTCTTTCACAATTTAACAATAATAGCACCATATGAATTACCAAAATTCAAATGAAATCTCTACGACTCAAATAAATAACAATATTAATTACTCAACAAAAAGTTATTGAGGTATTTTAAAATATATTATTCCAGATGAATTTACAGCATTGACAGGATTTAAAAGACTGTTGAACACACCCTGTAGATCTGGAAGGGCTCCAGCAGAGGGCACTCATGTTACACACAACTTAACCGTCACAGAGTGAAATTATTAATACAGCTGTTCATAATCAGGAAAATAAAAATGTATCATATGGATAAGAAAAGTCTGTAAACAGAATACTAAAAGGGAAGTCAAAAATAAAAAAAACAACTGCAAAATTGCACATGGAATCAATAGCACAAATGTATTTAAGGTGAGATTGTGATTCTTTTGATCCATACTGATTGCATAGGAATGTGGTGAGAATGAGGCTAATATTCCTGACATAATTCAGTCATGTGAAGTGGACTGGACTTTTATTATGCAGAGAAATCAATCTCTGTCTTTGAATTGCCTCACTGTAGTGGGATTCATGTTTTATTTATGAATCAATGCATTTATGTTCTCCTTATGTTTTACTATTGATTCATCTCCCTATTCATATTTTTTTATTAACCCTTTTTAATAGTTAAGTCCACAGTATGTAAGTAAATAGGGAAAAATCCCCATCACAAAGTCTTGAAATGACTTAATTGTCCAACCAACTTTCCAAAACCAAACCAAAATATTCACTTTACTGTCATATAAAGCAGAGAAAATTAGCAGATATACTCTGAACTCTGAGGTAAAAACATGGAATGATGTTATAATGCTTTGTGAAAGACTAAAATGATTGAATTG
This sequence comes from Hypoplectrus providencianus, assembly GCA_028566105.1. Lineage (NCBI taxonomy): Eukaryota > Metazoa > Chordata > Actinopteri > Perciformes > Serranidae > Hypoplectrus > Hypoplectrus providencianus. Next base: position 552,376 of record JAOWBC010001592.1, read on the forward strand.
GTCAGAATTAGTCTGCAAAAACAGGGCAACGATGGAGTAATGTGCAGCATTTGGAACCATGGCCAGATTAGGCAAAACTCTTTTGCTGCAACAAAGAGCTTTCAACGTAAGAAACAATTAATAAAAGTGTGTTGAATGTTGAATTCAGGTTCAAGGTCCTGGAAACTGCTGCAGGATCTTTTAAGCACTCTTAAAATCTTTGGTCACCTTTATTTTGAGCCCCAACTTTGGAACAATCAGAAGGGCTTAAATCTGAGGATTTAAGGTTGCGACTGAGACAAGTTTCAGAGTGATCGGTGAAATCATAGCAAACATGGAGCCAGTGGAGGGAAGCAGGGGTTAGGGTTAGGTGTTCTTGCAAAAAAAAAAAAATTAAACATAAATGTTGTGTGCAGCAGAATATTATTTAAAGAATAAAGAAAACTTAAAGGCCCAGCAGGTTTTACTGAAATAAAAAAAATGAAGTCCAAGGACAGAACATAAAGCAGTTCATAATTAAAAACTGTTGCATCAGACATGCCATCACAAACTGCTACTGAGCAGGATTGTTTTCACCAAATAGGCCGACATCCTGTACTCAATATTCCAGCTTGCATTGAAGCGCCACATAAATCAATTCATAGTTCATGAGGTGTTTAGAGGAGCCTTTAAAATCTGTAACAATCTAGCCTGTGTGTGCATGTTGGTTATGCTTTAAGTGCTAAGCATTCACACACACACACACACACACACA
>JAOWBC010001592.1:600968-611759 GCA_028566105.1 Hypoplectrus providencianus
TGTGGGAGGAAACCGGAGTACCCGGAGTAAACCCACGCATCCACGGGGAGAACCTGCAAACTCCATACAGAAGTGCCTGGCCCTGGATTCAAACTCACGACCCTCGGCACCAAGCACTCTTGCTGTAAGGCAAGAGTGCTAACCACTGCGCCACCGTGGGGCCCTGTGGAATGTTTTTTATTATTATTTTTTGGGGGGCATTTTTCAGCTTTATTAGACAGTGACAGAGAGAATGGAAAGGGGTGACAGAAGAGAAGACCTGCAGCAAAGGGACCTCGGGTCAGGTTGAACCACGGCAAGGACTCAGCCTTGGTGGTTTGCGATCAACCACAAGTGCGCCTGGAGCCACACAGCCACTGGGAGGCGCAGGAGGTGGACGCTTGGGGGAGCAAAAGAAAGAAGAAGGAAAAATAAATAAGATAAGATTAGAAAATAAATAAGTTCTAAATAATAACTTACGTGAAGGTGTGAGGGCCTGTTTAACGCTGCTTGCAGCTTTAAGAGTGCGATTGTGCTCGCTGGTCACATCTGCACCTCTCGGGCAGTAAATCCAACATACAGTATGTGATCTTCTCTTTGGGTCTGAACTTTAAACTTCTTTATCAACTGGAAGAGGCTTTTTTCTGATTACTCCATGTTTTCATGACAGAGATGGATTCACTTCTCCAGCTTTCCCCCTATGGAGTTATTACCTTTGCATTCACAAATACTGATAATATCTCTTCACCAAACACACTTATACATAGGAACACACTCAGGCTGCTTCTCAGCTGGACAACAATGCTCTATTTCATTCTCAAATCACCTTGTCCTGCTTCTTTCACTTTCGCATTCCCTATCTTGACTTTTTTTTTTTCTCTGATGCCTTTCCTTATTTTACAGCTCAGAATCACAAACACACACACGCTCAATATTCGGCACACATGCTCCAAGTCTGGCTTATATTCATGGCACACCTAGGGTACTGTATGTGCCCTTTGCTTGGAACGGCACAGAGCAATGAGGCTGAAAACTGCTGTGTACAATGTGACATCCTCATCTGATTGGAAGACCAACCAAACAGCAGATGAGTCAGAAAACCACACATACAGAGAACTCTAACTCAGGTCATGGCTTTACAAACATTGCCCAAATGTTTTTCTCTTTTTGCTATTCATGTTGCTGCCAGTTTGCTTCATATTATTATGGACATTACTTTATAATGTGAAATGGGCTTTCAAGTCTTTACAGCATTTTCCTTGCACAGCAACTAGACTTTCACGCCAACACAAATCATGCAAGATTTGTAGGCTCAAAAGATTGCAAATCCATCTTATCAGTACGATTTTTTAGTGCAGCTACTGGATGTTTTGCAGCATCGGCATCCTGTTTAGAGCTGATCGTAGGTGTGTGTGACGATACAGAGAGGCAACTGTTTATTCCAAACATCAGGCGTGCATTAAGTGGCTTAGAGGTTAAGAATAGTGCTTGGAGGGTCACCGATCTGAATCCCAGGATTGAAAGATCAAGGAGTAATGCCCTTAAGCAAGGCTCCTAGGCCACACAGCCCCTTGTGCACGCAGAAATGTGCTGCCCACTGCTCCCTGCAAGGCCGGTCTAGATGCATGTGTAAAGAGGCAGCGGTTGAATTCAAAGAGTTATATTTATAATAATAATGCCTGCTGGTAGCCTCCTGTGTGAGGCAATGCCTGACCTAGGAACTTTCTGGGGTCCGCCTAAGAAAGAAGCTAAAAGTTGCTGGGGAGAGAGATTTCTGGAATGCTACGTCCGTCTGCTGTCCACCTACCGAGTCAAGAATAAATACAGATAGATGGTGTCCATATCCATCCAACCAGGCTCTGCAAAGAAAGAAAAGTTAGGGGAAAACGATATAAAATCTACTTGACTTGACTTATTATGAAACGTTAGAATGTATTTTGTTCATAGGACAAGTGTTGTGGCTTTCAAACTCCATCACTTACAATGTACACAGTAAGTAAGGGATCAGAACCACAGGAAGCGATTGATAAATGGTCAGTAGGGACCGTAGGAATGTTCAGTTTTCAAGTTTATGGTCCCACTTCTGATTTAGACTCCATGAGACTCACATGTAAAACAAAGTTAAGATAGTTAGTTGAGTTAGTTGTATAGAAACCTTTTGGCTTAAAGTTACACTTCTTCCAGAGGTGTGTCTCCTTGCTATGGGCATAAAGATCCTTTTATTTTTTTTGTTGTCTGAACACTTGGAGGTTAGGATTGTTCTTTGCACCCAGGTGCTGTATGGAGCAGATGCAGTTAACACTTATAACCCTTCAAAATCCCTCCCTTCCCCCCTGTCCTCCTCTGCAGCTCCCCCGCTCCGAGTGCTCCTCATTGAAGCAGACTGCAGCCTTCAACGCTGCTTACCAGGATCGGACTACAGCTGTAACGCACTCTGGCATCCTCGCAACAGGAGCTGCTTTCACTTATTAATTCACTCAGAGCTGTGCCAGCCGGGCCTCAGAGATAGAACCGGTGGGGGTGGAGGGGGGTTGAGTCACAGCCCTCCAAGGTAACAAGAGAAACAGGTTTTGCCACAACACAGCATTGTCAATCCTACTGAATATTCAGTCACCTTGTCAGAATAGCACTTGTCACTCCGTCTGCTCACAGTCAAAAGAGTCTTCAGTTGGTGCACAAGAGCCGAACTAGCATTTTAATAATCACCTCTTACTTTATATCACAACCCCCACAAAATGTATAGTTTCACTATCACAATTTAATCACGTAGGGGCTACAATACATTCAGGGCTATATTACATTCAACAAAAGATAAAGAAAGAGAACAGAGATTTTACATTGTCATGAATTCAAACATTTCATCAGCATGCAATTCTCAGTATGACAGCTTTTATTCTTGGAACTAGCCTGGTCCCAAAAAAATAGCTGAATGCAAGTCACACATATTACCAGGGGATGCAACTATTTCTTGGCAGTTGTGTTCTGTGGACAGAAGGAGCAACAGCAAGTGCTAGGTTTTAAGGATGAGCACTTCCAAAAGCTGCAACCAGCACATCTGTAGGATGTATGATCAGCCTCTTCCAACGGGGCCTGTTATGAATCGGCTATGGTTTTCATATTGTCAATTTTGTCAGAAAATAAGTCCTTTTGTCCATACAAATATATTCAGTCCCAAATTATATTTTCTTACAAGAGAAAGACTTGATGGATGAAGCGTAAGTGCTTGGTGAAGATACAGTTGATAAATTATCAAGCATGGGAGACAACGCATCTTGTGTGACTCTGGAAAGCAGAGAGGGAGAGCGGAGCCCTCAGGTTGTTCTTTTATGTGTGGATCTTTCTCCTTCTATGCCTCAGGTCTGAAAGGAGAGGTCAGGGTCATGATCAGGGTCTTCCTCCTTGTGTTTTTTTCCTGCCTCACAGCAGTATAAATAGGGTCAACCATCAAAGCGTAGATTAACTTCTCGATAATGTGTGTGTGTGTGTGAGAGAGAGAGTAGGTGTGTGTGTATTCTCCCACACCCTGGCCTTGCCTCTTTTTGCTTGGCAGTCATGAATACACATTAGTGCAAGACAGCGTTCCAGGGGTCGGCGGTTCAAAACAGTAATCATGTTTCTGTATTTGAACTCTCCTCACCTCTGTTTGACATTGGCTCTGATGTTACTGCTCTTGGAATGAGCTGGGTTGCAGTTTCGTGCGACCACACTCGCCGCCACCGCATGTGGAGGTGGGTCTCAGGGTGTGTTGGTCAGGCCTGCAGGCCACTGACATGCTTTATTGATTTTACAACTCATTTTTTCAAGCTTCATGTCAAGCAATCACATACTGAATAGACCTTTGAGGCCAAATTTCCTTCCTCCCATTTGGTTGGCAGAGGGCCAGCTTAAATAATAGTACTGCTTTCTTCGTATTTAACTTTCATCATTCTGTCTTTAGCATGGAGTTTTTTTTTTTTTTAGAGCAATTCTTTATAAAACTTTCATAACTTGTCTTTTAAGATAGACTTCTCTATTGAAATTGTGGAGATAAAGAAAAGAAAGAAAGACATAGCTCTCCATGTTTTGGGGAGACAAGGACACAGTTTTCCATTAGCATATGTAAGAAAAAGACTGAGCCCCATGCTCTGGATAGGATAACAGACAGTAGCCTTTGACACTTGATTCCAGCAAAAAGATGTATTGCTCTCTTTCCTTTCTTGTTTTCTGGAGAGAAATATGCTTACTCCTAGACAACAAGGGGAGACATATTGTCCTGTGCAGAGTGGCGATATCTACCGAAGTGCTTTTGACTCATCAAGATTGTAACAGGACTGATAGATCTCCCTGCTGGCTGGTGTCCTTGGCAGTGGTGAAAACTCCAGATTAAAACATAGCTACTCCTCCTCTTGCCAAGGTGATGAGTGGATGGAGGGTGTAATTGGGCTTCAGACACAAGCAATACGCACTCAAGCAGCCACACTTTTCCTCCCCCCTCCCTCTCAGGGCTTTGGGCATGATAAAAACAAAATGGATAGCTGCAATGGTAATGAAACAACTGGCTGAACAAAGGCTGGAGATGGGCTCAGGATGGACAGGAGAGCAACTGAGAGACAAAGTAGGTGAATTTGTTGAGTTACATCACCTCTGGTTCGTCCTATTTTCAGTTTGTCAGGTTTTTTTTTTCGGTGTATTTTTGTTCATTACCGTATCATCAATTCCACTGAGAGAAAAGAAAAATATGCTGATGAGTTTTCCGAGGTCTGGGGAGTTTTTGGCAGTCTAAGGAGTTTTGTGCCGATCGTTTACCATGTGAAGTGATTATACAGCAACTGGCCCTTTGTTATCTTGGTGAGGCAGTCTGTTGTAAATAGCTCCTAAGTTATCTGGGCAGCACAGTCACTCGGAAAGGAGTAATTGGATAATTAATTTAGTCCCGGGCAGGTCAAACGGATTTTTGTCTTGTCTGCCTTTCTGTGGCTTGCAAGGTCCCGTGGACACATGATTGATGTGTGCCATAGGATAATTAAAAGGCCTCATGTGTATCTCATCCTCCACACAAAGCAAAGTGGGTAATGAGGGCTTTTGAGTGGTGACTACATTAAGGATAATGCAAACTGACCATGTATCAGGATAGCATTGGTCTTTTATTTGAGCAACACTGAGGACTTTGTTTTTATTGCTTTAGGCAGCCAATCAAATCATTAACAGCCGTATTGTCTGTCAGAAAATATTGCAAGTAAATAAATAAAGCCAGTGAATGCAGAATATGCAGGACAGGTTGCTTTTTGTTTGCAGTTTCTTATGATACAAAGCGGTGGTGTGAATGATTGTCTGTCTCTTTGTTCCTGTCATGTGACGGTTTGGATAATCAGTTAAGGATAACGGATGAATGAATTAATCAGACGAAACAACAGTTTTTGATGACAAATGACAACGGTTTGTTGTGTGTTTTTATGTGCTTTGCCAACAGCAACTGACTAATGATTTTGTGACCCCTGATCAGCTGACTACCTGGCAAAGCGTAGAATGGGGTTGTTATATATAATATACAAACATATCTTACACCGTCCATCAACATTGCCATCTTTAGTGCCAAGCTGCTAGCATGACTAAAAACAACTACCTTCAAATATGGAAAAGAAAAAAATGTGTTAATATTTTCAGGCCTTAATTGTAGAGACATTTTAACACTACAGCTAATCAATACTGTATTTTCTATGAAATTGTTATCTGTCCAATTGAAAATACCCTGTAGAAAAACATAAATTGCATATATTTTTTGTCTTACATTAATCAAGTTTATCTATGCTTTATTTATACATTTTTATTTAAATCTTTTTTCAATTGAAGTAATGATAGCAGAATAAAAACAGTAACATTTTCATGTATTATTGTAACAGAAAAGTAATTTATTTTTTTTATATGGAGAATTAAGTTTAAATCCCCATGCTATACACTGTTTATTTGATGTAATAATATATGAACAGTTATATTCTGCATATGCTATCATTATTATATTCCATACATTTTGGAGTCTTGGGCAACAATAAATATACTGTATTGTGTATATGCTTGTGCACACAGCCTCATGCTTGTGAATGCGTGACAGTATCTGGGCTTTCACTTCTGATCAAAACTTTTGTCTTCATTTTCAGTTTAGTCTCAGTAAATGTGTTTTCCACGTGGGACATGGTTATATATCTAGCTTTAGTTATAACTAAAGAAGCCTGTTTCTGATGTGTTTCACTGTTATTTTTGAACAACAACAACAAAAAGCGAGAAAAAGAAATTTGCATTGTGTTAGTCACGTAAAAACTGCAAACAACCTTGAAGACACCATTATCACCTTGCTGCCTTGGCACACAATTTGGACACGGGCTTGCAGAGAAATAAATCCCACCCAGCAGGATCACTTCCTCCACCACTGGCAAAGGCATATGAGCGTGGTTCATCACCACTACCTCTGTTGGTTAACAATTAATCTTCTGCCTGTACAGCAGCCTTTACCGTTTGCTCACTTGTATATATTGCATGTTCTGGACAGAGGTGGGCACTATATTGTCTATGATAATAAACATACTAGACAGTAAACATTTTTTTTTTGCAATATGCAATTTTATATCACAAGCATCATGATATCTCAGAAAGTGTCAGAAAGTCCTCATTGGCTGGATATGAGCCTTAGAGGCCAATCAGAGGGCAGGATTTAGTCATGTGACAATTATGAGAGGAGCGAAGGCATGAGTGTGACAGAAAGATGTTCTGGCTGTTGTTCATGATAATGCTGCTAATGTTGTGGCAGCTGTCAGGAATTTGGAAGAGAGGCATGGAGTTGCTCCACATACTCTTCAGTGAGTGGTCAACCGGGCCCTGAAGAATCCCCAAATAGACAGAGCATACGGGTTCACAAAAAGTTCAACAAGTGGTGTCAGCCAAGGATCAGGGGTTCCGAGGGGTTCTCTGCTTGTAAGGTGAAGACAATTCCTCTCAGCCAGCATCGGAAGCTGCCAGATACTGGGCTTGTGGGCTGATGGCTTCCGCACAACCAGGGGAGAGAGCGGTTCCTCACAAAGGAAGCGACAACAGCATAGCAGAAGAATCCGGAGAGCTTACACCATAGATATGAATGAGTAGATACATGTCCCTTTGAGCAGCATGCTTACTGCCAGGCTGAGCTAGCGGGGGCAAGTGCTAAAATAAAAACCAAAGATGTCAGCTCATTGTGCTGCATACGTACAATAGAGTCAAGGAAACTTGGAGTAACCTTTCATAGGTAAGAATGTTTTTTTGTAATGCTATTTATTTATTATTTAATCTTGTTGAGAGCACATGTTGATGTTCTCAAAAAAGTAATCCGCATGAAAATCAGTGGTGAAATGAGCAAGTTCTGATTTATTTTCAATTTAAATACATTGTCTCAATGAGAATGTTGCCTCCTCCAATATGGCCGCTATGTAGACACGTCAGTTAGCCGGCTGACGTACCTAGTCTTCTATATATATCTATAGCTCACACAGGGACTCACCATGTGGCCGGAAAAGAGAAGGCAGGCGGGGTTACTGGAGCAAAGAGGAGGTTGGGGACAAATATGGTCAGAAACAGGGGCTCAGTCTGCAGCAAAGCTCTGGGAAGTTCTGCCTACTGCTGAGACTCTTTGGCAGTGACTGAGTGGAGGCGAGCTGCTTAAATACAGGCTGGCTGATTAGTGGGAGGAGGCCCAGCTGTGGGTGATTGCACAGGTGTAGGGGATGAGGCTGATTAGAGGAGTGATAGGCATGAGAGTGACAGAAAGATGAAAGAAAGCTCTGGCTGTTGTTCATGATACTGCTACTAATGTTGTGGCAGCTCTCATTAGCTTGGAAGAGAAGCATTGGGTTGCTCCACGTCGATGTGCCGGACATTCACTTCAGTGAACCGGGCCCTAAAGGATCCCCAGATAGACAGGGCACATGGGGCTGCAAGGCACCTTGAACTATTTGAAAGGAGTGAGCTGGCCAGCAGCAAGCTCAAATACAAACAAATGTATACAGTGAACCCTCACTATATCGCGGTTCATATTTTGCGGCTTCGCTGTTTAGCAGATTTTTTTAGGGCAGTTTTTTATGCTTTTTTACAGTGTATGAACGTGCATTGTTTTCTGCTTCCGTGAAAAAAGAAGCTACAGAGTAGCGGAATCAGGATAAGCATAAGCAAAAGTTTATCACAATAGCCTGCTCACGACCCGGTGAGTGTCTCACTCAAATCGTTCCCCCTGGAAACACATCATAAACATTCCACTTAACACTCCGTGAAATAAACTGAGTACCAATGTGTCCAACCTTGTAGGTTGATTATCAAAATTATTATTTTACAGAACTTCTAAAAACAATTTCTTAAACAAATGCTTGGGCCTGAAAACAGGTTTTGATCTATTTTTTCGTTCTATAATACTGTACGGTATAATAATTGACTACTTTGTGGATTTCACCTATCGCGGGTTCATTTTGGAACCCCCGCGATAAACGAGGGTTCACTGTATCTGTCTCAGCATGAGTTGATCCATGACATACCTGTGAGATGGAACAGCTCCTATTACATGGTGAGCCACCTCTTGGAGCGGCAATGGCCGGTGATGGCAACCATTTCCAACACAGAGGTCACATGTAAAGGAAAGCCCTACCTCAACCAGAAGATTGACCAGTGATGAGTGCTGAGTTGGAGCAGGCAACACTGACAAATCTGCTCTGAGTCTGCTTCTGTCAACCCTTTCCAAACAGCAGCAGCACAGGGCATAGCCTCAAGATGGGAGCGCAAGACCAAATTCAAGGACAATGGTGAAAAAGTGTGTGTGACTGCTTGATCCCAGGTTGAAATCAATTATTTTTATATTAAGATTGCTTTTTTTTTTTTCTTTTTTTTTTTAATAGATTTTATAACAAACCAGTTAAATTAATTACAGTAACAGTACATTTCTTTTGTTTTGAGAAGTGTTCAAAATGCATTTTTTTTTACTGTATGTCCTCTTACTGTAAATAAAAGGAACTTGAACCGTACATTGCATTATTATTTTGCTGTTTTATTGCTAAATGTACATTGCATTACATCCCTTATAGTTACACACACACACTCCATAGTTTCCTAGACCAGATTGAAATATCAGTCCTGTCAGAGTTCAACAAAGGAGCTGAACTCCCAAGTGGCAGTATCAGATTTGTCATAGGCTATAGACAGTATGAAATTAGTGAAAGCACCTGACGGTATTCTGATTGATATCTATAGAAAGTTCCAGGAAATATTACTGGTTCCTTTGATGAACATGTGCAGCAAATTATGAAGAGGAGCTACCACCACCACTACAGAATGTAGAACATAAAAATTGATTATGGACCCTTTCCCAACACCCTGAGACAAATATTAACTCAGTTTGCAGTCCTTTACTAATTCTATTGTTTTCTGCAATACAGGTGGTTCAGCTTCAGGGTGAGTAGCGCCAACAAAACATTCATGATTTTACCATATTACTTAACTAAAACAAAAAGATATGCCCAAAAGAAAGTACAGGGATCTTACCCGCCTCCCTAACACAAAACAGGAAAAAAAGGTTTGGAAAACAAAGAGGTAGTGATGGACAAATGATGCCGAGGCTTGTGTCACTCATCCTGAAGTGATGTGATTCGAAATGCTGTGTTGGAGCTTGTATCAAAACACCAGTGTCACATGACCGATGAGGTTTGAAGTTTCAAACGTGCAATAGAGGAGCTACCCTCATCAATAAAGGATGCACTTAGAACCTTGACACTGGAAGCTTCAAACGTTGCTTACACTTCATTGCTTCAAAATGTTACAAAGCTTGGCATTGGCTCATAGTCTTTCAGTTTGTGTCATTGGCTCATGATGTTTCAATGCATTCTGAGCCAATGACAGCTTGACAGGTTTGACAGATTTGAGTGGTTTGGTGCCATACCAGCTATATAAGATGCATCATTTCGCTTCAAAATTGGGTTGTGCGGGGACAGTGATTTGGAGAGTGAGAGTGAGAAGTTCATTGCGAGTATCACCGATAAGTGATGTTATAAAGTTATGGATCATTTTTGATCTCATACCACCAAATAAGGTGTAATGCAACTTATGGCATACATTTTATGTTTCTATAATTGAATTGTATCTTTAATTTTTAAATGGGTCTCAAAATTACAATTGCTTGTAGGTACCGTATTTGCTCTGCACACAAGAGTTCATCTAGGCTGAAACACTTGTGCCAGACATGATGACAATCATACCCAGCAAACCACTTGGTTTAGTTTGGTGTGCAGTATTTTCCTTTGGCCCACACAGCAGCTAATATTTCAGATACAAGTGCAAAATTCAATGACAAAGTGGGGAATCACTGAAAGGTATTTGGGATGGTTACTGATGGAGTTCACAATATTGTGGCAAGTGTTACTTGTGGCCATAGACATATTTATTGCTTTGCCCACATGCTGAATCTCATTGTCAAAAAAAAAATCACTCTGTCAGACTTCTGAGCTGGAAAACATGCATTGTAGGGCCCACAAAATAGTGGCACAGTTCAAGTCCAGTTCAAAAGTAAAGGAAAAGCTGAGCTCTATTCAAGCTAATATGGGCACGCCCCAAAAAAAGCTTGTTCAAAAGGTTGAAACCAGATGGACAAGCACAGCAACATGCTCAATAGGTTTTATGAGCAGAGAGAACCTTTAGCAGCAGCCCTGGCACCACTTGGCACTGACTTTAACTGCTGGTGACTATGAAGAAATCATCGACAGCCTGACAGTTTTTAGGGCATTCTATCAGGCAACTGTGTCACAACCACCACCATGTGGTGATTCTGTTAAC
>JAOWBC010001592.1:657059-672353 GCA_028566105.1 Hypoplectrus providencianus
CATTCATCCATCCATGCATTTTCATCCACCTGGATCGGGCTGCAATGGCAGGAAGTTAACTAAGGGATTTCAGACATCCCTTCTCCAAGCCACAATGTCTAGCTCCTCCTGGTGACCCTGAGCTGTTCCAAGATAAGGGCAAGATATATATTTTCTCCTTGTTCTGGGTCTACCCAAGGGGCCTCCTACCGGTTGGATGTACCTGTAACACCTCAAGTGGGAGGTGACTCGATGCAAAAACCAACTCAGTCGGCTCGTTTCATTGTGAAGGAGCAGCGGCTCTACCCTGAGCTCCCTCCTGGTTCCTGCAACCACATCACACCTGACCCCTATGTGTAGCTGTGCTGTTTTTTTGTGGCTGATCCCGGCCAACAGAGGCTCACTCCCCTGCATGTTCCCTTCCAGGGTCTGGCTCCAGGAGGGGGCTCTGGTTTACCCATGCAAAGTGAGGTACTCCAATCTTCAGGTGTCAGCTTCATAGGGATCTATGATCTGGCCCCTCTCATGGGACCACTTGGGTTTGGGAGACCCTACCCTACCCTAGCTACTGCTCCAGACAACACAGCTCCCAGGGTCACTGGTGCACACAAATCCCTCAACCGCATAAAGGTGGCGATTCTTGAAGTGGGGAACTTATTGAGTATTTAAATAATAACCAAAAAAGGTTGTAATAATTAAAAACAACCTTTTAACTGTGAAACAACCAGACCTGTTCAGCTGATAATGAAATACTGTATTGGGAACCTTCATATCATCAATGATAACAAATGATAACAAAATGCACAATAGAACTAAGCAGTATTGGCATGATGGTTGCTCACTTTAATTCCACGGAAGCTACTGTTCTGCTCCTTGTATAACTGATAGTGATATTGCCAAAAAACAGTATTTCGCATTTCTGGTCTCGGTAAACAATGCTGTTCCTGAAAATCTGCCACTGGTTCAAGCTCGAAACTGACTTCTCATGACCTAATTGTTGTTGGTCAAAAGGCTCACAACAAGAAAGGACCCATAACACGTTGTTGGAAAAGGAGCAAAATGAGAAGTTCAACTTCAAGATATTTACACTGAAAGTCCAAATATAATGGATGAGAACTCAAAGTTATAAGGTTACCTTCTGTAGCATATTTGATCCAAGCATGTAGTGTGCACAAACTGAAGGAATTTATCACCTCACACATGATCTTTTGTCAATACATATGGGATTTTTCATTCTGCACTGTGTATACTGTAGCCTACTTCTAACTTGGTCATACATTGCAGCCAGCAATCAGAAATCACCAGTCTGACAAAAAAAACAGGGCATCAAGCAACATTGTTATTTGTTTTTAATGTCGCACATGGCAGAGTTTTTCAAACCCAGTGACTTCCATGTAAAAATGGAATAGCTGTTTCGCCAAATAAGGGACCACTGATGTCAGACCCAGAGCTGGTACTGGCCACCAGCCTTGTGTTTCCTCAATTCCTCAACCAGTGTTGAATGAAAGGAAAGCTAGCAAGCTTACTAACCTGAGCATCCATGAACCAACAAAATGAAAGTTGCCAGCTGGCAGCTGGTCAATGCTCAGTAGAGGCAACGCGCACAAGTCCATCACGGCATACACCTGGCCTTCTTCATACACAATGGTTTTAAATAATACAAGATATAGAAAACAATAGATGCCTTTTGGTGAGGGTGAAAGAACAAATGCTGCATAATGAACGCAAGTCATACAGCCTTTTTCTAGCATCGGCAATTATAAACATTTAGCTAACCTTTACTGTCTTATGTAACTGCTATTTGTGAGTTCTGATTCCTAAGATTCTTAATTCTTGATGATACTTCTTCTGTGTTACTCCACCGTTCAAAGTAAAAGATAAACAGCTGGAAAATAATCTTGGGAGCAGGTGAATAAGTTTGTTAGCAAGGCTGTGGCAGCACTGAAGACTCAGCAGGGAGAGAGGGCAAAAATAGGACACCAATATTATGCTCCCATTTTGTATCTATTTGCATACATATGATACCTACATATGTCACAACAAGGAACCGTCTGCTTAATTATACCAGGTCTTTTTATTCTGCTTTAAAGGGGTCAGTCTGTAACAACCCCATATTGAAGACTAATGGTATAGTGCCTGCTTGGCTTTATCCACCATGATAACAAAAACACACATACAAACACAAAATCACAGTTTTATGTTTGCATTTTTATATGGGGGGGGGGCATTACTATGGCTTACGAATATTAAACGGGGTACCTGGAACCACTGGGATTCCAGCACACTGACTGTAGCTGTATTGGCACAGCACAATGAAGCAGATCCCAGTAAAGATTACATATGGATGCGATGGTCCTATCTCCCACTGTGACGGCTCCAGCTCTCTCATAGGCTCAGGAGTAGAAGCACAGTGTCGACACATCAGCCTCACGTCTCCTCTCCGCTACCCACAGAGACTCCCTAACGCACAACATCAAACACACAGCTAGGTCTGCCTCTACCTATCACATATGCATCATTTATGTCAAAGATAGAGAGGCAGGTTGGTCGGGATGGGGCGATTCATGTGATGTCTCGATTGGCCAGATTAAGGTTCTTGACTGCTGACATAGGAAAAAAAAGAGGAAGCCAATAGTTTTAATTTAGTTTAGGGAGTTATACACTCTGACTAATATAAATCAGCAGTAGCAGCAGCACTATTGAGCATTTACAGGATGGCCATAAGTTATTATAATAACAAATAATACCATTGCTGTGAAGTTATTCTGTGGAGCAGTTTAGGCATACCTATTCCTTAAGCAATATATCCAAATTTAGTGAGTGTTTAGTGATTTGTATGATAGTTATTGACACCCATACGGTCTCAATAAATAAAATACAAATAACTGTATCCCAGTTCCATATGATACACCAACTAATATGTTAAGTACATATTATTTACTTATGTTGTCAGTGCATTATTGCTGCATTCAGTATACAATATATGTACTTTACCATTATGCAAAGAAAATGAGAAGGGAAGCACAGAGTTTGGCAATACAATTTCAAATCCTGATAAAAGTCATGAAGCATGTTATACCTTCTGTACTGTACTCCTGATGCTTCATTTGGCTATTTTGACATGCCACAACTCAGGGCTTTGACTGTATTAGAAATGTGAATCCCTCCAGCAAGACAGAGCTGAATTGCTGAAAAAATATACTACATAAAGAATAAACAAACAAAAACAACAAAAATCCAGAAATCATGCCATGTTCTACCCCTCTATATAATTTGAGTGTTCAACCCCCCTGAATTGCTCTCCAGGGCACGACTACCTTCTTTAACACAGAAACAGGTGGTGAGATCAAGGGATGAAAGAGCGCTGTAAAAAAAAAAAAGAAAAAGAAAAAGAAAAACATCCCTGAATCTAAAAGGATTCTGTTGCTGTGTGAAAGCAGAACATTAAAGTTTGAGGCATCTTGTTGTTGTACAGAATACAATTATTAGTATTATTATTATTATGACGCCCCACATTTACTACTTTTATCTAACAAACTTAATAACAAAATAGATTTATAAAATTACTTTTACTTAAATGGCTTGTAATTAAAAAACAAAAAAAATGCTCCACAGGGGAGAGAGGAGAGCTAATCTGCTGAGGTGTGTTTTCTTATGTAATTGGTAGCACTTGACCTAGTTTCAGTGTAGGAATCATTATCTGAGGTGCAAAATGCTAAATGACATTTAATGATACAAATCAAATTATTATACATACAATATGTAGAGTGTTATTTTAAAACAAAAAGAATGTTTGCAACATAGGGAGGATTCATTTTAGCACTATAATATGGTAATTAATTAAAAACATCAACATGTGTAACCCCATTATGATGATGGTATAACCCCATTCATTTCACTGTTACCTATTATTTTACTTTTTATTGTATAAATAGAATAGTTCAGCTGTGTTGCCTTCTTTTGTGTATCACTTGAGCTATTTGCCCACTTTTAATTTATTTTTACCACGCTTTAAAATGAAGTGCTTCCCAAAGAGCTAACTGAAGCAGTATTCAAATAAGATTTAGTTTTATCTGACTACTAAATCCCATTATTATCTCCTTTTTGCAAGTTAAACATTTTATAGTCCTATTTTCTCAGCAGATCTTATTTCTTTTATTGCAGTCACTTTTTAATACACACCAGTGAGTACACCATGATTTGGATATGTTTGTATATCTGTTCAAGTATATATTTTTAGTAAAATGAAAGCCTTTCATCTCTTTAGAGCTGCAAACAAAGGATGCACGTACACTTTCCTCAAAGTTAAAGTACAGCAGCTTGGGTATACATTTAACTAAAATGTACGCTCTGCCAATGATTATTGTCAAAAATGAGCAGAAACCTTTCACTATAGCCTGATCATTCACTATTCAGCAGGTTATTATTATGAACAGACCATCATTTCTGTCATTTCTTTTTAAAGATTCCCCTTTGACTCCAGCTGCCACTGGCAGCCCTAACAAAAGTTAACAGTAGTATTGATCAAATTCCCCTGAGGGGAAAGAAAAGAGAAACTTTTTGACATCCCACAAAGATGTTCAGCGAGTGGACCATAAAAAAAATCTTTAAAAAACCATGACCTCTCACTTTTAAGTTACATGACTGTAGGATTTATACCATTTTCTTCACCATTGCCCATCTTTCTTTCGTGTTTTCTTTCCTCTGCATGGTGCTGTGTGTGCTGCAGGTTTCATGACCTCTGACCTTTTGACTGCACCCAACTGTTAAGCTGATATCAAAACAGAGCATCTCTTCGCAGGTGCTCTGTCCAACAAAGACAAAAGCACTCCTACTGGTGAATCATTAATGTTTGAAAATACATTTTTGTTCATACAATAGATTCCTCTCAGTGCTACTTCCTGCCTGTATGGCTACACCTGATGAGCCGCTGCATAGTTTTTTTTTTTTATTATTTTAGTTCATCTGAACTTTGCAGTGAAATGGAGTCTGCTGGAGAGCGCTGAACTCATCTCATGCTGGGTAGACATTCTCACATTGAATAGCTGCAATGCTTTTTCCTCTCCAATACAAACAGCACACAACTACACAGAAAAACAAGTCAGCAGTCATCACTCAGTTTTTTTTTTTTTGTTTGATGAAAAAGGTCTAATGAAGATGCAATAAAAAAAAACGGAAGAACATTTGCTTCTTTTTTTCATTCTTTAAAAGGAGAAAGCATGAATTCCTTTTTCATCTTGTAGCCTCTACTCCAATAAGCACAGTGGTATTTGTCGTGTTAAAGCTGTCATGGCAGACAGCCCATCTCTTTATTGATCCCCAGTGGCAGCATAAGGGCAGCAATATAGGTAAATGGAAGAAATTTAGTAGTTTAATAAAAGGTAAGTAGAAGTAAAATGAGGAACAGTAACAATACAAAAGCATTGTAAGAACTGAACACTTATCAATTAATTAATCCATTGCTTTATCAATAACAAAAATCAAATTGATTATTGATTTTTCAATTCCTCATGCCACTGTCTTCTGAGAAGGTGTTATACTTTTAGTTAAATTTGACAGACAGTTTAAGGAAGTGCAAAAGTCAAAAATTAGGTAAATGTCTTTTATAATATTGACATTTTAATTATGAATTTAGATCTCATAGACTGAAGATCGCTTGATCTACCAGGACGGGGACCACACATATCTGCAGGAAAAGAATCCCACAAACAACGACATAAGAGATTTTATGTTTATGTTTTAAATACATTAAAATAACAGGGAAAAGAAAGAGTAATGTCATGAAACTTTGTTGATCAGAAAATGAATGAAATACCACAGGATTGAGAATGAGAGAATGGCAAACCATTTCTCACAGAGATAATTAACTTTCATGATACCTGACCACCTTAAAATCAACTAACCAAAGTTCTCCAGAAATCAAGCTAGCACCAACCGATGACCACCAGCGATAGCCAAAACAACAACACAAAATACCCATAAGCCTTCAATGAGGGGCAAACATTTCTTATTTTCAAAAAGTTGAGAGAAGCAAAAACAAAACTGGGAAAGTTGTGGAATGCTGAATTCCCTCGTTTATGATATAATTTCAAGATTCAGGCAATCCAAATAAATCTCATGCATACATTGGACAAGGCTGAAAAGAACAATTAGATTCTTGTGACCTTCTATTCTTCATCGGCACTAAAATAAAACCAGATGTGATGGTATGAAGGGCATTACTAGCTGACCTCAAGAAAACTTCAGAGAACTGTCAGTAAACATAAGTCATTGTTGCATCTTGAATATCAAATTAGTTTCAAAACTTCAACACTTGGTGTCTTCAGTTCCCAAACGCTTGACTGAGTGTTTTTAACAGAGGCTGATGCAACACGGTGGTAAACATGCCCCTGTCACAATGTTTTTGAGATAAGTTGCAGGCTTCAGAGTGGATATTTACAATAAAAACAAAAGAACTGCCACCTCAATTTGGTAGAGGGATTTGGGCAATCCAATGACCGAGTACCAAGTAACAGTCAAAAGCAGGGACAGTGATCAGCCATCCTGTGGGCCAAAGGTAGGCAATAATGCATATATACTATTCAAAATAAACTATTATAATCAAACAGCTGACAACCAGAAGATGCAATGAGTGTGTTACCATCAAGATGAACAATTAATGTGATTTAGAAATTCTGCAATATAAGGTGCTGTACCAGAGGGCAGTGTGATCACACACAGCCTTTTACTGTGTTTACCTTAATAAAGTACCTTTTACATTAGACCGCTTGGTTGTAACTCAGTATCCTTCATCTTTAGATTGGATATTTTGTATTAACAGAGATTAGTAATCCAGTACATTGCTACCCACTTTCCAACTATATTTTTAAGAAAAGTGGCATCACTGTGCAAACCAAGCGCAGACACATTATTTAAAATATATGGTGTCAATATATGAGGGATTATACAGAGTTACAGGGATTGGCATCACCATATTTTTACAAGGTTTATTCCTCTGGTTGGGGAACAAATAAACTGTAAACATCACCTACCTTTGTCTGTAGATATGCAGTGCTGTGTAGTGACTTTATTCCCTCTGCCCCTTCCAGACAGTTAAGAAGGGATTTTCCAATTGTTAAGCTGGGAGTTGTTTGAATTATCACACCATGCGTGGCTGGAAAAGTGTTTATTACTGACCGCACCCTTTTTCAGTTTGTGCTGCTGCATCCCCATGAATTAAATTAGCACTTAGAGACACCCATTCAGTCTATGTGCACCGACTACTTTGTTCTAGTTGTGCTGGCATGATTAAAATAGGTTCCTTTTGTCACCACTACCTAGTGGTGGGGGTGACCCAGTTTCTCCTCAGGGCAGAGCTACACACCTGCCCTGCATCGGACAATCACACACCTGCACCTGATCTGCAGTCACACACCTGCACCTGATCTGCAATCACACACCTGTCCTGCATCCTGCTAATCACTCCCCGGCCGTATAAGCCCCACTCTGACACACAGACTCTGTCAGATCGTTTCCTCGCGTAATGCAGTACTTTCCAGCGTCATTCTACGGACTGATTACCCACCGCCGAACTCTTGCCTGTTTCTTGGATTCCCCTGCTTGTCCCTGGTTTGACCTGCCTCCAGTCCCCGACGCTGCTACTATGCCTACTCCCTGGTAATTGACCTGCTGTCTGCCTACTGCCAGATCTGTGCCGGCTTCCCTGAGCGGACTCTCCAAGCTCTGCGCATCCCACTGTCTTGCATCTGTATACCTACTTGTGAACTGACCCATGATGCCTTTGTATCATTCTCCTACATTCAATCTTTGAGCAGTCTCAACTCTTATGAATTTACCAGGTCATTACAAAAACATGAACAGTTCCACTTTTCAAAATGTAAGTCTTATTGATCAATGGGGTGATTCAGGTTTATGTGAATCTTCATGCAACCATTTGAACTTCAGAACTGTCTTAATTCTTATCATTTATTCAAATAAACTCATTCCTCAGAGATTTTGCTCCATATTGACACAATAACATCATGCTATTGCTGCCAATTTGTCAGCTGCACATCCATGACACAAATCAACTTCTCCACCTGTAGCCCTTTTTACAGTTCATTAATATCTTAGTGAAGTAAAGTTTACTTGTATAAATTGTCAACAATGTGAGTGGACCAATATCAAAAGAAACCATTGGGGTCCTTGATGAATGTGTGTCAGTGTTTGTCAGTGTTTGTCATAAGACGTGATACACAAGGAAGTGGAAATCCATTTAACCTCAGTCACAATCCAGTTAGCCACCCAGAAGAACACTGGAATCAGGAATCGGTGGATTAATTCTCTAGGATTCCTTTGTTTTTTATATTGTCCAATTAAAGTGAGCCTGTGCAAATTGTAACCTGAGTTCTGCTTAGCTGAAAGGAGTGGCGTGGTCTGGCAGGGTCTTCTTCTGCTGTTGCCCATCTGCTATAAAGAAGGACATGTTGTGTGTTCAGAGATGGTCTTGTGCGTGCTGTGGTTTGTGATGCATTGTTCGGAAGATTGTGTATTTTCAGCTGTTATGTGCCAGAGTGCTTGCCTGAAACTGCCTGGTGTAAGTGCTCTAACTCAAACAGTTTACCACTGCAGTTGTAACCACTTCTCCCTGTGCATAGATGGACACATTCCCTGACACAAATCATATGGGTGATCTTATATAAAAAAGTGACAAAGTGATGTGAGGACTCGATGCAAAATAAAATTCAAGCAGCATGTAGCATTCTCTGTACATTCTGAACTAAATCACAATATGTATTTGTGTAATTTTGAGTATTGTCAGTGTGTCAGAGAAAGTGAAATATAGCTTACCAACGAACTATATTAAACATACAAAATGCACATGCCCTGTGTCATCCCAGAATGTTGTAACTCCACAGGTTGTTTCTGAGCTGCTGGTAGTGCATGTTGCTCTGACTGCACTGTGTGCTGTGTATGAGACCCAGACACACAGTTTCCATGTGTACACCATGAACATTAGTATTATACAGCAGTAACATTAGCTAGCTAAGCTTTTTCCAATAACATTAAAAGTGTTGAAAATGTGGCTGTTGTCTTTAACAATTTAGTCAGTTTTGGCATTCATTACTTCCGCTAAGGAGGTTATGTTTTTGCCGTCAGTCTGTCTGTTTGTTTGTTTGTTCCCAAAATTACTGAAAAAAGTGTTGAATGGATCTGGATGAAACTTTCAGATATGCATATTGGGACAAGGAACGTATGATAAGATGCTGGTGGAAAACGGTGATCTGGAATATCATCTTGAATTTATATTGCGAAACTGTACTGCATAAGTGACCATATTGCCTTCACTAACTGCTGCCATCTAGTGGATGAAACATAAATTGTTTTAAGTGATGTTCTGTGTTGAAGAGAAAAGAGAAACAAATTTAAAAGAAGCTCACACCAGCAGTTTAATAACTTTGTGTTGTTAACTTTTATATTTCTGACCATGAAGTCCTTCTAGTATTATTTCTTAACATTGTGTTTTCATTGTCAGGTTGAAATGTTCTTCATAGTCTTACTTTTGAGTTGACAGAAGAGATTTAAAACCATTAAACAAAATAGAAAAAAAAAAAAAAAAAATCAATGTCATCCTTCAAGTGTGCAATTCATTATGCCCTAACTGACCCTATTGCCTTGGTGGAGGTCTGCATTCTCCGAGTGCTTTTGTCGTTCATGATCATTCATTCTTCTCCTTCATTCATATATTTGGATAGGCCCACATCACATAAATTGTATTTATTTACTGACTGAAAAAAGGAAAATGGCTGTGTGTGTGTGTGTGTGTCTGTCTGTTTTGCTTCAAGTAAGGTCAACGTTTTAGCAGTTTGCATTAAATTTTTCCTACAGAAAGAAAAATGCCCATCATTTTAAAATCCTCATAACTGACAAACAATTGATTATTTTTCATTTTCATTCACAAGTCATTTGTGAATTATAGGTGGCGTTAAGGCGTGTAACACAAATCTGCTTTCTGCTGAAAACCTTGCCCATCATTGCCAAGGGCAGGTGAAAAGTGGACTTTATTAGTGTGTATGTGGCCTTTTTCTTTCAGCTCTAACTAGCTACTTTAATCTCTCTGCTGAGCTACTTTTGATGCAGTCCATTTGTGGGGAAAAAAGTACATATAGCACTCTGCTTTGCCTCTGATTTGAACTAATTAATATCACAAAATATGACCATCAGTTGAAAAAAAAATTGGCAACAAACTGTCCTTTTTCTAGTGTTTGTGTCCACAGTGATGCACTATATTTTTGTGCTATTATTCTGTCGTTGTTTGTTCTTGAGTATATTTCCATCACAGTGTCCCCTCTGACCGCAGGAGTGGGTGTTTTAGTGGATTAACTTTTACATAATTAACCCATGGGTGCCTTTCTGTTTTTCAATTTTGACTGTGTTTGTATATGTGTAAATGTGTTCGGATGATCTGCACCCATTATGTCCAGGTACACATTGAGCAGGTCCGCTGATTATTTTCCCACTGCTGTAAATCTCTGCTGATTAAGACTGATGAATTAATTAGCACTCTTGTAAACAATTGGTTTGTTTGAGCAAAGGTTGTATAGAGTTTAAAAGACCTTCTGTCAGCCTCATTTAAGAAGTAACTGGCTGGTCGGTGGTCTACCCGGAATGTTAATGATCCCTTAGAGATCCTCGGTGTCAGCCATTGCAGCCTGTCTGCTATCATGGACATGGCAAAAACCAAACAGCTGTTGAAAGAAGATGGCATCCACATTTGCAGTTACTACACCAGTTCCCTGGACAAAGTATGTTGACAACTCACTCTTATGTGTAATCTTGTTGGTACTGTTGCTTCCAGTTTTGGCAAGGCACCTTGCTTTCAATTTAGGGGACTTTAGGTGCTGCAGATCCATGGATATTTTAAAACTGCAATGACATTTCCTTTTCTTGACCCCTTAAACCTTATTTACCGCTGGATCAATTGACAGCTGTACAAAATAAAAGTGACCCAAGATGTAAAAAAATAATATTTTAATAGATGGACCTTTAAGCAGACCTTGACAATTCAGAGAACTGCCTGCACAATGAAACAAGCCCAATGTATCAGTAGGCTGTTTACATCAGCCAATATTCATTGATATTGGCGTGTAAGTTGTCTGAAATGTGCAAATACAGCTCTCACCAAGGAAACATTTGGTGTAATAAGTTGTGATATCTGTGCAGCTACTGTATGTCAAGAGTCAAGTATATTCAAACTAAAAATCACAACCACATTTTGGACACATATAAAAGGGAACACAAGGAATCCTATCAAGAAGCACCAGCACAATCTAAAGGTTTTAATATTTTTATTATATACACATTATAACCTACCACTGTAGTTTAATGTTTCATATTGGACAATGAAGTCAGCTGTTAAACTGTAACATATTCTGCATTAATTAATTATTGTCTTTTATAAGTCCTTAAAGGATCCATTGGCTTCATGCTAAAACAAACAGGGGACACAGGCCATTATAGCCCTGCTCATCTTTTTTTTGTTTGTTTGTTTTAGTATCATCATAAATTATGTTTCACCACCCATGTCATACATCTTCATGGCTGCAGAAGTATGATCCCTTATGTACCATGGTACATTGTCTTGTTTCTGGTTTGATGCCAATTCATACATAAATAGTGGGCTAAATATGTTTCTCACTCTACAAAACATTCTGGCTATGTTCAGACTGCCCATGTCCAATTGACCTTATTCTTTTTCTCTTAACAGTTTGAGAAGTACAAATCATGTGTAATCAGATCTTTTCAATTCAAAACTGGGCCTCTTTATTATGAGGTCCTAAATCGGATGCAGGTCTGACGTTTCCAATGCGATATCAGTCTAAACAGTCATGCCACATTTCATGCGACTTTACGCCACCCTAACACAAGGTGTGACAGCATGCAGCAACGAGCCTCTGCCAACCACTGCAGCCAAATTCCTGCACGCTTTCACAGGGACATGGGTGACCTGAGATGAGTGTCTTACCGTGAGAGTCTTGTCGAGAGGACTGACAAATGAAGTCAAAGGTACACCTTGGCAACCTGAAATTTATGAAAAAATCTGTTTTAGTGAAACAATTCACGTCATGATCCCACCGCTCCTGGCTCTCACACACACCTGCTGATCAAGCAGCCAGTGCTCCACAATAAGCTTTTTTTTTTTTTAAATCCTTCTTTTCATTATCATGTGCTCATACTATCCACTGACATCAGCAGCCTCCATGTTTTCCTCTGGTTACAGAGTTCCTGTGTGATGTCTTTGTCATTGTTCTTCTGCAGGGTCTGTTCATGACCATGAAAAATTCACACTGGAGTCTGATACAAGCCACATTTAAAAAAAAAAAAAGAAAAAAGAAAAAAAGTAGTGAACAGCCAAACAAAAACTCTTATTTGAGCATAAAGACCTGCAGAATTGATTTTTGGGAAAAAATCAAATGCAAAACAATTTCTCACTACACAGTAAATAATTTGAGAAAGTCTTTAAATACATATTCAAATTATTTTTGGAATTTTAAATAAAAAGAGAGAACATAAATGTGTGAGTTTAAATGTGAACAAATAATTCATCTCAAAAGGCAGCTCCTACTGCATTAAAGTAATGCAAAAATAAAATATACTTACATCTTTCCCGTAAGGACATTATTTCATAAATCTCCTTGAAACCTTTAACCTGAATTATTGGGGTTTCTGCATGAGGCTGTACAGACATCAGCCCGGTGAATTCCTCGCCAATCTATATAAAGAAGTGATAATAAATCATTTTAGTCCAATTAAAAAGTGACAACTTCCAAATTTCACCAGCTCGCCAGATAATACTACTGGTATTATTTAAAATAAACATTAAATTAATTAATCACGAAGACATAATGACTTTGTTAGGGCTGGTGCTGTATCCTATCTTAAATGCCAATTTTTTTTGTGTTGGTAAAATGATAAAAGGCACCAAGCCATTAATAATCACACATGACCTGTCTGTCAGTAGAAAGAGCAGGCTGTTTGACTTTAATTTGGATACAGGTGCCTCCTCAGCAACAGCAACAGCAACACCACACAGCCTGCACTGAAGTGAGCCTGTCGAAGAAGAAGAGGGGGAAACAATATAATAAACTGTTTTAATATATGTAATGTGCAGTGGATTGTATCTAGGTTCCCTAATGTACTGTTTTTGAGTATAAATGTGATCTCCTAGTACACTACTTTATTATTTCTTTTGTTTGCAACTTTATACCTAACTTAGATACTACACCACAATTTTCTAATAGCTTGAATAACTTTTACACCTTATGGATGGACAGCTTGCTATGTGAGCAAACTGTCAATCAGAAAGTAGCCATGTCCCAAATCATACCCCGCTTAATTGTGTATTGTAAACAATCAAGTATTGGTCCCATTAAGAATAAAAAAAGACAACAAACCTGATTTTGTATTGAGGAGGACTTGAAACTAGTAAATAA
This sequence comes from Hypoplectrus providencianus, assembly GCA_028566105.1. Taxonomy (NCBI): domain Eukaryota; kingdom Metazoa; phylum Chordata; class Actinopteri; order Perciformes; family Serranidae; genus Hypoplectrus; species Hypoplectrus providencianus. Next base: position 670,511 of record JAOWBC010001592.1, read on the forward strand.
AAAATTGTTGCTATGATTTTCAGTATTTTTTCTGAGGTGATAAATCAAGTATTAATACAGAATCATTTAGTAGTGAGATTGGACCTGAGTTCTTTTGAAATATCTGTTGGTGACCCCTGTTGGAATTTTGAAAGGCTTCAGGGAATCCCAGGTTTGATTCGCTGCTCAGACCTCACTGGGAGGTTTCTTCCCATTAAATTATCATCAGCTATTGAACTTTTACCACAAAGTGGCTGGAGTGATGTTGTGCCAGATATGGCCAGTGGCCACTTCCTCTTTTTTTTTGAAGTGTCTGTCTTTAAAAAGTGCTAGATGCAGGCATCAGCACGTTCACTGCTGCTCAGAGATTAAGTTCGGGATGGGTCCAGAATGCAGCAAGGACAGTAAAAAGAGCAACAAACTCTGGTCTTCCCATTGATAAATTGTCCTTTATTTGCCTCAAAACTCTATTTTGCAGCATTGTATTATTTGCTCAACTGCCACACACACATGCTGACCATTCGTGTCCTTGAGCTTTTCCACAGTCATTATCAGACACAGTCATATATAGACATCCCTGTCTGGGTAAGGCTGGAAGGGCAGCAAATCCCTGCAAGACAAGATTCAAAGTGTTGTATAAAACCTTCCTAGGCTGACCTAGTCGCAGATTAATCAATGAAAGGTAGCTTTTGAATGACATGTACAACCAACACATATGACTGTGGCAGTTCACATACTATTGCCAAAGTATGGGTATAGTGTTTGTTTTGTCAAGCATGTGGTGCTCATGGTGTGTGTGACCATGGATACATGTGTGTTTGGCAGCTCCTCAGCATTGCATACCTACAGGGAGGGATAAAAACTGGAGGGCTCCTCACTCTTGGGAGCTCATTTAGAGAAAAGCAGTCCTGCCTCTCTGCCATCCAAATTGGAGGGTTTACCATTCACACTCACATACATACACACACACCCAGGCATGCAAGTGTAGCACTGCAAGCCCACACACACACTTCCCACTTCTACTTATTAGCGTGCATTTGAGTTTGTTGTTAACGTCAGACTACTCGGCGTCAGCATGGGCAAGTCAATAAGAAGCATCCCATTATCCATTCATCCTCCGGCATGCCCACAGCAAATCAGTTGCTGGAGATCCAGAGAAGCTTCAGGGACACCTCAGCATCTCCACAGAGTGTTGAGCAGGGAGAAGCAATCTCAAGGTCTGGGGAGAGAATGCGACAGTAATCAATAAGTCTGTGTGAAGGTGTACAGAAATCAAAGGCCAGGGACTTAGATAAAGTAAAGAGGCAAGTGAAGAGAGAAAGCAGACATAAAATACAGGCTATAAACACGTATTTACTACTCAGAATGGTCTGTGGTGCAGTGGAGGGTTTAGGTGGGGGTGTGGGCTGGCGGTGTGGTAGAGAATATGATCGCACCTGAAATAAATCAGCATAACATCTGCTCAGCAATGCTGGGTTTCCATGCCTCAAAACAACTCACCTCACCATACAATGATCCAACTAGCCTCCACACCAGGCTCATTAAAACGATAGGGAAACACATGCATGCTGTACAATAGCTCTACCCAGAGCACAGTCAGAAAATTCCACTGCAGAACGCCTGTTTGAAAGCTCGCAATGATGTTTTCAAGAGCAAGAAAGTACAGTAGACAAGCTGAGAATTTGTTTCGCAGCACGAGGTGAAGGTCAACCCAATTTCACATCAGCCAGTATAGCTGTGCCAGTATAGCCTCCAGCAGGCTTATTACATCTAAATGCTGCTGTTTGCAGCTGAATAGACAGGGGAACCATTCATACTTCTGTGAAACAATGACAATTACAAACCAAAACTACAATATAAAATT